>JADLSH010000075.1:600000-953939 GCA_016169945.1 Trachythela sp. YZ-2020
GAACGGACTGTAACCCGGCTTTAAGCCCGGTTTACACTATCAAAGTTTCTGTGATCACATTAGGAATTTTGCATTGGTAAATTCTAATTTTTGAAGGATTTGTAAGAAATGTTTGAGGCAACTGAATAAGTGTTAAACACTAAATCATTTTCCTCAAACATGTCTGACGAATCCTTCAAAACTTAGAATTTACCAAAGCAACATTCCTACTGTGATCACAGAAACTTTGACAGTGTATGTAAACTGGGCGTTAGGCTAACTTTACTTTTCAAGGGGATAGGCTTGCGCATTAACCCATTGAGCCTCAATGCTCCCTACTTATTTTTTTTACTTGTCTAACGCCAGACGATTTTACTCATCAATGGGGAAGCTCTGCAGCTTAATGGGTTAAAGAGCCTGCCAAGTTGCGCATGTACAATGAGAGGTCAAATACCCAAACTTTGTTACGTTTTCAGTAACCACTGCACCCTGATTGCCAGACATTGTTTTAGTGTACTGCCATTCAGTGGGTGAACAAAATTTTTTGTCTCCCTTTTTACTATACTGTGTATCATAAGATTATGAGAACTACATACATGTAGGTGCCCTGTAGTTTATTATATATGTTTTATTTTAGGTAATCTGCACAGTTCTGGCACAGGTGGAACAAGGTACCTTTGGAGAAATGGAAAGAATTTGCTGTGGGAGCACATTTCCAGATGCTATTTTGCAGATCTAGACTTGGGCCTCCACCAACTGCCAAAGTTGACCATCGAGCATATTCATTTAACATCGTATGCTAAAATGAGGGTTAATTTGGCAGTGCAAATTCTTTCCAAATCTATGGCAGAAGCCTCCGAAGAAGCATGCCCCTGGAAGAAGTCTCAGAAACCGCAACTTTCTGTCAGCTGATGAACGACTTCTTTGATTGTTGCAATGTTCGATCGGGTCATGAGCATCAGAAAGCAGAACCCACTCCTGGCACCTTATGAGAAATGTGATGATCCACGCTTTGTGTGGTTGACTGACACTTTTCTTCAGTACTTTGTTGACTGGAAAGAAGCGATCAGCAAGAGAAGGTTTCACCCCAGACGGGATGACACGAATGTTTATCTCAATTCAGACATATGAAGGTCTACAAATGTCAGTGAACAGTCTGATTGAATGCCAAGTTTTTGTTAGGAATGGAGTATCATATGTCCTCACTGAGCGCTTCATGCAAGACTGCCTTGAGGAATACTTTGGCCACCAAAGACAACGCGGGCGAAGATCTGACAACCCGGATGCAGTCCAGTTTGGATACAATGACCGTATTTTGCAGATCCAAAGAAATGCCGGCCTTGTGTCACGAGGGAATGTTGGATCACGACGAAAAGCGGGTGAGTCACGATGGGCTACTATTAGGAAGAGCCTTTACCCAAGAAGAAGAAGGAAAAGAAGCAGAATTAAACAGATTTTAGTAACATTTTCTGGCATTTGCCAGAGAGAAAGTATAAGATGCAATAAATTGCATTGCATGAGGGCACACTGAATTTATGGTTGATCCAGTACAATTGTATATATGTGAATCTGATCATATTTAAGGATTACAAAACATTTTCCATGTTGATATAAAATTATATACACACAAGTGAAAGTTGGGAAATCTAGAGTTGAGAAAGTGTGGAAACATGAGTGATATATATAACCCATTGAGTCGCATTGCGCCCTACTTTAGTATTTTACTCTATGTACAGTATCTAATTAACCCATGATGAGGGCAAAGCCCGAATCAACTATCACCTCATCAGGGCTTCCACAATGCCAAGAAATTTCCTGGCAAAAGACCATTACTTTGGGAGGGAGGGGTCAATACTGGTAGTATATATTATACAATCTTTTCAAAGTTCTTTGTTTCTCTCTTTGTCCAATCCTATACCCCTATAAAGACAGCCCTATGCAAATAAGTTGTGGAAGCCCTGCACCTCATAGAAATCGAGATTGAGTAATCTAATTGTTTTAGTCGAATCAGAGATTAAAGAATGAGTATCAACCGTCATTCTTTGCGCCGCTATGTTTACAGTTTCATGAATTTATGGGCACCCAAAAATGGCGATATTATAGAAGCCAACTGTAAACATAGCGGTGCAAAGCATGACGGTTGATACTCATTCTTTAAACATAAAATATTCCAGAAAATAATTTAATAAGGAAAATGATTGTTTTCCTAGCCAATCAAATTACGGCATTTGCAATAGTAATACTAGTATGATTCTAGTATAAGACTCGCTAATTTTAGTATATATATATATATAAACAGTTCAGTTTTAACCCATTAAGCAGCACTCTCCCCTTGATAAGAAAAGCATATATATATATATATATATATATATATATAGTTTTTCGCTTACCTCAAAACTTGTCTGCAACAGGCTGTTTCATCTGTAAAAGAATCATCAGGCAGTTTACAAGTATCGAAAGAAATGACCGCTTATATGCTTCCTGCCGGGGCGTGGGTGTGGGAGACAATGTGTGCATGCATGGCTTTGTTTGCGTTGTTTACGCGAAATTTGTTACGATGACGACATCGTGAAATTATTTCAGCTCTTTTGTTGAGTAAACAATCCTTGTTTTTCTTTCAAAATACAAATTTTTCTTCTAAACATAAATTGCATCGTTTTGATCCTCGTATACGAAATAGAATGTTTTAAAATTTGCCAATTAATACTGAAATCCTTATTGTTTTCTTGTCTTTCAATGTCCAAATATATTTCGAAAGTTCCGTGTCATTTGCATGCTTTTTATGCTGAAAAGATTTAGTGTGGTTGGCCAATCGCTCTTTGAATGTGGTTGCAGTCATGCCAATGTAATTTTTGATCGTGTTTGTGTTGCTTACTGTGACTGTTGCTTTGTATACTATGTCCCTAGTCATGCATTGTTTTTGAAGCGGGCAAATGGTGTTTTTTCTACAACTGCAATTGGTAGTGTCCCTCTCCTGTGGCTTGTTATTTCTAGATATGCGTGCATTGTGTTTAGTGATTACTGACTTAATATTGTTCATGCAGCTATAGCTTACTTTAACTGTATTTCTGTTAAAAATTTTATGTAGCTTGTGGTGCGGTGGAAAATGCTTGTCAATTAGACTAAGGAAATTACGTCCCATGTTTGTGCTAACACTCTTGCTAAATGGTGGGTTGAACCAAATGATGTTGCGTTGCCTATTCCTGCGTTGTTTTTGCGGTGTGTGCTGAGTGTAGCTAAGTTCATGATTAAAGTTGCTATGCCTAAGTGCGTTCTGATATACGCACTGGTCAATGACGCCCCTCTTCCTTTCTTTATAATGCACTTAGGCATAGCAACTTTAATCATGAACTTAGCTACACTCAGCACACACCGCAAAAACAACGCAGGAATAGGCAACGCAACATCATTTGGTTCAACCCACCATTTAGCAAGAGTGTTAGCACAAACATGGGACGTAATTTCCTTAGTCTAATTGACAAGCATTTTCCACCGCACCACAAGCTACATAAAATTTTTAACAGAAATACAGTTAAAGTAAGCTATAGCTGCATGAACAATATTAAGTCAGTAATCACTAAACACAATGCACGCATATCTAGAAATAACAAGCCACAGGAGAGGGACACTACCAATTGCAGTTGTAGAAAAAACACCATTTGCCCGCTTCAAAAACAATGCATGACTAGGGACATAGTATACAAAGCAACAGTCACAGTAAGCAACACAAACACGATCAAAATTACATTGGCATGACTGCAACCACATTCAAAGAGCGATTGCCAACCACACTAAATCTTTTCAGCATAAAAAGCATGCAAATGACACGGAACTTTCGAAATATATTTGGACATTGAAAGAAAACAATAAGGATTTCAGTATTAATTGGCAATTTTAAAACATTCTATTTCGTATACGGGAGGATCAAAACGATGCAATTTATGTTTAGAAGAAAAATTTTGTATTTTGAAAGAAAAAAACAAGGATTGTTTACTCAACAAAAGAGCTGAAATAATTTCACGATGCCGTCATCGCAACAAATTTCGCGTAAACAACGCAAACAAAGCCATGCATGCACACATTGTCTCCCACACACACTCCCACGCCCCGGCAGGAAGCATATAAGCGGTCATTTCTTTTCGATACTTGTAAACTGCCTGATGATTCTTTTACAGATGAAACAGCCTGTTGCAGACAAGTTTTGAGGTAAGCGAAAAACTATAATTTGCTCTAACTATATGTTGTCGAGCACTCTTTGCGTTTCGTAGACCTAAACCTACACATATATATATATATATATATATATATACTGCACATTTTCGTGAAAGAGGAAAAACACTTATGTTACTTTATATTATGTTACTTTATACATGTAAAAGGTTCAGAATATTTGATACAAAATAGAATGTTGGTCTCATCAAGTTAAAGACTTTTAGCTTTAGCCTCAGACTGTTCCTTAAGTGCTTTCCTTAAAGCCTTCTTGTGCAAATTTATCTTCTCCTTTAATTTGATTTGGGTGACAACATCCTTTGTGTAAGAAAAGGATCTCACGCGGATATACAGCATAATAATGTTCTCCAAACATACATCAGGAACAGATGTTTTGCTTTTAGCCAAGCTTGCATCAGAAAGAATAGCATCCCAAGCTGATTTCACTTTAGGCTTTTGCAAAACATCTGCTCTGACTTGTTCCAAAGGAATTTCCCTCACCAAACCAGCACTGTATTGCCGAAATACCTTTTCACATTCAGCAGCAATACATATTAGATTCTCGCAAGGATTCCATAGTTTTCCTCTAGAAAGAGAGTCGATATACTCGTTGTCATCCAGTGACTTCATGCTCGATAACAATGACTGAAGTTCCAATTGTTCTGGAGTTTCTTTCCTGCAGTGGCTTTACTTTTTCGATACATTTTGGCAATTATATAACCAGCAACGTACGATAATGGCCCAAATTCGGACTGTTCAATTGGCTTTATGACAGGAAGCTTTTCTTGAACATTTCCACGTTTGTAAAAGCCAACGACTAAATCAGGAATGTGGATCATAATGAGATTGTATGCAGGAACGTTCATTTCTTTTGATTTTGTTTCGAACATCTTCGCAGACTCTGGTATTAGCTTGTAAAAGTTTTCAAGAGTTTGTCCCTGTCTAATTTTTCACAATATCCGCCATACAATGTCAACAAAGAACTCACGAGAAGATCAGATGGCTTTAGGTCGGCTTCGCTAATCAATTTTGTCATTTTCTCGCCATACAACTTCGACTTTATTACGGACTGCGCTGCTTTGCAAACAATTTCACAAACAACATCCGATGTTATTGGCGATACTGACTTGATAATCGGTGTTTTCTCACCATGTTTGGCCCTTGTATGATTAGTAAGACCACCTTTTGATTTGCAGATCTTCGAACAGAGGCCGCATGGAAAGCTTTTAGTAAGAAGACATTCATTAACTCCTTGGGTAACGCACTCTTCTAACTCCACAATCTCGTTGATTTCTTCCGACAAATAGTTTACAACGGCTTCCATGGCCTCCTGCTCATCGATTAAAGACTTCGAACTTTCGCCTTCGCAGTCCATCCTTAAAAATGCAACCGATTTAACCCGAAAAAAACAAACAAACACAACAATCGTAATATGATACCATATAAAATTATACAAATTGTCAACACCTCGCGCGTGTTTGTGTCGCTTTAAAACCACGTGACTATTTTTTTTTTTATTTCAACATATTCTCGCCCCAGGCCCCAGTCTCCTATCCTTCTTATTCCACTATCTATGTTGCCATTTGATGCGCTCCGAATTTTATGTCAGTTTATGATTTTAAAACTTTACTCGTAGTGAAATTATTTTTGTCGGCAAGGGACTGCTTAATGATCACTTACGAGAGTTGATTATGGCAATGTGCTGAGCTCTGAAATTTATGTCAGTTTATGATTTAAAACTTTACTCGTAGAGAAATGATTTTTGTCGGCAAGGGACTGCTTAATGATCACTTAGGCCTGTTCAAACGTCGCGCTTCAATACATAATCAGCTGAAATAAATGCCTCATTATCTATTGTGTGTAATGCGTTCGGCACGGCTGTAGCGCGACAGTTTATGATTTTAAAACTTTAGTCGTAGTGAAATGATTTCAGTTGTCGGCAAGGGACTGCTTAATTATCACTTAGGCCTGTTCCAACGTCGCGCTTCTCATGTGCCGTACGCATTAAAAACAATACATAATCAGCTGAAATGCCTCATTATCTATTGTTTGTAATGCGTTCGGTTCAACCAGGCCTAAAGACTGACTTCCATTCAGTGTAAAATGGCGCGCGATCGACTTTTTGCGATCGTTTTCTTTTGAATTATGAGCCCTCGACTGGAACGGATCCGAACGCGCGACATTTTGCACTGAATGGAAATCAGCCTTAAGGATGGTTGATTATGGCCATGTGTTAAGCTCAGAATTTTATATCAGTAAATACTGTTTATGATTTAAAACTTTACTCGTATTGAAATGACTTTTGTTGGCAAGCGACCGCTTAATGATCACTTACGAGGGTTGATTATGGTCATGTGTTGAGCTCAGAATTCTATATCAGTTTATGATTTTAAAACTTTAGTCGTAGTGAAATGATTTTTGTCGGCAAGGGACTGCTTAATGATCACTTGCCAGGGTTTATGTCGCCATGTGTTGAGCTCCGAATTATACTGTATATACGAATTATACGGTATATCAGTTTGTGATTTAAAACTTTACTCGTAGTGAAATTATTTTGTCGGCAAGGGACCGCTTAATAATCACTCAGTTACAAGAGTTGATTATGGTCATGTTTTGGGGCTCATAATTCTATGTCAGTTCATGATTTTAAAGTTTACTCGTAGTGGAATGATTGTTGTTGGCAAGGGACCGCTCAATGATCACTTATACGATGTAGACGGCCGGCCAAGTCATCGTATCTTGCAACTTGATGGCAATTCTATGTTAGAAGCTGGCAACAACCATATTCATACTCAGATAGATGTAAGGAACAAGGTTTGAGGTGTTGCCAAGTCGAAATCTTATATTTTGAATGAAAAAATATGATATTTCTAAGCCACCTTCCCGCGAAATCGCGGTAGTTTAACTTCAAACGATTACCGACAATTCTGCTGCTATGAGACAGACTTCTTTGCTCTGATTGGCTATCGGAATTGTTCCTAAATTGGTCAGCCAATGGGCGAACGTCGAAAAGTCCTGACGCTTCCGGTTTTTGCAACATACGAGGTAAACAACATCAAAGTACAAGAAAGAAATATGCTATTTATACGATTTTAATGATATTTAGGTAAGATTTTTCGTGTTAATGCGATCAATATTATCTATACTGATACAGCCCCCGTTTCTCCAACATTTGCTTAATTACTAAGTATCGTGCCAAAATGTTTTGTATTTTGTCCGGTGCTGAATTGTGTCGAGCTAAAATATTTTAAATATTTTATACTGTATCCAATCTTTGTTGAATTTTGTTCAGTCAATGTTTGAAACCATACTCTCACATTGTATATCAGTCTACCAATGGAAGTGTATTTAACGATTTACCTGATTGTCTAACGAACTACAGTAGCACTCGCGTCTGTTTTGATTGTTGTATATTCATTTGCATATATGTTTGCACTGACCTATATCAAGGCTAGCCTGTATTATTCAATGTCTATCGCTGTAGCCTGTAATTATAAACACAAACGCATTTGACTAAAATGACTTTATTCATTAAGAAACTATTGTATATATATTTTTATATTTTAGTGATAACTGTTAGAAACATATTCGGCTTTTGAATGGAACTAACAATAAAAATGTACTTTGCAATTTGTCAAGTTATAAATAATGTTCGTGAACAAACTCAAGCACGGAAATTTTTAAAGTTCTGACTTCTAGAATGGCTTACGAGACCTGTTATCATTGGGAATGATATGTTATTTTTAATAAATATCGAACACAGGAATTTGATATCAGTCCGACACAAACAGCTGCAACTTGCTGCTACGCTAAACCAAAGGCTAAAGAATTGAACTGAACAGTGCGGTAAAATCTTGTTTAAATTATAAGAATACTCTCTGATAGTATTCAATAAGTCGAGAAATGAGATAGTATCGATTGAATAAAATAGTCATACTTTTTCCGGTCAGACAGTACAATATTTTGTGCACTATATTATTGTACTGGCTGTATTATTAAAACTATATTTGACTTCACACGACATAGCCATAGGCAGCGGCGATAATCAAGCAAATGCGGGCAAAGGGGTCTAAATCAGTATAACTAAGTAAAGAACAATTGGGTATAGATAATATTGATCGCATTACCACGAAAAATCTTTAAAATAGCATAAATAGCATATTTCTTTCTTGTACTTTGAATATCTTTGATGTTGTTTACCTCGTATGTTGCAACGACGTTCGCCCATTGGCTGACCAATTTAGGAACAATTCCGATAGCCAATCAGAGCAAAGAAGTCTGTCTCATAGCAGCAGAATTGTCGGTAATCGTTTGAAGTTAAACTACCGCGATTTCGCGGGAAGGAGGCTTAGAAATATCATATTTTTTCACTCAAAATTTAAGATTTCGACTTGGCAACACCTCAAACCTTATTCCCTACATCTACCTGAGTATGAATATGGTTCTTGCCAGCTTCTAACATAAAATTGCCATCAAAATCTTTTAGGAGCATATTTTGAACTCTTGGCCGGCCGACTAATGGTGATGGATAAACTTGATTATGGCTATTTTTTAGAGTTTAGAATTTAATTTCACTTAATGCGTTCAATTTTTCTCGTAGTGGAATGATTTGTATACAGTAGGTGATTGACTGCTTCATAATCACTAAATCCTATTGCTGTGGTGCAGTTTCTGTGCTTTCAACCATATTCATAGTGACTTCCTCATTAGTTTCGCGAGATATGGGGTCATTTATGCACGACCTCGCAATTTGGGTTAATATCGCCATTAAGAAGTTGCAGTAGAGGACTGGTAATAGCGAGGTTGACAATGGATCATTGGGCTGTTTTTGGGAACGAGCTTTTTGTTTGCGTCCCCCAAAACAGTCCCATGATACGTTGTCAACCTCGCCATTACCAGTCCTCTACTGCACTTCGGAATGGCGAATTCAGTGGTTGATTAAGACGTTCGAAAGTAAATATGTAGAATTAATAATAATAATAATAATAAAGGTCTTTATTAAGGACTCAAAAACACACGTCTGAGTTTACATCAATGGATAAAAAGGATAAACTATTACTATGTTAAAATATATGACTATTTGCAATCTTATATAAATTTTGCATGCACTAATTGTTAAAAATATATTAAAATATGTAAAAATATATAATTATTTTATATGTGAGTATTGATATAGTTATTATATAAAGTTAAACAAGCACCGGTTTATGAACGCGTTCTTGTATCGTTCCGTTTTCACTAATGGTAGTTCGAAGTTGTGTCTCCTAGGTCTAAGAATTCTACTTCGTTTTTCTGGCAGTATTTCCTGTAATGCATTACCTTCATTAAGAGTTATTTTGTCCCACAATTTTTTGTCTCTCTTGTTACTTATCTCCAAAATGTTCAACTTTTTAGTTATGTAACCATTTCTATGTGCACGATTAATTAATTTATCAATTTGGTTAATATATTTACTATAAGATGCACATCTCCATAGTTCAATTGCATAAGTAAATATTGACATAATTAAGCTATTGAACAACATGTCTAATTGTTTCCTAGGCAGGCCATAATATTTGCACACTCGCATAATATACATTCTTCCGCCAGCTTTCTTAAGCATTTCGTCAAAGTGCAAGTCCCACTTGCACGGGTTATCTTGTAGAGTGACTCCTAGGATCTTCAACCATTCTTTACGCTCAATTGAAGGGAAGGGATTCGGGAGAGGCGCAGATGTCTTTCCCCGCACAACCATTTCGTATGTCTTTTTCATGTTCAATGGCATCCTATTTTGTTCCGACCACAATTGAATACTGTTGACTTCAGCACCTGCTGTGTCTCCAGCCTCTGTGCCAGGTATTTCTAACGTCAGATCATCCGCAAATTTCACTAACTGGTTGGAAGAATCAACAGCCTTAATGTCATTGACCATTATCGAAAAGAGAACAGGACCCAACACAGTTCCCTGAGGCACACCTCGATTTATATTCAGGTATTCTGTTGTAATTCCATCGATCACTACTCTCTGTTTTCTACCTTTGAGGAAACTGATTATCCAATTCACAACATACGGATTGATTGGTAGCTTTTTAATCTTCTCAATTAAAATGTCATGGGGCACATTATCAAATGCTTTGCTGAAATCAAACGCGAGTACTCTTACATAATTAGCATCACTGTCTAACCACTTTAGCCATGCATGTTGACATTTGATCAAGGCCATAGTTGAATTGTGTCCCTTTTTATATGCAAACTGATCAGAACCGATAGCATGCTCTATGACAGGCGCTAATTCAGTTTTATACACACCTCTCTCAAATAACCTCATGATAATATCCGTTAATGAGATTGGCCTTAGTTGATTACATGAATTCAGGGGAGCTTTTTTGGGCAGTGGTAAAACATTAGCAATCTTCCACATTTTAGGCACCTTGCCAACTCATGTCAAATTTTTTGTTAGCATATGAAAGTATAGGGGAGCTCCATGTCGAATTTTTTGTTAGCATATGAAAATATAGGGGAGCTCCATGTCGATTTTTTTGTTAGCAAATGAAAGTATAGGGGAGCTCCATGTCGAATTCTTTGTTAGCATATGAAAATATAGGGGAGCTCCATATCGAATTTTTTGTTGGCATATGAAAATATTGGGGAGCTCCATGTCGAATTTTTTGTTAGCATATGAAAGTATAGGGGAGCTCCATGTCGAATTCTTTGTTAGCATATGAAAACATTGGGGAGCTCCATGTCGAATTTTTTTTTAGCATATGAAAATATAGGGGAACTCCATGTCGAATTTTTTGTTAGCATATGAAAATATAGGGGAGCTCGATGTCGAATTTTTTGTTAGCATATGAAAATATAGGAGAGCTCCATGTCCAGCCTGAGCCTGGGACGAGGGTACTAATTGCGCTCTGGTATTTACACGCGTGTGTACAATGAAGGAGAACAGTAGTCCTATTTCTGTGTCATGAACGTTGGGTGGTCTTCTACGTTATGCGCATACGCGAGTTCACGCCGAGAGAAAGCTAGTAACTATATAGCAACTTCATGATTGGCTCAGACAAAAATTTTGTTTTTCAATGTGTGCGTTTTTATACGAAATAGAGTCACAATAGAACCCCAAAACAAGATAAATAAAAATTTTAAAGTTAACAGGAGAAAATGCGGTCGAATGACCGCAAAAAGGACAAGATTTTGGAGTTTTGAAGCGTTTTTAGCGGGTAAGTGTCTATTTTGCACACTTGCTTTTAGCACGTAGTTTAGTTTGTGGATTTGCGAAGGCGTAGATTACCCTGTGCGGTTACTACAATATTGATAAAGCTTAATAGGTATTTTAGCAAGTTAATTGAATTTTGCAAAAAATCGTTCAGCTACGCGGCTTCAATAAAAAGGCAAAAACACCACGTCAAAATGGCAAATTTGTAATCAATGATTACAATGAACCACATAATATGATTTTGCCATAAAAATTTTGCACGTCTACTATTGCTATGATATATCTATTGCTGTCATTTCTGCATCTGCATTAATTCAAATACTTTTATAGAATAAGAAACAATTTCAAAGACTTCTTTTCAAAGGCAAAGTTTAAAAAAGCTGTTCAAAATAAAGTTGAAATTTTATGAAAATTTCGAAACGTTTTGTGAAACGTCTAAGTGAGGACTAATGTTGAATTTTACACTAAATCAAAGCTAAAAGAATACATAAATTATAATAACATACGCACTTTATATAGTTGGACAATTGATAATTTTATGGTTAAAAATACAAATCTTATAACTATTTTATCATATTGATTATTGTACAAAAAATGAAATATACAGTGCAAGGCGCTTATTGCTGCCGAGCGAAGCGAGGCAGCACACTATTCTTGACGTCTGATTGTTGTCCCAGAGTCCACTCGACCCAGTCTTCCGCGCGAGTTATGTATTTGCGAGAATCTCAACTTTTGTCGTTCTGGATGTCGGTTTTCCGGGGGATTAATTAAGCATTCAAGTTCGTTTGTAAAGTGAGGGGGTCGTAGAAAAATATATTGAATAATGCGCACGCATCTTCCCTTCGAATTCCATGTGATCAAGATATATAATTTCTCAAATTCTGAAAGAAAATCACGAAAACTCTCTGACATCAAGGCACTGACATTTTCAGTGTTCATTCTAGAGGCAAACAATGTGCTTTTATGAGTTAATTACATGTATCGGAGCTTCTTAATACAGCACAAAATAAACCGCTGATCGAGTGGTCAAATACAACCTTAAATAATGATTTTACAAGGAGATAAAATGTATTTAGAAGCTCTAAAAAATGGCTTAATAGTCCCAGATCCAGGTGTAGAACATTTGTCTATAGATAACTTACCAACAGTTATTTGTGTTTCATGTTGTATGAACATGTCGAATAACTTTTCTTACAAGATATGGCAATCTGCGATCGACACATTTAATAATATTATTAATATATTGCCTGTACAGGCAACAACTAAATCACCTTTGATGTTAACTATCAGTGATCTACCCATGCATTGTGGTCGAGCCCATTGAGGCACCAACTATCAGTGATCCGCCCATTGTGGTGGAGCCCATTGAGGCACCAACTATCAGTGATTCGCCCATTGTGGTGAAGCCCATTGAGGCACCAACTATCAGTGATCTGCCCATTGTGGTGGAGCCCATTGAGGCACCAACTGTCAGTGATCCGCCCATTGTGGTGGAGCCCATTGAGGCACAAACTATTATTGATATGCCTGATGATGAAGAAAATGAAAGCCAATTTTGTTTGTTTAATTAACCCCTCCCCCTGCCCCTACTTTTATTTTCATTCAGTTATGTTCTACTATGTTTCCACATAAATATCTCATGCTACCAATTATTTTTTTCCATAGTTTTCCAATTCTGACGGATGTGAATGGCGCTATGTTAACTGCTGGGTGAAACCAAATGGTTGTTACAGCCAAAATATAATATGGATCTATTACTGTACATCTCATGAAAATGGATGGGAGCTTCTGGATTAACAGAAGTGTATTTCTATTAAAACAAGAATGCTGATTTACAAGATTGTATGGATATATTACAATACGTCTAATGCAATGGGATATGGAATCTGCCATGTATTATTAAATTACTGTACTTGTTTCCAATCTACCATATGGATGTCAGGAACATTGTATATCAAGATATTACATACCTTTATATGTACAGTAACCTAACAAGTTATTGGACAATATGATGGCCAACAATGGACACTACCTGTACATGCTAAATAAATACAAAACATCTGCATATTGGACAACAAAAACAATGAATGGCACTGTCTTGTTTACCAATTGAAAAATACAGTAGACTATTATTACTTGGAAATAATATGAAAACTTGCAACAAACTAATCATATCAAGTTAAAAGATATATGTTTGTTCTTCCTAATTATGTTCTTCTAGACGTTTTGACAAGTGAAGACAGTTTAAAACATTGGTACCAACAATCACATGTGTAAATATGAAAATCCGAAGTACACTTTACAGTATATAGTAATTATTGCATTGTTAAACAAAATAAATTCATACATACAGTGTATATATAAGGCAATTTAAATAAATGAAGTTTTTTGGTATAATCAATCCCCAGGACTTTGGGCCGTAAGGCAGCACTTCCCTTGCGATAGTAACTTCTAGTATATATATATATATATGCGCCCTGATACAGTTATTAGGGAACTTTAGATTTGACGACAGCTACGAGAACGACTACAAGATTTTCCCGTTAAATATCTGCTACTATATACAAACTTGTTATCATCCTCGCTTTGGCACAGCACATCTTTATAACAACAGTTGAGCCAAAGCGAGTACAACTTTGAGTTTGTATTAGCAGATATTTAACGGAAAAAATCTCGTAGTCGCTCTTTCAGTCGTCGTCAAATCTAAAGTTCCCTATTACAGTGTGGCGTCTTACGATCATGGTTACAGTGATTGACTGAATTCTTCATGTTTTAATAACTTTTGGGAACTGGGAAGCATAATTGCTTGGTTCGATGCGCGAGAGGATTCTGCATGCATGTATTTCTAGTATATGTAACACGTGAGCTATCACTAATCAAGAAAGCTTGCTAGATTTACAATCAGGTTAGAAAATAAAATATATTCATAAATATTATTTCTTTCAACAGTTAAGTTTGCAAGAATTACAGTTTCACATACACAAATACTTAGACATAGTCATAGTCGTAGAGTATGATAGAATGATTGAACTCGATTAACTTTTCAGTTACTGGTAGCCCTTTTTGTATCTATCTCGAAAGCTAAAATCAATGCTACAAGCTCGTATTTAAAATATCTCGATGACTGAGATTTCAAATAAGTTTTAATCGTTAGTATATTAGTCTTCTTCATAATTCGCCGGGCAAAATTTTGTCTTAGTTTCCCAAGTACGTGGATTGATACTCTCATAATATCCCTTCATCAATTAGTCTTTTGTTTTGATTCAACTGTTCGTCATCCTGCTATACTGAATATCTCAATGCTACCTTGACAGGATCTTCCTCCTCTCATAATTTGCCCAAACCTTTCTCCTTCTGCTCTCCGATATCTCAACGTACGCAAGCTTCCGCTAGCTCTTATATCATCATTCTTTGTCTGTATCTTAACTGGATATTCGAGACATCCACTTTAGCATTCGTATTTCTGTTCTATTCAGCTGTTATTCTTCTCTCTTCAGTAATTTCTCGGTAATAAATAGGAATTTGCATGTCGATAGAATTAGCGATGTCTTTTATCCAATCCGTATAAGAACGTTTCACTAATTCGCAAAGTTTTCTGGTTCAACTGAATTTTGAATGTATTTATACATGGGGTAAGTACATGTATTTATATCCCTATTTTTTCAATGCATTTCATTTGAATGTTTCTGAGGACGTTTTTCGTTTCTTTCCTTAACGATGCACTGCGCCAGAAAAAGATGCTTGAATTGAAAATAGAATTCAACATCACTAACAGCAAACACCACTGAGACGCGAAAAAGTGTGTTGAAACTGATAATTTATCCCGCATACAAGCAAAAAGAACAGCTGCAGGTGCATAACACATCAAGCAACAGAGAGCAATGAAGAAGCAGGGCTTTGCCAATTTTAGTTCTTTTAGAAAGTGCAGTTTGCCATTTCGATTCTTGTTTACACTTTCATTGTCTCGACCTTCTGACTTTGGAGATACGGAGGTTAGTGCCTCCAGTTTCCTATTTGAGTGTATGATAACGAGCGCAATCCTCATGTGAGCATACACCGTCATCAGGATGAAGAACATGGTGATTGGTGTGGCAAAAAATTTGAAAGCATTTTCAACAAAAAACGATAGCACTGACATTATTGCGCAAATCAGCCAAACACATATAAAAAGCTGCAAAAATTTACCCTTAGTTACCTTAACGCGATGAATAAATGGATGTACCACACCAAAATATCGTTCTATACTTATGGCTGAGACGATCGATAAGGATAGAAGACTGGTAAACCTGAATGATATGATATTGACATGAATCCTCCAGCATTCAGGCGTGCTCATCAGGTCAGATATTAAACGCATCGTTTCTGTTGGATAGCAGAATATTCCAGTTCCTGCGTCAGCCAACGAAAGAACCATGACGAGGTATGATGAAACATTTTTCCTTAATCGAGGCGAGCGCCAAAATGTCAGCACAGTCAATGAATTCAGACCAACCGTTGTTAGCGAGATGATGCCGCTAAGTATGCAGGCAACAAAATGAACATTAAATGCAAGAGGCGAAGGAAACTTGACAACCATCGGATAAACATCTGAATTGATGTAGCACTTAACAAAAAACTCGGTATTTGCTGTCCTGTTTGTTAAACTCATGCTTGTCCAAACGCAGTCACTTGTGTTACCGAACGAATTTAGTCAATAGCGATGTACATAATATATATGTGGCAGACGCACAATATGAATTGTAGTTTTGTAGATTTGGAATCAATTCTATATATTGCCCTGTGTGGAATGTATTGTCCTTTGAATCCAAGATTAATTAAGTTACTAACGAGGTTTCGCTCTAATTATGCTGCATCACTTATTCCGTAATTAATACATTGAATAAGTTCAATGTCAAATTTATTTATTCTACATATTCTCTGAAAAATCAGCTGTTTTCTTTAAAAGGAAGATTGACAAGATTAATTAATTAAGGTATATTTGATGGGGCAGCCTGAGTAGTATATGTAATCAAATGTTCCAGTTTCTGAAAAGGAATATTTTTAAATGGAAATTTCAACGGTCATGCATGAATATTAGAAAAACGAGCAGGGCAAATTTCAGCGTTAAAGCCAACATTACACACTGGCAATATTCGTGATTAAATTCAGCAAAACCCTAAATAGAAGTGGTAATGTAGGTCGTTTTTAAGCCTTGTAAGACGGCACGAGTGGGCACTGGAGTACTACATTCATTAGTATGCAAAAAATCATTGATATTCACGTTTTGAGGTCCCGATTTCATTTGATAATACTCAGTTAGCCAAGGTGTGTAACATATGTCGGAACAGTTGGTAATTAACAGTACGTGGCGATATACCACACATTGTCTGGCATAGCATGTTTAAATGGAGCGTGTATCCCCTAGGGCACAGAGTAGAAACTATACAGAGGTGGAACTGTGTATCAAATCCAAATATTTTGCGCCTAACCGATGCTTAGCCAGTGCGCAAAGGAGAAGCGAACCAATGGCTCGAGCCAGAACAAGAACGTGAGAATTTATTGGTAAAATAATAGTACAAGTGAACTATAATTATAGTCTAATAGTGCATGTGCATGCTCTTAGCCTTTGGGCGCCTTGGTGTGTGTACCGCATCATGGAAACCATCTTGACTATGTAGTTCTTATCGAGTTATCGTAATCCTTATTTTAACATAGTTAGATTATTAGATCGCCATGGCTTTCTTGACTGAGGCGTCTCAGTTTCTTACTTTTGCATTGACAACGGTTGTCTGGATTTGCTTCCGAGTCTGCTATAAATTACTGTATTGAATGACATTCCGCGAGTGTGGCCATGCGTTGAGTTCAGAATTTAATATCAGTTCATGATTTTAAAATTTTACTGTGAAATGAGTTTTGTCGGCAAGGGACTGCTTAATGATCACTTAGGCCTGTTCAAACGTCGCGCTTCAATACATAATCAGCTGAAATGCCTCATTATCTATTGTGTGTAATGCGTTCGGCACGGCAGTAGCGCGACAGTTTATGATTTTAAAACTTTAGTCGTAGTGAAATGATTTCAGTTGTCGGCAAGGGACTGCTTAATTATCACTTAGGCATGTTCCAAACGTCGCGCTTCTCATGTGCCGTACGCATTAAAAACAATACATAATCAGCTGAAATGCCTCATTATCTATTGTTTGTAATGCGTTCGGTTCAACCAGGCCTAAAAACTGACTTCCATTCAGTGTAAAATGGCGCGCGGTCGACTTTTTGCGATCGTTTTCTTTTGAATTATGAGCCCTCGACTGGAACGGATCCGGTCCAGGGCTCACAATTCAAAAGAAAACGTTCGCAAAAGGTCGATCGCGCGACATTTTGCACTGAATGGAAATCAGCCTTAAGGAGGGTTGATTATGGCCATGTGTTAAGCTCAGAATTTTATATCAGTTTATGATTTAAAACTTTACTCGTATTGAAATGACTTTTGTTGGCAAGCGACCGCTTAATGATCACTTACGAGGGTTGATTATGGCCATGAGTTGAGCTCAGAATTCTGTATCAGTTATTGATTTTAAAACTTTAGTCGTAGTGAAATGATTTTCGTCGGCAAGGGACTGCTTAATGATCACTTACGAGAGTTGATTATGGCAATGTGCTGAGCTCTGAATTATACAGGCTGTATCAAAAAAACTGCAAATACCATAATTTGTATGCACGAGATCATACATTAGAATTTCAATGGCTGTGCAAATAATTACGCTTCTGGGATTTGAAAATACGTTTCCCAGGGGTATCAAAACAAGCACACAAAGTGAATTTTAATTCACTTTGTGTGCTTATTTTGATAGTACTGCACGTGGACACGTATTTTCAATTCTAATGTATGATCTCGTGAATACAAATTATGGTATTTGCAGTTTTTTTGATACACCCTGTACTGTATATACGAATTATACAGGTGTCTTAAAAAAACTGCTACCCTTAGAAATTAGAGGCTTTAGAAATTTCGCTTTCTCTGGCATATTTGCATGCAATTAGAAGCAAATAAGCTATTTTAAATTCCCAAGCTAGTGTACAAAATCGAGGCTTTTTCTAAAGCCTCTAATTTCTAAGGGTAGCGGTTTTTTTGAGACACCCTGTATATCAGTTTGTGATTTAAAACTTTACTCGTAGTGAAACTAAGGGACCGCTTAATGATCACTCAGTTACAAGAGTTGATTATGGTCATGTGTTGGGGCTCATAATTCTATGTCAGTTGATGATTTTAAAGTTTACTCGTAGTGGAATGATTGTTGTTGGCAAGGGACCGCTCAATGATCACTTATACGATGGTGATGGATTAACTTGATTATTGCTATTTTGTAGAGTTCAGAATTTAATTTCACTTTATGCGTTCAATTTTTCTCGTAGTGGAATGATTTGTATACAGTAGGTGATTGACTGCTTCATAATCACTAATGAGGCATGCATGATAATCCTATTGCTGTGGGGCAGTTACTGTGCGTTCAACCATATTCATAGTGACTTCCTCATTAGTTTCGCGTGATATGGGGTCATTTACGCACGACCTCGCAATTTGAGTTAATATCGCCATTAAGAAGTTGCAGTAGAGGACTGGTAATAGCACATCACCGTATCGACTCAACATAGACAGTTGTTAATTTGCTTGCAACGATATAGATATGAAGTTTAATCTTGGAAAAGTTTTCATTTTATTGGAGTTTTTGATGATTTTACTTTCGCCAAGACCTAGTTCAGCCAAATCGGAAGGTTACTGCAAGCCAGACAAACCGATTTTTAGATCACAAGTATTTCGTTTGCTGCATTCTGGTGAGTTTCAATTACTAATTTACGCCCGAATTTTCACACGCTATTCTTTTAAAATTGGCTAAAGTATTTTTAATAGCTATAAGAGAACATGAATACATTTATCCACGAATGTTTTCAAGATAGTTCATGGTCCATAGTCTTGGCATAGATGTAAAGTATAGAATTGAAATGTGATACAAAATGCATGGCAGTTTCTGTTAGCTGCTTCAAAATACCCATTTTTAATAGTTACGTTATAGTTGAGAATTGCCATGAATTGAGAACTGATAATGCCATGAATAGTGCCGCTAAATATATAGTCGAAATCTCTATTACAAATTACGGAAACGCGCTTTTCAAACGTTGTATCCTTTACCCTTCATTTTATACTACATTTTAACTAACATTTATAGCAAGACAGGTGTTTTTTCTAAAATGCTAATAAATTAATAACAAACAAAAAGTTTATTCAGTCAGTATGACGAGTCAAATCGTCTGGTGTACAAGAACGAGTGAAATACTCTGTCCGAAAATATACTAAATCTGAACAAGTATGGTTTGAAACGTGCTCTAAAACGAACGTGACTATTGGTCAATATTGTATCAATTACAATCTACTTTTGCATTATCAGCAAATATAGGATTAAAAAAGATTCTATTTAGCAGCAACTTCGAAAGTCCGACTGATCATAACACCCATATATAAATTTGATATTTTTAAAATAGAACAACATACAAGACTTTCATTCTTATTTTCATTTTATATTACTTTGAAACTTGCACTCTATCACTTGCTTCTGACACTTTCTCAAAGTCCGTTGCGGTATAAATTTGAAACTTTCACAGTAAAAGTCTTAAAACCTTATCAGGTCAAGGTTGGTTGTGGTGTGAAGATGTAAATATTTTAGATAATGGTGCATGAAGACCACATAAAGTAGGCTACCTTTTTTACCCCAATACTCAATAGTGTCAGGCGGCTGATGACGTCATCCATACCCGAATGTTTTCACCCATGGTAACATGGTCGTCTAGAACCCCCTCCCCCCCTCCACCCACCCCCCCTCTACTTATCAATTTTGTTCTACAGCACTGTACCTAGCGGTTCTAAATTATATTTAACCGTGTATTTTCTCAACTTTCAAAGACCTTTCTTTAATTGTGTTTAGATATCTGTGGATTAGTGAATGAAATAGTCTCAGAGGTTATGGCTAACACTCGCGGAGATTGTGCTCACAAATGCTTGGCAGAAAATTTGTGTTCTGGATACAACTTCAAAATAAAACAAAAGAAAGGAAAACCAAAATGTCAGATAACCAGCAAACTGGATCACGACTTTCATAAAAACATCTGCAGGACAGAGGACAAAGGGTGGAGGTTTTATCAGACTGTAGGATCAAGAAAGGTAACAATCAACTGTTTTTTGGATATGTCCATGACTGTTTGGAGGTTTTCTATTGTTTTAACTATTCTTGACATACAAGCTAGGTAAATGTCAGAATGGAAAACGTGTCTCGTGTTTCTATACATGGGTTTAAAGCAGTATCACCTGCTGAGCGATGTGATTTAGTGCCCTCAAACTTGAAGAATTTCATGATCGCAAACCTTTTCAAGTTTGTCACAATTGTGGAGAAGGAATGGCGAATGATTAAATGGCTCATTATGATTTTTATCCTGTACACTGCCGTTTTACTCCAGCTTGGAACGTGTCGTACATCAGATTTGATTTTTGGAACAACGTTGACTTATGAATAATTTATTTCCTTGTTGATCGTTTTCTAGGTTGACTGTGCCATAAAAATATGTGAAAATGGTGGATCATTGTTCCAGATTAACAATAGGAGATCAGATGTTTACATGTGTCTATGGTCCTGATGGTATACTCGATTCTTGCGAGACTGTGCAAAGCCAAACAAAACGTGATTATGTGAATTTAAATCAGAAAATATTATAAGTCCATATACCACCTTTGATAAAGAACTCTTTTTTAAAGCTTTCCCAACTTCAATGGGTTTTATAGGCACTTCACCAATTCATTCTTATTTCTTACTCTTAAATACTGTACTATCTTATTATAAGTGTGATTTGATTCACGAAATGTCGGAGATGGAAGAGCAAATCGAGTATACTTTTCACCTCGGTTTGCTCCCTAAACAAAACCCTAAACAAAACTCGCTCCTCCACAATAGTTCAACGCCTGCCACGCATGCTAACCTATACTTAGCTACCCGTATCCATGACAAAAACCCCACATGACAAAAAACCCGGCGACAAAACCCCCACACCGACAAAAACCCCAATGACAATATCCCCGGCGACAAAAACCCTAAATTACTGAAATACGAAAAAACACCCACATCTCTGTTTATCAATTTTTCGAAATACCTTTATCAGAACAAACTTTTTAAAACAATATAATTTTTAAAGAAAAGGTGGAAGTACTGTTTAGATAAAAGAGTAATGAAAAGTAGTATGAAAAGTTAATGGGACTATCAAATTCGAAAATTGTGAGCAACGCCACGCAGGATTTGCTCCAAAGTCTTCTCTGAAGTCTACGCATATGCTTCTTAAGTCATCGCTCATTGAAATCCTGACGTTTCGAACACGAACTGCGAGAAAATCATGCCATTCATATTAAAAACATTCATACCCATAACACTAAGCTAGCCATTAGCTTTAGGCCAGAACAAAGTCAAACCGAGGCGAATTCGTTTCGGTCATAGTATTATTTATAATAGATGTTTACATGAACCTGGACGGAAAATTGTTCAGACTGGTCATCCCGCTCGCTGGAACATACCGACAAATCTTCGAACAAACCGACAAATCTCGCTCGAACAAATCTTCTGACCGGCCAGACGAAGTCGAGCGAGATGAATGTAAAAACAAATTGTTTTCAGAAAGGTCTGAATTTTGGTACAATGCTGTTAATAAACAGCGGTGAATTTGTGAGTTTCACTTTTGATATACGCAATAGAGAATGATTTTCGCGCGGGTCTCATGTAAACCTGGATACATGAAAAAAAAAACACATGACAAAAACCCCGCCGACAAAACCCTCACCGAGAAAACCTTTGGAAAAATAGTTTGAAAAAACTAATAAACAGAAGTGTGGGTGTTTTGCCGTAAGTCAGAGATTTGGGGGTTCTTGTCGATGGGGATATTGCATGTCATTGGGGTTGTTTTCGGTGGTGATTTTGACGGCGGGGTTTTTGTCATATGGGGTTTTTGTCGGTATCCCCGTAAACCTACGGACATTTCCATGTTATTTACTGCCTAATTAGATTCCGTGGTGGAAGCTTTAATATTCAATATTCCTACCTACAATATTCAATATTCCCACCTTCAATATTCCTATTCATCCACTTACCTCAAATATTCTTTATTATTATCCGATATTCATAATTAATATTCATCTTTAAAAGGTTGTAGATTTTGATAGCTATATTTATTTTTGCCGAGCCTCAGCGAGCCAGCACACTATTCTAGACGTGCTAAGGTTTCTCCAAAGTTCACTCGGCCCAGTCTTTTGCATCGACCTATATATTGTCGAGATTTGGATTTGGCGTCTGTCCATGGAGATGTCGTATTTTCGGTGTAACGCGAAATTTCTGACTTGCGAAATTCATGACTATTACGGTTCTGCACATGCGCCAATGATGCGCATGGTTGATTTCGGCTCATAAATTTCACAATTGCTCAAGCTACGGTAACACGTTATTATTTTGTCTAAAATGGCTATAAATTTTAGTGATTCTACAACGGTAAACGCTTACGGTACGATTAAGGCTGAAAAATCGCCCAATTAATATACTATAAAGCATTTAAAACCGCAAGCCATGCATGATAAATACTACACAACATATCGCCTATCGGTAGAAGGTGTTAGTCTATCAATATCACAGTATAGAGACGACCAGTAGGCAGTAGGCCACTCATGATCATTTGAAATTTTGTGTGGCCGCTCATTACACATTGGCAGCTAGTCAATTGCTTTTTTCTGGCCAATAAGGAAGCTGGACTAACTTTCCTGGCCAGTAAACTGCATATTTTTGCATAAAAAGCCGGCTACATGTTGCATCGCCGAGTGGTCCTACTGGTCGTCTCTCGGCTGTGTCAATATGATATGACACAATAGGGCCATTTATACGGGAGAAAATAAGTCGCGACTTACATAAGACGCGTCTTATATAAGACGCGAACACACTCGTAGAAATGGTAAAATTCTAATAGGTCGCGACTTATTGTGGAAAAGCCTGAACCCCTGTTCTTATTTGAGTCACGACTTACTAGAATTTGACCATTTATACGAGTGTGTTCGCAACTTATATAAGACGTGTCTTATATAAGACGCGTCTTATGTAGTCGCGACTTACTTTCTCCCGTATAAATGGCCCTAATGTAGCTAGCTATTCAACGTTATTTAAACAAACGTTATCATTTTCGTTTATTTAAGATCCTTTCTTTTGGACAACATCGACATTGTTTATCAAAAATATTTAATATGCGGAGCTCTATACTTTTTAATGGCATACGGTAATGCTATATAGCTATACTTGCTAAATACATGGTCTGATTTAAAATCCATGGCATATATCATATAGTTTTAATTCTAATATACTGTTTACATATTTATCATTTATAAAACAGCTTAACGACTCTACTATCATTATACAGAAAACAATACTGTATGGCAAACTTTATATAATATGTTATGTGATATATATATAATCCTAAGGCTTAAGCCCGGCGCACACTAGTGCAAGTTGTACGCACAGATGTCATTCGTGACCAATTACGTGCGACGAAAATCCTAGTGTGCGGGGAAAATATACAGGATTTTTGTCACTCGTGTCGTGAACAACAAATATCAAACGTGTTTGATATTTTCTGTCATTCGTGACAAAAATTCCTCGCAGCAAAGAAGTGCGCATGCGTGTTATTTCCCAAAACAACATGGCGGATAGTGAACAAACACTTGCAGCTAGCGATAGGAATTGCGGCGGGCATTTGCCTGACTATAGTTAAGTCAAATACTTATAAAATAAACCTTTCCCACCTCCAACCCTTAACCTAACCCTAACCAGAAATGTCTGAAAAGGAATTTTGGGGTTAAAACAAGTCGGAAAAAATTATTTGAAAGAAAAATAATTTAAGTGAGAAAAAGTTTTGGCTGGATTGACCGGGCTTGAACAGCCGCTCTAAGAAACTGTAGCCAGCGCACGCCCTAAACCACTACGCCACCGACTAGCTCGCTGAATGCAATTGCAATAAACCACTATATATAATGCTAAACATACATTCTTTGCTGCGAGGAATTTTTGTCACGAATGACAGAAAATATCAAACACGTTTGATATTTGTTGTTCACGACACGAGTGACAAAAATCCTGTATATTTTCCCCGCACACTAGGATTTTCGTCGCACGTAATTGGTCACGAATGACATCTATGCGTACAACTTGCACTAGTGTGCGCCGGGCTTTAGGGCAAGGCCATGTTATCATGTGTGCTAGTAACCACACATGCGTATAATATATAAAGTCCAAAGTTGCCCATTACCATATCCCTAGCGATTAACGCCTCATAGAGCGTCTTTTATATAAACATCAAACATGGTATAAACCAAGATATGAAGCTAGAAAAGTCGTTTCGACCGAGTCAGATATTTAACAAGCGTCATGTATTTCCCGCCTACACGTGCGAAATACATGACCCGACACGCGTGGTCAGGTATTTCGCAGAAGTCATAAATTTTGCTTGACACCGGAGGTATATATAGGCTCATTAGTACATTTTGAAATGAGGGTGGAGTTCGATAAAATTTTGTATTGCGCACGCATGTTTTGTTCCATGTGCTTTTTGGCTTCTTTTCAACAGAAAGATTAATAGAAAGTGGTTTGGCCTCTTTTGGTAGATTTTGGCTACTTTTAATTTGAATGGTATTTGGCTCCGACCATGCGCTGAAGCCTACCAACCCTGACAGGAATCAGGATTTTATAACCTTTTTTTGCTGCCGAGCGTCAGCGAGGCAGCACACTATTTTTGAGATGCTAAGGTTTCTCCAGAGTTCACTCGACCCAGTCTCTTGCGCGGATCTATGCATAGTCGGGAAGTCGATATATACCAGTATAGTTTTTAACACTATATATGGAGGCAACAAAATAATGAGTAAAGGAACCTTCATCTTGAGCTGTGGAACTGCATTTGTTTCATGCACAACAGCTATTATCTGTGATACTCAGATGATCATCTACCATTCTACCGTACACAAGCTTTACTTGAATGGTTACACTGTTACATTGTACACTGAAATGAACTACAACAATTCATTAATAGATGCCAACAAGGAGTATTTAAGCTGTACATCATCTGTCTGTACTCACATCAACACCAGATATCTGAATGGAATCGTTTGAAACTGGGAAATGCATTATTGATGAGAACGTTGTATTTTGAAATGTCATTTAGTGCTTGAGGAACCATGGTTTAATTAATATTCTCAAAAATTCTTAACAAATTATGAATAATTATCAAAGTTGTAAACAAACTTTTTATACATATGGACTACTGCATGCATATGAACAAGTATAAAATATTTTTTAAGTTATAGGTTATTCACTGTATCATAAAAACTTTGTATAGGAAGAAAATACACAGTTCAAGTTGTAATATGCTTGGTATTCATACAAACTGTCTTCGCTTATTGCATTTATGCCGCGCTTCGGCAGCATTTTCCTTGCGGTAGTAACTTCTAGTTTAAACATTTACACTGGATGCAAACGACACGAAAATGTTCTGAAATTTCAGGTAAGCATGGCTATATTTCTTTCTGGTAAAATATACATCGAGGCGATTAACTTTTTAGTGTTCATTCTAGAGGCAATCATAGTACTTTCATGACGAAAATCGGTTGACAGACTATTGTAAAATAGTCATGGAAATAATCATATATACCGTTATAATTTATATCAGCACGGCAAGATGGCGCCCGAATTCATGAATGGAAAAGTTTATAAGATTTCGTTTATTTTAAACCGAAGACAATCCCAAAACCACGAAGTGGCCAAATTTCTAAAATAATTCGGTATTTAAACGTAAACATGTGTTGTTTATCTAGTTTATTTTACGAATTTACGGAATATAAGTTGTGAATCAGCACCATCGTCATGGCGGATGGTCGGGTTTCTCCGCGCTCCGTGAATGACATTGATTATAATAGCAATTCCCAGATACTGGGGAATGAAAACCTAAATAAGATCAAGCTAAACGAATTGTTAAATAAATGTGGCGATGATTTCGTTTGGAATGGAAATATCGGCCAACTTACACGGTTTGTAAACGAAAATTTGAATCTCGTTGGTACTTGGAAATCGCCTGGTGGCGATATAAAGCAGTTTACAAGCGAAGCTACCGATACTGGCTTGAAATGGCTTGGAACAAGCAAGAAAAAGTTGATAGTCATGAAAGAAGAAAATAATACGGTTACGGATGCCCTATCAAAGCTATTAATTGATAAAATGGCAAAGAAATCGGCCGAGAAATCTTCACACACTACTGATGACCACGTGGACGCCACAACAAAAACAACAACCGCCAACGTCAACGGAGAATGCAATAATTGTAATTCTAGAAACGCTGAAATATCTAGTTTGAAAGAAGAAATTACGAGAATGAACAATCTTATCGTTGAGATGGCGAAGAAACAACAAGAAAGTGAATCTAAAACGGAAAAGAACATAGTGGACAACAAAATGGCCGACGAGATCGACACGCTCAAAAATGTTATTGAGCAAATCTCGAGTGAAAATGATCAAGTGATCTTTGGATCACAATTGAAAAGAAAACGTCTTCAAACACGATCAAGACTCCAACCTCTGCACCGAATAGCTATGCAGCTATAGTTTCAAACAGCTTCTCAACCCTTCAGGATCACACATCAGACGAGTCGGCTAATATTTCAGATCAAGTATCATCGGAAAGAAATATTACAACAGCGGAAAACAGTTCTAACGCAAATTCTGATGAACACGGGATTAATGTTATCAACAAGTCAAGCAACAACAAGAAACACAATGACACACAAGCCAAAGCAAGACAAGCCGGATCTATAAAGGATGCACCGGTTTCATTGGTAATCGGAGACTCCATGACCAAGCATATTAACAATGACAAACTTTCATATGCAGCAAAAGCAAAAACTGCCTGCAAGACGTATCGTGGTGCAAAGATCAAGGAAGTGCAAGAAAATCTACCAAAGGACTGCGGCGAAGGTAAACTACAGAGCATCATTCTCCATGTGGGTACCAACAACCTAGTATCAGATGATGCAAAAGTGGCGGCAGAACAAATAGAAGAACTAATTGTCGAAGCAAAGAGCAAAGCTGAAAATGTTGCTGTCTCAAGCATTATTAAAAGGTATGACAATAAGGTTCAGCATTCGCAAATTTTAGAATTCAATGATCTTGTTCATGAATTGTGTAAGAAACACAATATAACATTCATTGACAATAGCAACATTGACAAAACCATGTTGAACAGATCAAACATTCACCTAAATTATAGTGGTGATAGGGCACTTGGCAAGACATTGTGTTCCTACCTAAGATCTGTAAGATCTGAAAACCCTAATTATAATAATTGTCCTGGCTCCTCCGCAGGCTCTTCTAATCAGTGGTTCGGAGTACGCGGGCACTGCAAGCCCGATAAAGGCGCACTCCTTAGGCGCACGCCCGCAACTAAGGACGAGCGCGCAAAGGGAAATGGGAAGGTCAGTGGTTCGGAGTGCGCGGGCACTGCAAGCCCGATAAAGGCGCATTCTTTTTTTCCTCATTAATTATTTGTTAGCAAGCGACTGGGGACGAGGCAGATAATTGTCAGTATTTTCGTCAAGACAAGCGACAATCGAGTCGCCGAAAGGACTGGACAACATGCCTAACTTACTTAGCACATGTCGCCAAAATGATTCAACAGTAACTAATAGTTGTTTACATAATACAACAAAAACGAGTAGTGATTTCTCTGATACAATTAATTGTCTTCCCAATCAGCGCGGGTTCAAAATGGCCTTTTTGAATATAGTAAGCTTGCCAAAAAGATTTGATGAAATTATTAACTGATGAAATGTCAAACAAATTATTAGATATAATGTCCTTTAGCGAAACCAGACTTAATTCAACAATCGCAGGGCCGTGGGTTCAATTCCTGCCAGAGGACCTAGTGTTGCATTTTTCGCAACCGTTCCTGGTTAGGTCTTAAATTGTGTATATATCTACTCACTTGGATTATCCACCAAACCCAGTATTCTAGTTCAACCAAGTGAAGTGCAATCAAATCTTTGAAGTTTACCTTATCACAATCCGCACACCCGATAACCTATATATACAGAACTTACGGTTACAGCTCAGCAACTGGCCTCTGTAGCTCAGTTGGTTAGAGCGCTGCACCGGAATCGCAGGGCCGTGGGTTCAATTCCTGCCAGAGGACCTAGTGTTGCATTTTTCGCAACCGTTCCTGGTTAGGTCTTAAATTGTGTATATATCTACTCACTTGGATTATCCACCAAACCCAGTATTTTAATTCAACAATACCTGATAGCATGATTCGTATAGATGACTATGACATCATACGAAAAGATAGGTCTAGAAATGGTGGTGGTGTCTGCATTTACCTCCGTAGTTCTATAAATTACCAAATCAGACATGATCTCATACCACCTGATTTAGAAGCCATATGCATAGAAATAACTAAACCACATAGTCGACCATTTGTGTTTGTTACAGTTTATAGACCCCCAGATGCATCACCTGATTTTTTTTATCCATCTTGAAAACTTATTTAAAAAGATTGATAATGAAAATGAGGAGATCTATATTCTGGGTGATCTTAACTGTGATCTCATTAAGCCAAATCCTGAACATCCAACAAAGAAACTTAAGTCCTTACTCGAAATTTATCAATTATCCCAATTAATAGATGAAGCAACAAGGATAACTATCTCTTCCTCTACTCTTATTGACCATATTATTACCAATGAACCAGGGAAAATTTCCAAATATGGTGTAATTCACACTGGGATCAGTGATCACAGTCTTATTTATGGCATAAGAAAGATTAATATAAGCCAAAAGATAATGAAAATATTATTGAAATTAGGAACATGAAAAAATTCAGTGAAGAAATTTTTTTGCATGATTTAGGAACTCAATCGTGGGAGCATGTCTACTTTTTTGCAGACAATCCTAGCACTATGTGGGAAATTTGGAAAGATCTATTCTTACAAGTCCTAGATAAACATGCCCCTCTTCAAAGCAAAAAAATCAAATCTAAAATATCTCCTTGGATTAGTAGTCATATAAGACATTTAATGATTGCAAGAGATAACTTGAAAAGAAAAGCAATCATTACTAAACTTGAAACAGATTGGGAAAACTATAAAAAAGTCAGAAATGAAACAAATATTCTACTAAGACAAGCAAAAAGAGACTATTACTCAAAAAAAATCTCTGCAGAAAAGCAAAATCCCAAAGCTGCTTGGAAGACAATTAATACTTTGCTAGGCAAACATAACCAACCAACTAGGGTAAATGAATTAAACGTAAATGATATGAAATTGACCAGCCCCAATGATATTGCTGAGGGTTTCAATACCTTCTTTTCAAATATTGGACCAAATTTAGCTGAAGAAATTGGTACAACAGAATGCCATTTCAAAGACTACCTTGACAAAACTAATTCTGAATTTACTGCATTCAAATCAGTTACTGTAAACCATGTTTGTCTTTTACTACGTGAACTATCTGGTAGCAAAGCTACTGGCCTAGATAAAATATCAAGCAAGATAATTAAAATTGCAGCACCATTGATTTCTGATTCATTGACTTACATTTTTAAACAAGCAATACCCCTATGTACTTTTCCACATGAGTGGAAGATTGCAAGAGTAATTCCCCTTTTTAAGAATGGCAAACGCAACTTGCCAGGAAATTATCGACCAATTTCTGTCTTGCCTGCCATTAGTAAAGTTATGGAACGTATCTTATATACTCAACTTTATGAATATTTGTCCGTAAACAACATACTTTCTGAGCATCAATTTGGTTTCAGAAAATTTCATTCAACTGCTTCAGCTTTACTTGATTGTACGAATGATTGGTACATAAACATGGACAGGAAATTGTTCAATTTGGTTGTATTTATAGACTTAAAAAAAGCCTTTGATACTGTTAACCATGAAATCTTATTGCAAAAACTAATGCAAGTTGGAATCACAGGAAATGCATTCCTACTGTTTAAATCTTATTTAACTGGCCGTACCCAAAGATGTGAAGTCAATGGCTCTATTTCAAGTGAAAATGGTGTAAAGTGTGGTGTGCCCCAAGGGTCTATATTAGGACCACTGTTCTTTTTACTGTATATTAATGATTTACGTGCATGCCTGAATAAAACAAAACCCCGGCTGTTTGCTGATGACACAAATATCACAGCAGCTGGTGGGTGTTTAAGTGATATTGAAGATGCAGTAAATTTGGATTTAGAAAACCTTCGAAAATGGCTCATGGCAAACAAACTGAGCTTGAACGTAACGAAAACTGAATATCAAATTATTGGTACTAAACCAATGCTAAAAAAAGCTTCTGCTCAACAGCTTAGAATTCATATTCAAAACAAACCAAAAAGCAAGTTTTTCGATGCAAAACGCTAGGTGTGACTCTTGATGAAAATCTGTGTTGGAAAAGTAATACAGACACTATTTGTAAAAAGATTTCATCTGGAATTTATGCTCTCAAACGCATTAAAGAGTATGTTGATCAAAAAACACTCATTTCTGTGTACAATGCTATTATTCAACCCTATTTCAGCTACTGTTGTGAAGTTTGGAATGTATTTGGTGAAACTCAATCAACACGTCTGCAAAAACTTCTCAACACAGCTGCTCGTATTATAGCACATGTGCCAATACTGAATATATTAGGATGGGAACCACTCAAAGAACAAAGAGTGAAAGCCAAGGCAAAAATAATGTTTAAAACGCTCAATAACATGGGGCCAAACTCACTAAAATAATTATTTACTTTCAAAACGGAAATATTAGATCACATTCTTCTTGACAGCTCAAGTTCAATACGCTTGCCAAAGCCAAACACGAACAACATGAAGAAAAGTTTCATGTACGATGGAGCTTCCATATGGAACTCCCTACCAGAAAATATAAGAGAAATTAAATCAATCTCAAGTTTTAAAAGAAAAATCGCTACTCTTAGCTTATAAAATCACATGATTCTTAATGTAAATAGATACTTAATATTTGTATATTTGTAACTGCATGATACTTTTTTATTTTTTATTTACTTGTAACTATTTGTTAATATTTTACACGCCCATTGTGGAAACCAGCTTTAGCTGACAATGTTAGCGTGGTTAAATAAAGTTATTATCATCATCAATGAGTGGCGAAGCGGCGAAGCGGCGAAGCGAAACCGGTTGAAACTATTTTCGTAATTCGGCACACAGATTCAAAACAACAACAAGGTTGTTTCTTATATAAAAGGTATTTGTCGCTTCAAAATATTCTAAAAACACTTTTGAATATTATCAAAACTAAACAAGGAACTATAGTAAACAGTTAGTTCAACAAAGTTTACAGAATGTTTTTGCTCATAATTCATAGATAACAAAATACCGCCAAAGCGTTTACTCAAATTGAATATTAAAACATTTAAAGCACTCTTTGTTCGTGCATTATCGTGATTTACAAGCACTCGTTCACGAACAAGGAACTCGAAGTTTAATACTGCACTCGACTGCGTCTCGTGCAGTATTAAACTCTCATTCCTTGTTCGTGAACTCGTGCTTGTAAATCCCGATAATGAACTCACAGAGTGCTTTAATCCTTAAATACATCATGCCGTATTATTCTTTGACAATTGGCATTTATGCCGGGCCTCAGCAGCACTTCACTTGCGTTAGTAACTTCCAGTTATCCCCGAGCCAACGGCGCGAAGCGCCGTTCGGGCAATAGCCCGGGGCGAGGGTACTAATTCCGCTCGGTTATTTATCACGCCCGGAAAAAAGGAAATCCATGGGAGATCTAAAGTTAATCAATAATCTCGGGCGCGAGGTTCAAGGTTGGTGGGTGGTCATCTCACTGATCTCAAAATAGACTTGCTCCAAGTCTGTCTCTTATAGGGGTTTTTATTGGGGAGTGCGAAAATGCTGGCGGGAGGAAATTAAGGCGGACGGCGGGCAGGCGGGACGCGATAAAATTGGAAGAGGAGAGACAGACTTGTTTCCCTAGCCTGCGTGGCCGGCCCTCGTTGGAGGGGAAAAGAAGAACAGGGAAAGAGGGCCTGCAAGAAAACCCGGCTTTCATGACTAAACGCCGTTCAATTTTTGAACGTAGAATTTGATTGGTCAACACTAGCCTCCTCCGCAGGCAACTATTCGTAAACGCCAGAATTGTGCAATACTTGGCAAAAATTGCGCACTCACTATCCACTGTTACTCTCTCATGCCTATGAAATTATTGCGTAATTCTGCCGTTTTCCACCAAGTTGCCTGCGGAGGAGGCTAGGTCAACACCTAGCCCGCGTGCAGGTCCACTGATGGAGAGGAATAGTGGGCCTGCACTGAAGACCGGGTAAAATCTAAAACACCCCTTTTCTAAACACGCCCCCTTCGCGCGTCAAGTGTCAAAAAATAACCAATGACAGCAAAGCAAAAAATAAACAAACTCGCATGAAAACATTGCGGGATTTTGTCTGAGTATCCAAAATAAAAATAAATGAGGAATGGATATATCAACTCCAAAAAAGCAAGCAAACAAGTTTGATTTAAATCACTTTTGCCGAATTTGCCGGTGCTCATTCTCAACTAAATTCGGAACAGGCAAGTTAGGACGAATTTCGACAGAAAATATATTTAAAACGTCAAATCGTGAGGGAAGCCGTGGTACCACATTAGCATTGATTTGCGCTTCCATCGGCATTGTTATAAATAAATCGTCACGTTTATCAGATCGTGTGTGCAATGCTTGTGGGCGGAAAGTACGAAATTTGTATCAATTATTCAATTTGGTAAAGAACACGACAAACGAAGAGAATGTTGAGAGTCCCGCTCGTTTCAAACGGCAATTTCAAACGGCGTTTCAAACAGCCAATCAGAATGCTGCGTTCGTGTACGAACGCGGAAAACATAAAATACCCGGTCTTCCGTGCAGGCCCACTATTCCTCTCCATCAGTGGGCCTGCACGCGGGCTAGGTCAACACCAAGAATTAATTGACATGTTTACGCACACAGGCAGAGGAGGTTGGACAGCAGGCCGCAAAGCATCATGGGTAACGAGCGTATGTTTCCACGTACGGCCTTATTCTATGGTACGGCCTCATTTATGCGTTGACTGCCTTGAAGTCAACATCTCTGGCCGTAGCAAATTCTGCGAAAATGGACGCTATTGATCCAGTGACTCAATGCCATCATTATGGATGTGTTTAGTGTTTGTGTATGGATGTATATGAAGGCTCTTTGAGTCCGTTTAATGGATTTATTTGTGCAGAAATCTCAAAGGCTGCGTTAGACTTGGATCAAGTCCGTCTCTCTAGAGTCCGAGGGATCGAGCGCACCGAGAAGCGGCGCACGAGGTGCAATAACGCGGGATAACTCGATCTCGTCGCTTCGCGACTCGGACTCTAGAGAGACGGACTTGATCCAAGTCTAAGGCTGCGTGTGATCAACTGGTCTTGTGGTCAATATAAATGTTCATTTGTTGAAAATTCTATCTGTAATTTGTGACACTTTGTTCAGTGTTGCACGTGTTGCAATTTATATACTTAAGTAAATGATTTCATAAGCTGACCCACTGCCTCGATCGTCTGTATTTGTAATGTATATTGTGCAACTAGTGAGGAGTGTATTAGTGTAGTACAGACAGTTAACTAAATATTTATTGGCCAGATTGATTCGGCTGGCATCAAAGGATTCGACTTTTAATATGTATTTAGTTATTTATTTATTTATCCCAATAGCACATTGTGACTACTGAAAACCGCCATATTGAGGTTGGCAAAGAACTTCTATTCCTCAGCTTAAACATATACTTTTGAAACAGAAATTACTGTTGAAATGTAGACAAAACAAACTTTACAGTAATATACAGTTCCATTTTTATTGAAAATACATAATATCTCTGCTCATTCTCTACATATATAAAGAAATATTAAAGAAAGCAAATATTCACCAAGAAGGCAAATTAACAATACAATGATAGAATTCAAACCAAAATACAAATCTGTAAATAAACAAAAAAATTTACTGCTAAAATTTTACTTCTAAAACTCAGCACTTATTGCTGCCGAAGGCAGCACACTATTCTTGACATGGCAAGGTTTCTCCAGAGTTCACTCGACCCAGTCTTTTGCGCCGACCTATGTATAGTCGAGATCTCGATCTTGCGTCTGTTTGCGTCTGTCAGTTGTCATAATTCCGGGCAGAAAGTCGAGCTCAAGGAGAATTTTTAAAATGGGGGGAGAGGGCGAGAAAATATTGTATTGCGCGCGCATGTTTTATTGTTTTGTTCCATGTGATCTGCAAGTTCACAACTCTCAAGATTTTACAAGCTTTTTATTCTGCCAATTCTACAAACATTTCCCGAAGAAACACAGGTAAGTATGGCTTTATTTCTTTCTGCCGATATTCATCAAGGTGATGAATTGTTTAGTGTTCATTATGTGCTTTTATGAGTTTATCGGCGCTTCTTTCAGCACGAAATATTCCATTGTCCGCGTGGTCTAAAACAACATTTAATAATGTCTTAATACAAGGAGACAAAATGTATTTAAAAGCTCTGAGTAATGGCTTATTAGTCCTAGACCCTGGTGTAGAATATTTGTCTATAGATAACTTTATACCAACAATAGTTAGTGTTTATTATTCATGTACGATGACAAATAATATGAATCTACCCGTGGAGGTTAAGTAATTCATGTACGATGACAATTCCATCCCATTGGGCCATTACAGATGATGTAATATATCCATATTTTTTGTAAGTTTGTCACAGCCATTTTTTTCAAGTAAATATACCATAATTTATCAACCAAATTTGGTTTTCATTTTCTGCCTCAACAGGCGGATCAATGTTACTTTGTGCCATAACTGGCCCTGCCACAATGGGCAGATCAATAATATTTTGTGCCTCAACTGGCTCAAACATGCTTTCTTACAAGATATGTCATATGTCGGTCTGCAATCGACACAGTTAATATACCGCCTGTGCAGGCAAAGACAACCCCACCTATGACAGTGACAAATAGTGATCCAGCTGTAGTCATAGAGCCCGTACCTGTGATCGTAGCACAAAATATCAATGAATCAATCTACCTGTTGTGGTAGAGCCCATTGAGGCACAAAATATTGATCCGCCCATTGTGGCAGAAAGAAACATTGACCTACCATTGGGCTATTCCATTTAATACCGTACCCCCCCCCCCCATCGAGGACCCTGGAATTCTTCAGGGGTGTGACTATTTAGGCTTGGAATTCTTCAGGGGTGTGACTATTTAGGCTTGGAATTCTTCAGGGGTTGAGTACAAAAATTGCATTCTTCAGGGGGATGCAGTCTTCAGGGGTAGGTGTTGTAAATACAAAATTCCTCAGGTGGGCTGTTGAAAGTCAGGAATTCGTCAGGTTTATAGAAAAAACCCTGTCCTCGATAGGGGGGGCATCAAGAATTCTTCATCAAGGCAGCATTTTCCTTGCGATAGTAACTCCTAGTTTTAAACAGTTTAGTCCACTTCTTCAGAAAAATACGAGCAATCACTGCGTCAATTGTGGAAATTCGAGATGTTCAACTTCAATGATTGTTGACAGAAACTGAGAAATGGCATCGGATTAATACAATATGACAATGTACAGCCTACATAAAAGATCAAAATAACGTTTACGCTACAAAATACTGCTCACATAGGTAGATCAATAGTTATTGAAATAGCATGGATGCATTCCAGGGAAAAAATTGAATAACAATGCCAGAATATTCGATATTTGCGAGTCGAGTGGGCCGTCAGACAACAAAATTGCAGACAGAGCCAGACAATAGCCCAGATATAAAATCTCTAAACAACACGCAAATAACTCCTAAATCTCCTAAAATTCATTCAAAAGTACTTTAACGCTTACTCTAAAGAATAACGCTCTTTATATTAAAGAAGTTTCAAGATTCATTGGGAAAAACAAGCTTTGGTGGCGCAATATCTTGCTAAACTATTAGACGCCAGTTTCGAAACGTCGAAATGACTATGGTCACTTCAATGCCTAATATCTCGAACTGCCGGGGGATCCCCGGGATCCCTCCAGCAAGGCCACGCTTGCTTTTTTATAGAATTTTTAAAATATTAGTATGTATTTTTCAAGTGTTTCTGCGCCCAATGCAAATTAGGCAGCCTAAAATCTTCACAAACACGATGAAAAAATAGCGCGATTTCATTGGTCGAGAAATTCACGTGACAGCTGTCCAACCTCTTCGTCTTGATTGACATGTTTATGCACAAGCGAATACATCTCCTTCGGTTTGGGGTTTTCCCTATAGTCCAGCTGCATTTTTGTTGGTCAATTTTAATGAGCCTTTATTAGGGCGTTTAGTCACGAAAGCTGGGTTTTCTTGCAGGCCCTCTTGCCCTGTTCTTCTTTTCCCCTCCAACGAGGGCCGGCCACGCAGGCTATTGTTTCCCTTGCAGCGCGCCAAATTTACCGGTTGATTTTTCCACCGGAGGCGGGGCCAGTAGGCTGCTGCTCATTCGGAGTTAATTAAATAAAAGCTGTCATCAATCATCATCTGTAGGCTGTAGTTTCGGAAGTGAGAGAAATAATCACAAGCGGCGATTAACTGAGACTGATAATGCGATCTATAAAGGATGCTCTACGTATGGAGTTATTTAACTTTAATTTATGACTCACTGCTTTAGATTCATTTTTCAATTTACAGTTTACTCACTTGTTTCCTTTTATAAAACTATACTTTAGTTATACTTGTTTCGTTTTATAGAACTATGGACTTTGCCGAGACTTCTCGCGTAGCGGGACGAATATTCCCTTGTTTAATTCCCATGGAACATTATTTATGAGATATTAATGTGGTTCTATAATTAGCGCTGAGAACATGTACATTTCATGCACAGAATTACTGTAACACGACTATTTTAACGATTTTGTTGTTTTTCTTGATTTTTTTGTGATAAAAAGCATTGGTTTAGCAACATATTTGTTGCTTGTTTGTAAGACAAACACATAAAACTATGAAAAAGCATCAAATTAAGCGGCAAAATCGCCGGAAATTTGGTTTCTCTATTTCATCCCTGTATTCTGTAAGCGGGCTGGCGTTTTTATATGAAATATATTCATCCCGCCTATACCACAGTGCCTATATCTATGGTCTCGGCTCACTACTTGGGTGAGATCTCGCCAAGCGGCCAGCTCGCTTTCTCATATGAACGCGATGTATTTTTATACTGAAAAGTACTAGGAGGCGAGATCATAAGCAGGCGCGATCATATAAGCAGTCTCGGTAAGCGGGATTATATGAACATGCAGGCCCTAGGTTTGTTGACCTTAATAGTATGTAACTATAAGTCCTAAATCTGTTTGGAATTCATGTAAAAGCTCTAAATTTAAACAAGCTTTTGTTTTTTGGATGCTGTACTAAATAATTTTCTTCTCACGTCGGCTCTCACGACAACGGTACAACCAGTAGCGTCGCCAGACCTGGAGAGGTGGGAGGGACAAGGAGGGGGCTGAAAAGGAGGGCCGAAGGCGCGAGTCTAGCGCGAGCTTTTTTAGGGGGTCCGGGGGCATGCTCCCTCGGGAATTTTTTTAATTTAGAGTCTCTGAAATACCATTTCCTGGACTTTGGGGGACGATATGACAGAATTCTGATGGTCAGAAAACGTACCCCCCCCCCATCCTTTTTTTCACCGGATTTGAGAGAATCTCAAAAGTGATTTTGAGGAGAACTGGGGGGGACGTGTCCCCCTCAGTCCCCTCCCTGGCGACGCTACGGGGTACAACACAGAACTTGGCGAATTTTATTCTTTGAATTTGGCGATATATCTACACGAGTACGTGTAAACTTTCGTTGGAGTGATATTACTATTATTCTCTTGCGTAGCCACACATCATTTGCGGTAGATAACGGCGGTTAACATGCAGATTTGGAAGTTAAAGAGTTAAAGTATTAGAGTGTGAACAATGTCGACTTAGGTGTCGAATAAATTAAAGCACCGCGAGGCACAAACTTGTCAATCAACTTTCCCGCCGAATTTCACTTATATGACGCTGTCCTTTGAGTGCGTCATAAATGGGAGGGGGTGGGGGTGTAGAGAATTCAATTCTGTTTTTTAGCGAAAATTATGCCTGAATCGAAGATACCAAACACGGCCACTGATTTACCGAATCCATTTCCAGAAGAAAGACTGCTGGTGCAACGGCCTTTTTCCTGCATCGCAGATTTTGCAACAAAAAAGCTTAGTATAATGTTGGAAACTGTTGCTGTGTAGATGTGGCGAGGGGTTGCTGCATGCATGTATTTCTAGTTATAGTGACAAGTGACCTGCTTCACGTTGTGATCTTGATCTTGTATTATGGCGCATGTGTTCTGGAAGACCTTCATCATCATCGTCTGAATAATTAACCAGAACACTCTTCTTCAGAGTCAATATTGCGCTCGTCCCTTCCCCCCGTTTAGAATACGTTCGATCCTAATGACATCCTGTCGAGGCAGACTGTAGTGCACTCCAGCCTCATTCGCTAAAATATCCGTGTCGACACGATCAATGATGACCTACAGTAGGGAGTGTTTGTTGCCCCAAAATATGTCAGTGAACGCAAAGACGTCGTTTCCATTATCAAGCCAGACTAGGTCGACAGTATCTTCAGAAAATTCAAGCTCCTTCGCACTTTAATTTCTTTACCGATTTCTTTAATAATACAGCCAGAAAAATCCCCAGTCTTTCTCTGCGTGAAACCCCCCGGCAGGCTCGGGCCGTTTTTGAGACCCTAGGAAATATTTCCCTATACGGACCGCCAAGCCGGTAAATAACATATATATATATATATATATATATATATATATTTATTATATGGCAAGTGCTTGTTTTGGTAAATCTCGCAATCTGATTGGTCGCTGACGAGGCAGGATTTTCCCGTATTGCCCACGGGCAATACGGTATTCTTATTGCCCTGCGACGACTTGAACACATTTCAAAGCAATAAAAGCATTAAAAAATCCTTAAAAATAATTTAAAACAATGAAAAATAAACGGAAAATACGGAAAAGGGATAACTACAAGGGATAAAATCAAGTTTTGTTGGCTCAAGTCGAAATATTAAGGTAAATTTTACGATGTTTTTTAACTAAAACAGTCAATAATAATTTTGTTTTTTCGAACATGCAAAGTTGTTTTTGTCCTTGATCCGATAGCTCAATATCACTATATTTTCTATTAATTTTATATTTTATTCTATAAATGGTACTGTAGAGTAGTTTTACTAAGCTAAGATTAGATAAATTTGTAAAAAACTAAGACAAATTCGTATCATTGAAATTATTTTGACATTTGAAAATGACCGGCTTTGAGTTTCGGACTTTGTACTTTGCCCTCGCGTGACCAATTTTTGGCAAAAATGAATTGTTTTTTGTTGTCTGAAATGCCATATAATAAACAACTTACTAACTTCGACTGTTCGGTCTGTACGGTAAAATATCAAGCCTCGGTCTTGCTGTATTGACCTCGCTATCGCTCGGTCAATACAGCAAGACCTCAGCTTGATATTTTACCGTACAGACCTCACGCTCAGTTAGTAAGTAGTATATATTTCACATGTGAAATTAATATTTCATAATTATGTGGAATTGGAACAGTCCACATGCATTTTTCTAATGGGTATGTCAGTTGTGTCTATATATAGCAAATACAAAAGTTCATTTCCGAAATACGGAAATATATATTATTCTAATCTATTGCAAGGTACGTTTACACACTGCGATTTGTCGGGCCGCTTTTACGCATCACGTTTAGTCGTGCATGACAAATCGTTGTGTATAAATAAAAATATCCGACTATATTGCAAGTTCTAACATCAGCATTTCCCAACTCTAAAAATTGTGAGAAAAATCTGCAGGAAAGTCAGGTACAGACTTTTTAGGATTTTTACGAGTTTTGACTAATAATTGCGTAAGGTTGAGGAGGAAAGTTGGGTACAAAACGGCTCAACCAGGGCCGTCGCAAAGAGGTATAAGCAGGGGGGTGTCGTCACTCCTAGTCGACTACTCAATTACACGTAATATTTGGAATCCGACATATCTTTGCGTTAACGAGGATTTTGTTGGACAACGCCTTAATTTAATAAGAATAACAGGCCAGGGCTGATCTGACCGTGGGAAAAGGGTCCCGCGTAACTAGGAGATCTGGGAGCGTGCCGCCTGAGAAAAATTTACAATTTGAAACCCAGAAATGCAATTTCCTGCATTCTGAGCTGCGGATTTACTCAAATATTTCCTCCTAAACATGCCTATTTTAGAGAAAAAAAAACATGAAAAAGATTCAAAAATAAAAAAAATTATTTGTCAATACTTACAACAGCGAGTTTTAATTATCGTAAAACACAAAAATAATTAAGAAAAATTAATTTCGGCTCAGCAGCAGAACAGCAGTTGAGATTGTATAAATTATTTGTTTTACCATGTTTACAATGCCGCATTTAAACATCTTCCATATCGCATCTCTATTTGACGGGAATTTCTTTACTTGCCGACAATATGCGCGCATCACTTGACCACATTTTTGACGACATCTACAATAAAAAATCCCCTCCTTTAACGTATCATTCATTTATCGTCAGTGATATTTCCGTTCGCCGACAAATATTTCATTTGCCGACAACTATTTTTCAGGAGGGAAGGTTACTTACCCCCAACACGCCCCCTTCGCGACAGCCCTGGGCTCAACACCATTAAACGTCTTTCGTACAACCTGTCCCAAAACCATTTCGGATAAAAAATATATTTGGATAACTGATGGTTTAAATGTCTTCAGCTTTAGCACAAACAAACGAGTGAATATTACGATCACAATGAGAAAGGCATGATTTTCATTTGAATGTCCTAAAGAATAACCGATTTCTTAGTTATATTTATATTCCGAAAGCAAAAAGGATCATATGAGTAGGTAACCCCGTACATCTGGCGGCGGAAGTGAATTGACACTTGGAAGTAAGGATACCGGAAGTGACGTCAGCATTGCGTAGATACGCGTATCTACACATATCTACATGTGGATATGCGTAGATACGCGTAGATATATGTAGATGCATACGGATATGCGTAAATACGCGTAGATACATGTAGATGCATACGGATATGCGTAGATACGCGTAGATATGCGTAGATACGCGTATCTACGCGTATCTACGCATATCCACATGTAGATATGTGTAGATACGCGTAGATAAATGTAGATATGCGTGTTCAGAGTATAAACTGAGGATGTAAACATTGTTTTTGGCATTGTGTTTACAAATTTTATAGAGAGAACATTTGGAGAAGAAACTTATAGAACAATTTAAAGAACAATCATAGTGTTGTATGTTTTTAAGAAATAAATCGAATTTCGTTATAATCTTTCGTGAAAGTGATGGCTCTGAAAAGAGCCGGGTTTTTTGTCTTTAAGACTGTCGCATCCATAGTGCATAGGCCTCGACCTCTACTTTGGCGCAGTGTTGGTAGGCGTTGTCCTCGATGTGGTTGCCACAGGTTTCCAGCCATATAAGTTGATCAAATAATTCTCCAGCTTTAGGGCAACCAAAGTATTCCAGATTTACGGAGGGGATATTAAGTTTTGCCAACAGATCCTTTTCATAATGGCCTCCTTTGTATGCAATTGTAGAGGCCGGGTTTTTACGGGTTTCAATGGGGAAATTCTCTACAATTGCTTCCAATTCTGAAATTTGGAATGCTTTGATGCCCCGCGGCACGCCAAGCGGTAATTTATGGATCCGGTTTTGAACATAACTGCATGTCTTTCGATCTTTATGAGTGAGATCGCCCCATCGTAGGTTGATGTCAAAGAAGAAGGACTTCGCTTCAGTGTCACCAACTTTCAACAGACTCATCTCCTTACAAAGGAACTTGTTTTGAATCTGATATCCGTCCATATCAATTACCGCAACAATCTCTGATATTTTGCAAGCCATGGTGATCATATGTGAATGTGTTGTTGGCCTGCTTTTATATAGAATTTTAGCATTGCTAAACGTATCTATATGTACTTACATGTATCTACATATCCAGGTGTATCTACGCGTATCTACGCAAACGACACCATATTGAATACTAATTACTTACGCCGCGGGGAATTTACACGGAGATACATGTATCTACGCGTATTTACGCGTATCCAGGTGTATCTACGCACATTATCACGTGCGTTTCACGTGCGATCTTGGCCATTGACCTTAATCATAAAAGCGCACGAATCTCTTTACATATATAAGGTTGACCTTTCTACATAGTTTGACGTCCGTCATGGACCGAAAACAGCGAGAGGCCACACGGGCAAAGAAAAACTATTACAAGAAGAAAGAAGAGGCAGCCAAGGCGAAGGCCCTCAACGAATTTTTACAGCGCGAGGCCCCACAATTACTTCTCAAATTCGAGGAGGAGTATAAAGAGGGCAGAGAGGAAGGTGTGACCGGGACGAAGCCCTCAGCCACCCCGGATAAGAACGGTGCAGGTATCGACTTCATAGAAGACGATACACAGTGGATGGACGATCTCCCGGATCTTGGCCCGTCTCTTCCGGAACTGGACCCGTTTCACCTTAATGCCTTGATGGAGGACGATCTCCCGGACCTTGGGTCATATCTCGCGGAACTGGACTCGTCTCTTCCTTGAGACTAAAAAAACCGGCTCTTTTCAGAGCCACCACAATCACGAAAGATTATAACGAATTTAACATACTTTCTTTTTTTTTTTACACATGAACTTATAATAGTGTCTCTTGCACATTGTCTCGATAATCAAAGTTCCACATAAGAAGAAAAAAAAGTTTAAAATGGGTTTGTACTCAAACAATTTATTTCTTACGTGAATACCGTATAACTATTACTTCGCTAAATAACTTTATAAATGTTTAGCTGAACAACTATCGTATCGTCTTATAAAAATGTTCATTGATCGTCAATCCAGTAAGAAAGATACCCCAAGATTGCTTGGTAATCAGAAAAGTCCGAACTCTGTCTCAAGTTCATCAAGAAACTAAGAGTCACTTCATGATCTTTTCCCAAATCTTTAAAATGCTCTGCAGCGTGTTCGTAGTAGTCCAACTTCAGCACACGGACAGCCTCGATAAACTGTTTCCAAACTATTCCTCTTTCGATTACTCGTTCTATGGCCTCCAACCCGTATGATACACATCTTTGCTCTTCTGATAACATAATACACTCGTGTCTCCTCTGACTAGGATGATTGACTTCACAACCCCGGCATTTTTCTTTGCAAACTTTTCCAATTTCAAGAGCGAGTGGCCTATGAAATAAAACTTATTATGTTGTTTGCTTGTGGACACGATGGATGTGAGATTTAAAACACCTGCAAATTTTTATATTTGTGGACAAAGCCAGAGTGGGAAATCGTATTTGGTTCGTTCTATGCTACATCATATGGAAGAATTGTTTTATCCTGTTCCAGCCAAAGTGATATATTGTTATGGAGAATATCAAAAAGAATTTGATGAGTTATCGAGAACCCTACCAAACGTTGAATTGATGGAAGGTTTTCCGAGCGATTTATACGATATGACCGATGGGTGTGAAAACTCTCTAGTCATACTGGATGATTTGATGTCTCAATGCTCTAATGATCAACGCATGTCGGATCTATTTACTCGTGGTTCTCATCACCGTGGAATTTCAGTTTTATTCCTTACCCAAAACCTATTTCCACCTGGTAAATTGTCACGAACGATCAGTTTAAATTCCCACTATATGATGATATTCCGAAACCCGCGCGATTCGCTTGGTATTGCAACCTTGGCACGTCAAATGTATCCAAGAGACACGAATTACCTATTAGAATCATTTAACGATGCTACAAGTAAACCATATGGATATTTAATGATTGATTGTCATCAGTTGACACCAGAAAACGTACGTCTTAGAACAAACATTCTTCCAGGGGAAAGACAAGTTGTTTACATGAAACGTACTTAAGTTGCGTGTGTCACCTAAACCCATCATTTGCAAGATGTCGAAGCACATGAAAGGAAGTCTTCCCTATCTTCAAGTCATAGTGAAATGTAAACCTAAATTGCGAAAACTGCTTATTGAACATTGTCCCGTGGATGTCATTACGGCTATTTGCGAGTGTTCACTGAATTTACTTAAAGGCGTTATCCCACTAACACCTCCTCAAAAGCGACGTTTGGTGCGCTACAAGACACATCTCCGTGCCTTAGCAAATAAAAAGGTGTCAAGAAAACAGAAGAAGAAACACCTTAATCAGAAAGGAGGGAACCTACTAGCTGCCTTACTGCCGCCTGTGTTAAGCGTGCTCAGTAGCTTACTTATAAAATGAAGCATACCAAACGAATGGTATTGGTCCCTGAGGATGTGTTGTATAGATACGAACAGAAACAAAGGCTTGAAACGTCACCGCTTATGGCCAACATGATGCATAAAGATACGGAAATGTCAAATATTCTCCAACGTACGGATATGGCTGATGCCGAAAAGCAAAAACTATATTATGCGAACATGGAACGTTATCTAGATCTAAGACGTCAAAAGGACAGTCAAATACCAACCGTTCGGATAGCACCTCACATTGAAAACAAAGAAGTGATTTTGCCTGGAGAGAGAGCTCGTTTATCTGATGTGACCATTGTCGACCATATACCTAAAACAATGCGTCCAAGAGCTACGGCACTTTTAAACCGTTTGAAAGCAAGACCGGACGTTATTTCTTGGGATGAATCTGGACAAGTCAACCTGGACGGTAGGAAAATTCCACAGTCAAACATATCAGATCTCATCAGCGATGCCATGAGAGGGAGAAATAATTTTAATCCTACAGGTTCGAAGGAATTTTTCCGTGCTTTATCAAAGATGAATATGCCTACAGATCTTGTAAGGAATGAGGAAAGATGGAGACAAGCCCAAATGGACAGTTCGTCTGGCGAGGAAGAGGTTCATTACAGCAGTCCGCAACGTGCAAGCCAGCGGGGTACAAGCTCACAGCGTACAACCCCCTTAAAGTATGTGCAAACCTTTCTAAAGAAACGTGAAGAAAAACCGGAACAACCTCAAAAACGATGGCTTAGATATTAAATAAACAATATATAATTGTTTTGAAGTTAATACATTTTTAAAGTCTTTTCCTGTTATTTTTGGCACGATAACAAGACTCTTCTTACTTGTCATTTTTGTTTTTTAAAGCGCTAAAGGCATCGTGGGGCTAAAAATAAAAACACACATACATTTGGGTTTTTAACATTTATTATAACATTATTTTTCAAACAGTTTTTTACTAAATTGATTAAGGCCAACATAGGGCTGTTTTAACATTACTCTAAAGCGAGTTTTAACAAACTGAGACACTTTCGCGTCATTTAACATAGTATCGTTATTAAATAAATGTACGATTTTATTCATGCTTTGTCCTCGTGCTCTATGGCTAAGGTAAAATATGCAATACTGTCCACACACATCTGATCAAGCACTTTGTAGTTTACGAGTGTTAAATTCCCATTCATGAGACTCTAAAAAGTCCCCAAACGAATTCCTGTAGTAATCTGGTGGCTGTCCATAACTATCGAAGAATTCTCCTTTCTCTTCCGATGGAAAGTAAAAGGCCACCCAATGCGTTCCTGGTTGACAGCTAGGATCGGTGTTTGCGACAAATCCACATGGATATTTATCGATCGTCTGAGGTAACTTATCACTAGGAAACACACCGCAAAACGTTTTGCTTGTTACAGGATCTTGTTCCAATACACGAGTTATCTGCGTGGTGTTCATCTAACCAGAGTAATCGTAAATGACGTTTCTCTCAGCATCAATTTGAATCAGGTTTTCAAATTCCCCGTAACAGACGAGACTCACAGCTGCTGCAGGTGCGGCAGAGAACTTGATGTCAACTGCTAGATTTCCTCGTTGAACAGCATTAAAATGGGATGATGACCCACCCATATCTGGGGTCAGATCGAAAGCATAAACTGCATATCCTTTTGGAAATTCTTCTCGTGTTATATCGTTCCCTGTGTTGTAATACATTTTTCCCGTACCAGAAAACAATGTACTGAATGCTTCAACAAATCTGGGGTTTGCACCAAAGGAAAGCTGCATCGGTTTAAACGGCATATCTTCTCCATTCACGGTTATTCCAATAGAGGACACGTTAAAATGTTGAAAGTTGTACGGATTCTTTTTGTATGCGCCATTAAACGCTGCGCTATCGACCAATCCAAAGACAAACGATTTCGGTACAAGTCCATTAAAGATGTTATCTTTCCTCCGGGAGGGATTCCCTGCGGGAACAATGAAACTCTTGCACTCCACGCGACGAACAGGATAGATAGCCGGTCCTTTTTTCAATGCAATTTCATGAGCCACGCAAACGCTTGGACTAACTTTCACTTTACGTATCTTGAGATAGGCATCGATTAGCTTTACTCTGTAATCAACATCGTCCGCAGACGCCATCAGACAAAACTCTTTACTACTTCGATTCAGAATAACTTTCAAGTCAACAAAACTTAGCAGGAGACGTTCGGTGAAAAATACGTCGCTGAATATAGGTCCGGTCATTTCAATAGTTCCACTTGTCTTGCTGAATTCATATCTTGCTTTAAGACCAAGGTTGGCTGCGGCACCTGCTAATGTTGGGTCGGCGACGTCCATTTTCCCTCCCGTGTCTTTATAAAACATAGAGCTGGTAATTTGTGACTCTTTCGCTTACGGATTATAATTGAGGAGGGTTTCCAGATATGCACGGTACGCGTAAGTTCCAGTGGCTTGTGTCACTTGCTTTTCTTTCAAAAACACGTCGACTTGTTTGAACAGACTGTGTAGGAAATTGTTCACAACTCCGACCTTTTCGTCTGCGTCAATATTTTCACCGTCTGCTTTAGTCACTTTTGCTCTCACCACAAGAATCGTTTTTGATAAATCGACATAATCTTCAGTGCCTGGAGACAGGAACGTGATTGGACCACCGTCTGATACACTGGAAACAGGTTGATGATCTATCCAATGTCCTTTTTCCAAACTGACTTGTGTTGGAGGTATAGAGAACAGATCGAGTTCTGTCTTTGTGCATTCTTGCGATTTGGAATGTACGAGATACATGTTTATCCGAATATGTCAGGAGCTGTTTTCCGCTTCTTGGTCTGACTGCTTATGGTAATAGATGCCGATGTCTTTCTCTTTTTAACTGTTTTCCGCTTCTTGGTCTGGTTGCTTCTGGTAGTAGACGCCTTTCTCTTTTTAGCTTGCTTTGTACGTTTTCCACTTCCTGTTTGAGCATAAGTTTGAAGTCGATTGATGGCTTTTCCCTTTGCGACGTTTACAGCTTCTTTCCCTCTGGTTTTTACTGCTTCTTTTAGATTTCTTCCAGAAGCAACGTCTCCTAGCACATTAGCTCCAGCATTCCAAGCAATTTTACCAATAGCTTTTGCTCCACTTTTTACCAAAGGCATGACTGCTCTTGCAACGCTACGAAACAGACCACCGAGTCCATAGCCCATTTGTCCATGACCCACTTGCCATGGACTGCCTCTGAAAACAGGCATTCCACGTCCTTGCTGTTGATCAAGATAGTAACGTACGTATGGATTATTCATCTTTAGGTAAAATAAGTATGCTGTCTGAAGTGCAGTGTTGTCACCACCTTCCCGTGTTCAAATGGCACAGGATCGCCTGTGTCGTTCCTTAAAAGAATTTCCATGTCTTCGAATGATTTGGTTTGGACAGGTACGTATTGAATGTTTGGGAAAGTTTTAGTAATGACGTCACCAGACTTTCCCTCAACGGGAATGCTTCTGAGTAATTGGGCGCTCGTATCTCCGACGATCTGCGGTTGAACAATATCACAATAAACGTAGATGGTCGTCATCCTAAACAAGTCTGCCACGTAAGGACTTTCGGTCGTCTTTTTAAGTATTTTTACGTCTCCTCCAAACGCCAAGATAATCGACATTTTTTTATATAAGGCTAATTCGTATGGAGTTTTCAATTGAACTGTCACTTTGCCGGTGCGAGCATTAAACGTTAACTTAATGTTGTCGTTAACATCTTTTGCCAATGCTTTATTGATGGCTTCGATAAGATCTTGCATTGTTTCGTAGTAACCGTAATCAATTTCTGTCGTCATAAATTATCCGCTTCTGTCCTTGTGATAGATATGACTGCCGACTCCCCTTGCTAAAGTATACCACGAGTTAGGGTAAGAGATGGAATACAAACCAACTTCCCAATCGCCATTCAAATCAATGGTTTGTGGTAATTTTACACGATAACTAGTCGTTTTGTTATCGGGAAAGACATCCAGGGATGCATTGCTAGGAAGCGTAAGATAAAAATGTGTTCCACTCATTGTCACTACTAAAGTATGAATAAAAGACACACAGCACAGACGCTGGTTTAAATCTTATTTATTTGAGAAGCAGGTACCCACGAATTAAACTTGTTCGGGTACCCTAACCATTTTACAAGATATTGTACATTTTTGCCTCTACCACGTTTCTTCAAAACTTTTTCAACTTCGTAGACGTCATCTTGCTTGATAACCTTTTGCAACTCTTTATCGTAAAACGTTCCTTTCAGTTCCTCACCATCATAATCTTTCAACTTATACACGGGAGGATCACGAGGTACTTGTTTGCTTACGGTGAAGATTTTTTTTGAGAAATTTGGCAAGTAACCTTTTTCAAATTTACGTTTGATTTTACTAATTCTAACTTGATCACCAATCTTAAACTTATACTTTACATTTTTCACAGCATTATGATCACCATACAAAGTGTGCCACACTTTCGTTTCGTTTTCAACAGTTACATCTGCTGGTTTTGTTTTAATACTGCGATGAACACTATGATTGTAAGAATACACTAAATCAGGCAGCATGTCAATGTATCTCATGGTTTTCTTCGCTGTGAAGTATCGCCACATCTTCGTCTTCAGAGTACGAATCAAACGTTCCACGATAGAGGCTTTCGTTTCGTTGTACGTGTTATACAGTTCTATGTCTTCTTCTTTCATCAACGCTCGAAAATGTTTGTTTAAAAACTCAGTTCCTTGATCAGTCATGATCTTTTCAGGCTTGCGTCCAGAAGACAAAATGATTTTGAAAGCTTCAACCAGAGAAGGACCTGTTTTATTTTTCAAAGGAACTACCCAAGCATATTTTGAAAACACGTCAATGCAAACGAGCAGATATCGATATCCATCGTTAAACTTTTGCATGGACTGTGTGTCCGCTAAATCCATCTGCCATTGCTGGTCGATGCCACCCACGATCACACGATTCCTTTTAAAATTGAGACGAATAGGTTTATGTAAAGTGTATGCATCCTGTTTCATCAGCCATTCTTTAATTTTCTTACGGCTAATAACAAATTTTCCCTCCTTTTTCACGTCATTGTACAAACGATCCACTCCACCATATCCCCCTGAACGTTTTGGATCGTAATAGACACTAGACAAGTAATCATCCATGTTCAACTATCACATATAGAATGAGAGAAATCTTTTATTCTTCGACGTTTTGAATGGTGTGTTCGACATTTTGAATACTGTTAATGTGTTCGTCATTTGTCAAAGCATCGTTTTCAACAGGTTTGTAGTTTTTGATAGTTTTACTGTTATATCCCATCTGCAAATGTCCTTCGAGATTGAGATCATTGCGACCAACACTTATACCTACTCTAAACATTTTCTGTTTGTTATGATTTTTATTAATCTTTGGATTTTTGCTAGCAGAGTGACCCATGTTTACGCGATGGCTTCTACTATACTCTGAAGATACCAGACTTGTACGGGTGGTATAAAACCTTTTCAACTTACGAAAAACTGTCAAACATTCTCTGATAGTCGGGAAGTAAAGAGCTAATCATGTATCGTTCGTCTAAACATTTCGACATTGACAATAAAGAATTAGTTCTTCATCATCGTCAGAAACGTATTGAAAATAAACTGTTGAAAAGTTACGCTGAAGAAATCGCGTGAATTATATCTCGCCTTGTTGTTGAAAACTGCAATGGTTGTATCATTGATCATCCGTCTCAAACACAACATCAGTGCCTCATGATGGAAAAGGATGAGCAGTTATGTTTATACTTTGACCATGCTTTGGAAAAGATTTCAGAAGCAAATGTCATGGAGACTTTTACCAAAAGTTTGAATGATATTAAACCTAGAGTGAATGGTCTTGAAATGCTCAAGTATACGTGTAATGATTGGAGAACTGTCTTTTGTGCAGATCAGAGACGGGTGCTAAAACAAGAGACCTTTAAGTTATTGTAACTGAACAGGAAGTATAACAATCATGATTGTATAAAGTAACACGGTTTTAAAATGTGTCTTCAGTTTGCAATATGTCTGGGAAGAGTAAACACAGTTCCCGTAAGAGATCGTCAAAGAGAAACGTTTTTGGCTCGTTACGCAATGAACCAGTTAAGAGAAACAATCGAAAAAGAGTCATTTTGGGCCATAGGAGAAGCATAAAAAATGTTACGTGTCAGAATAAAACCACATCACACAGAATGGTGGGCTCCTTACGTAAACGAACAGACAACTATTCTACGATGTTCAAACGATCCAAAGTGGTGATTAAAAAAAAAAAAGCAGGAAAGACATGTAAAAGAATCGAAAAAGAACTTCTTATGCTAAAACACTAAATGAACATTGTAAAGCTGTGTAATTAAAATCAGAAACAGTAATTACTTTCTGCTGTTATTTATTTCTCTGTAAGGTTATAAACATTTATCTAAAATCAAGTGGAAGCATTCAAATGTAGCAATCTTTACCAATTCCCTATAAAAACACTGCGTCAAGTCTGATTTTGATCATAATCGCTCGACAGCGTCCTAGCACACAACATGACTATCGACATACTGTTCATGGCTAAGAATCAACTTGTGCTTCGTGTCAATATGTGTGCTTCTAGTTTTGAAAATAAAATCTTAAACGATTTGACAGATGAAGAGTTTGAGAAAGGGGTTCCCGTTTATGATGACGACGAAGATAGATATGTATATACTAATGAAGAGTTTATTGAAAAGGTTTGGTATGCATGTGTCAAGCATGGATATATTTCTGAAGATTACGATATCATGGGAAAGTTTCTTGACGAAATGAAAGTCACTCCATAAACAAAAAATGTAACAATTTGAAAAATCTATAAAAACCCGGTATCGTTCCTGATTTTCATCAGATCAAACAAACATTTTAAAGAAGCAACATGGTTTGGAGAAACATTGTAACGCATTGGCTTTCGGATAAAATTATAACGCAAGAGGGAAATTTGGCAACTCTGGATTTGATGCGACTTTTGATAGAGAAGAATATAATACCAGCAACGCTTGTCGATAATGCAACGTTGCACTCAATTATGTTGACGCAAATCATATTGGAAACATTAACGGGTGTATCGGTACCTCGAGCCCCCCAGGGACCGAACTTTACCTATCGTATGAACGCTAAGGAAACGATGATGTGGGAATTGGCTAGAAAAAACGAAAAACAAATCGCAACGCTAGAAGAAGAAACGGGGTGAATTTGGATCATTATCACAAACTAAACATTGGAAATTAATAAACGATCCTGTAACATTTATTTCAAACTTTTAACAACAATTAAGCATAGAAAACTTTTAATTATATTTTAAACGTATAACTATTTCAATAAATAGAACGGTTCTTTGTATTTAAAATCCATAAGGTAATGTTTTGTAGTCATCAATAATAACACGTTTGTTATATACAATGCGATAGTCCTTTTTCATGCGTTTGGTCTCAATGTTTTTTGTTTTCGTATTTCTTGTTATCTTGTACGGGATATCAACGGATACTTGCCGGGTTTCTTTACATACTGCGTGCAAATGCACCAACTCACGTATAACATCAATGTTCACTTTCTTTAGCGCAGAGCAGTTGAGTGTGATACCTCGTATTTTCGTTTCCACTTTGTTCGTGTTGGTGCGATAACAATAATTCTTAGGACCTCCTGAAATGAATGTAGTGATGTGATCTCCTTTCAATTCGCCCAGATAAGGACCTATCGGCGGCTCTGGATCCCCGGGTTTGCTAACGAAGATCACCGAGTCCGTGTCGTAGTATAACACTCTTTCTTGAAGCTGATCCAATACACCGTAAAGCTTGAGACGTGCATAGGCGGTGGTGAAAGCGGCGATGACCACGTTGGTTTTGGCATTGGGTTCGATGAAATTTTCGGTGTACTCGTATTGGATTTCGATTATTTCGTCACTAACGAGATTCGCGTCGAGCACGTTAATTTCGTCCGAGGTCAGATAGTCAAAATACACCTGCGGGTCTTTAATCTGTTCCGTTTTGGCCATATTAGGGCGTTGTGCAAATTTACCTAGGGGGAAAAGCAGCCATAAGTATCTCATCATATCGTACTTAGAAAATTGTTACGGGGGAACTATGGGTTTAGAATACATACCCCAAAACGAGTTCAGCATCAACTTAGCAAGTGCACGCAATCCAGGATTGTGTTCAATTTTGCTTCGATCCAGCTGTATCCCCTCAACCTCTAGGTACTCGTCCACATAACGCTGTTTTTGTTCTTCGGTGACGCAGTCCTTCGGGTACCCGCTCGCCTCCTGCTTGATCTTGAGGAAGGTGTTCACATAATCTTTAAACAGCTCGTCAGAGGTTTCGGGAAAATGCCACACTTCATGGAGTTGTAGGATTTGATAACCTTTCTCTAGGGCTTTCTCCAACTCTACGCTACACCAGGTTCCCTGAATGGCTCTTTCGTTATCGGAATGGGTACAAGTATTTTGGTTACACGTATCTGCACAGGTTTTGCAAAGAGGGAACATCAACTTGTCCTGAGTGCGATAGGGAAGGACAGGATGAAACAGACCTCGAGGTGGAAGCACCGTGCACTTGATCAAGCCAAAATAGGCGGAGATATCATCAAAGTTCTCGGTGATAATGCGTGCATGTCCGACAACCGCTCGCGTCATCTTGTTGGACCAGGGATAGAGCGAGGTGTAATCTAGGTATCTGTAAGAAAATGACGTCATAATTAGACTCTGACGTCATCACCCGATTTACTCTGTCCTAAGAATATAATAACGTACCTTATTTTCTCACCCTCTTTGCATTCGTGGGAGAGTTTCGCCGCGTTGGTTCGTCCTCCAAAAAAGGCATCACGAGGCTCCAAGGGTTCGACCGCTTCATAGTGTTCGAAATATCGCTCCATGTCTTCATCGCGCTGTAATTCTCGTTTGATCTCGCATTCCCACACTTCCACCATATTGTACCCATGGCCTTTCAAGTACATAGCCTTTTCCACGGTGGATTGATGGAGATCCTGCATCGTTTTACCATTGACGGGATTCACGGTATCTCGGGCATAACAGTTTAAACACCCTGTGAAAAAGACCAACTTTTAGAACACACACACACACACACACAACCACTAACTTTGAAAAAAAACAACCCGACAACTTACCATGCCAGAAACATCCATTTATTTCATAGGCTGTATTGCTTTCTTCGTGATATCCATCCAATAAATAGTTGCCAACGCGTTTTTCTCCGCCATTGTAGGCATGTTTGATGTAGATTTCGTTCTTTTGAGCGGTGTAGGATAACCATTTTCGCGCCAGGACGGATTGTTTGTTTTCCGGACAGTAACCATGTGGTGGAATGATAGCGATGGTGTTTTCTTTTAAGTAATTTGATCGATATACCAGATTACACGCTGACGCAATAGTAAGGCATTTCTCAAAGGGGTCGATATCGGTGACATCACGGAACAGTTCGCGAAACTCGAGACAACAACGACGGAGAATATCAACATCGGAACGGCAGTAATTTAAGATCTCTTGCTGGAAATTGAACACGTAATTGTTCTGTTTGAGAGGTTGGTACCACTCGAAGAATTTCTCGGAGAGATAGGTTTGAAACTGTTTCACCTCATTCATTCCGCAGGGACCGAGGGGGACGCCAGCATTTTGATGTAGTTCTTGAGCTAAACGTGTTTGTAGTGGTCGTCGATGGTCAACTATACTCTTGTACTGTCTATCGTTATGAATTTTAGCTTTGGCAACAACGAGGGCTCTGGCTAGACACAATTCATCCTTGTTTTGAATGCGTACAATCGAACCTTTTTTAGCCAAATGCTTCTCCAAATTGATTTCGCTTCGTTTCGTGCCCTTCCCGCCATGGGGCATTTCCACATGAATAAGGTTGACGTTAACAGCTTCGTTTAGCCCAAATTCATGATTGGATTGGATCACACGCTCAATTTCAGCCAACACGCGTTCGGTCGTAAGTCGTTGCCGTGGCATGAATGGGAGAGAAATGGGGTACTCCAGTTGAGGCGATCGCAACACAAAACGGACTTGATCGTGCATGGGAATATCTTGGGTGACAGTATCCAATAAACTTTGAAATATTTCGTGAAGGCGGCTGTGGTACTGCGAGAGTTCCAGATGAGAAAACGTGTCAGTAAATTGAATAGTATAATCCGTACCAGTCGTTCGGAACTTTTTGACTTGAACTTGCTTCACATCAGTCACCGTAAAGTTGTTTTCATTAACCTCGCCAGCCGTGCTTGTCTCAGCGCCGTCGTTTACTTCATCGTGGGTCCTCTTCTGCCCTCGGCCAACCTGTAGCAGCGGCTCGTCGTCTTGCCAATCACGATAGAAGCGCTCTCTTTCTTCGGGTAACCAGTGACGAGTTAATTCATGTAGCTGTGAATCCTCGTTTATTTCCAAAAGAGGCTCGTCGTTCTGCCATTCGTGCAAAAACAATTGTCGTTGCTGTGGAGTCCACGAATCGGTAAGGTTCGCTACAAGCCCTAGCTGTTCATTTTCGATCCCCCATTCAAGCGAACGGCCAATTAATTCCACTTTCCTTTCAAATATTAAAGCTTGTTCTTGCTCGTTCAAGACGTACAGGCTTTCAAGAGCTGATAGTTCAGCTACAGTTTGACATTTAAGCACTTTAGTTGTTAAATTCATATCTAAACAAAGAATAAAACGCTCTGATATTTATGAAAATATATATAAATTACCAACTTAGTAAATAAATTTGGCTAAAAAAGTTCGGGTGACCATGTTAAAACATAAACACTTACCAGAAAAGGTCAAATCCTTTCAAATCAATAAAGCTCTATAAAAACCTGTAATCACTCTCTGGAAATGTTCTCTCTATAAAATTTGTAAACACAATGCCAAAACTTTGAACACTTTGAAAACTTTATACTCTGAACACGCATATCTACATGTATCTACGCGTATCTACACATATCTACGCGTATCTACGCATATCCGTATGCATCTACATGTATCTACGCGTATTTATGCATATCCGTATGCATCTACATATATCTACGCGGATCTACGCATATCCACATGTAGATATGTGTAGATACGCGTATCTACGCAATGCTGACGTCACTTCCGGTATTCTTACTTCCAAGTGTCAATTCACTTCCGCCGCCAGATGTACGGGGTTACCTACTCATATGTTTCTTGACTTTGTTTTATTAAATTGTAAATAGATCGGATGTACCTTTTGTACACTACGTCCCATCAATGCCATTAGCCACATGTTTTTGAGACCGAGCAATTATATCCCTGAGGGGATCAACCTTCAAAGAAAGAGTCAGGTCTCTATGTACTGTTGTCAATAGGGATCGTCTTCTCATGACCAGAAATTAGAGATACAACGCTGTGTCAATATGCGCACATGCCACGTATCAATGGAGACGGGAATTATCAAAAATATTATGCGCAGAAAACAGCATGCCCGTCAACCGCGCTCACCGCGAAATAAGGACCACATAAGCGCCATGTAAAGGACACTTAAAACACATCCAGTCTCAGTGGAAAATAATTTGCCATTGTTCTGCAAAAAGAGTATTCTTCTCTCGAAGCATTTTTCCTATTAAGATGTGTCTGGATCCCAAATGCTTATCAGTCACTTTGGCTAAGCCGTATACAAAAGCTGGACACGTTCTCTCGGCATATTTTGTTGTATACGATGGTTGATTTCACTAACAAAGTTTATTTGTATTCATTAAAGTCTTTTCCCGTTCAGCGAAATAAACTTTAAATTGCCCTAGTCTATTTTAATATAAGGTTCGCATTCATAAAAAATCACGGAAAATGCTGCCAAAAGACTGTTGTTTTTTTCGTCAAAATTGTTTCCAGCCAGATGTAAACAATTATTTTACTATAATTTTGCCGATTACATAGATCTATACTTTGTGTGTAGTAAAGATTAATATATTAAGAAAATTATTATTTGTTGGTAATACATTACTGCGCAGCAAGACGCAGCGCAGAATATCTCAAATTTCTGGCTATGCCTCAGTTCAGGCCCTACGATTCTCATCTTGAGAGTTTTGTCGACGGGTTACGAAATAGATATTTGTCGACGTTAAAGTCCGGCAGGTGTCTTTGAAGTTCACATTGGGAACACTAGCGCCGGAGTTTCTATATAGTTAATAATCCATCAAGGAGCAATTAAAATCATGCAAGCAAAATTCAGTTCAATATAGGCTAGCTGCTGATTGACATCAGAGAGACGAATGACTATAATTGCCACTTTTCGTAATCGAAACTGAGAATGTTATCATGAATATAATCTAAGCTTAACAGGGCCCTAATATACATATATCTAATTAACGTAACTTCATGCAAATGAGTCTTAACTGCTACACACAGGTGGAAACGCCGATGTGCTAAAAACAATTTAAATAAAAAATATATTTTTCTCCGTCTTTTGTGTCGTTTTTTTTTAAACGATCCTTACCCCATGATATATACATGTGTATCAAAAAAGTGTAATCCAACTTTGCGTTGGTCTAGGGCGTTCAGTATTGAGGTTATAGATTTACTTTTCTCATAACTTTAAAAATCAGCTTTTTAGCCATCAAATGATACCCTTTTGTATAATTTAGAACAAAAATGACCAAATGCGTTCTCAAAGAAAATTGCCGATCGGAAAATTAAGCTTTTTCAACTTATGCACGCACGAGAATTAAAACGCAAAACTATTGTCTTAATAATTATTGAAATTATTCTTATTTCGTGCCAAACGTATGGGATATTCATAAGCCTTAGAATAACAGTTACGTAAGTTATGAAAATATAGGGGAGCTCCATCTCGAATTTTTTGTTAGCATATGAAAATATAGGGGAGCTCCATGTCGAATTTTTTGTTAGCATATGAAAATATAGTGGAGCTCCATGTCAATTTTTTGTTAGCATATGAAAATATAGCGGAGCTCCATGTCGAATTTTTTGTTAGCGTATGAACTTATAGGGGAGCTCCATGTCGAATTTTTTGTTAGCGTATGAAAATATAGGGGAGCTCCATGTCGAATTTTTTGTTAGCGTATGAAAATATGGGGGAGCTATATGTCGAATCTTTTGTTAGCATATGAAAATATAGGGGAGCTCCATGTCGAATTTTTTGTTAGCATATGAAAATATAGGGGAGCTCCATGTCGAATTTTTTGTTAGCATATGAAAATATAGGGAGCTCCATGTCGAATTTTTTGTGAGCATATGAAAATATAGGGGAGCTCCATGTCGAATTTTTTGTTAGCATATGAAAATATAGGGGAGCTACATGTCGAATTTTTTGTTAGCATATGAAAATATAGGGGAGCTCCATGTCGAATTTTTTGTTAGCATATAAAAATATAGGGGAGCTCCATGTCGAATTTTTTCTGAGGATATGAAAATATAGGGGAGCTCCATGTCGAATTTTTTGTTAGCATATGAAAATATAGAGGAGCTCCAAGTCGAATTTTTTGTTAGCATATGAAAATATAGGGGAGCTCCATGTCGAATTTTTTTAACATATGAAAATATAGGGAAGCTCAATGTCGAATTTTTTGTTAGCAGATGAAAATATAGGGGAGCTACATGTCGAATTTTTTGCTAGCATATGAAAATATAGGGGAGCTCCATGTCGAATTTTTTTGTTAGCATATAAAATAAAGGGGAGCTAAATGTGGAATTTTTTGTTAGCATATGAGAATAGCCTATAGGGAGCTCCATGTCGATTTTTTGTTAGCGTATGGAAAGATAGGGGAGCTCCATGTCTAATTTTTGGTAGCATATGAAAATATAGGGGAGCTCCATGTCGAATTTTTTGTTAGCATATGAAAATATAGGGGAGCTCCATGTCGAATTTGGTGTTAGCATATGAAAATATAGGGTATCTCCTTGTCGAATTTTTTGTTAGCATATGAAAATATAGGGGAGCTCCATGTCGAATTTTTTGTTAGCATATGAAAATATAGGGAAGCTACATGTCGAATTTTTTGTTAGCATATGAAAATATAGGGGAGCTCCATGTCGAATTTTTTGTTAGCATATGAAAATATAGGGGAGCTCCATGTCGAATTTTTTGTTAGCATATGAAAATATAGGGGAGCTCCATGTCGAATTTTTTGTTAGCATATAAAAATATAGGGGAGCTCCATGTCGAATTTGTTGTTAGCATATGAAAATATAGGAGAGCTTCTTGTCGAATTTTTTGTTAGCATATGAAAATATAGGAGAGCTCCATGTCGAATTTTTTGTTAGCATATGAAAATATAGGGAAGCTACATGTCGAATTTTTTGTTAGCATATGAAAATATAGGGGAGCTCCATGTCGAATTTTTCGTTAGCATATGAAAATATAGGGGAGCTCCATGTCGAATTTTTTGTTAGGATATGAAAATATAGGGAAGCTTCATGTCGAATTTTTTGTTAGCAGATGAAAATATAGGGGAGCTCCATGTCGAATTTTTGGTTAGCATATGAAAATATAGGGGGCTCCATGTCGAATATTTTGTTAGCACATGAAAATATAGGGGAGCTCCATGTCGAATTTTTTGTGAGCATATGAAAATATAGGGGAGCTCCATGTCGAATTTTTTGTTAGCATATGAAAATATAGGGGAGCTACATGTCGAATTTTTTGTTAGCATATGAAAATATAGGGGAGCTCCATGTCGAATTTTTTGTTAGCATATAAAAATATAGGGGAGCTCCATGTCGAATTTTTTCTGAGGATATGAAAATATAGGGGAGCTCCATGTCGAATTTTTTGTTAGCATATGAAAATATAGAGGAGCTCCAAGTCGAATTTTTTGTTAGCATATGAAAATATAGGGGAGCTCCATGTCGAATTTTTTTAACATATGAAAATATAGGGAAGCTCAATGTCGAATTTTTTGTTAGCAGATGAAAATATAGGGGAGCTACATGTCGAATTTTTGGTTAGCATATGAAAATATAGGGGGCTCCATGTCGAATATTTTGTTAGCACATGAAAATATAGGGAGCTCCATGTCGAATTTTTTGTTAGCATATGAAAATATAGGGGAGCTCCATGTCGAAATTTTTGTTAGCATATGAAAATATAGGGGAGCTCCATGTCGAATTTTTGTTAGCATATGAAAATATAGGGGAGCTCCATGTCGAATTTTTTGTTAGCATATAAAAATATAGGGGAGCTCCATGTCGAATTTTTTCTTAGGATATGAAAATATAGGGGAGCTCCATGTCGAATTTTTTGTTAGCATATGAAAATATAGAGGAGCTCCAAGTCGAATTTTTTGTTAGCATATGAAAATATAGGGGAGCTCCATGTCGAATTTTTTGTTAACATATGAAAATATAGGGAAGCTCCATGTCGAATTTTTTGTTAGCAGATGAAAATATAGGGGAGCTACATGTCGAATTTTTTGTTAGCATATGAAAATATAGGGGAGCTCCATGTCGAATTTTTTTGTTAGCATATAAAATAAAGGGGAGCTAAATGTGGAATTTTTTGTTAGCATATGAGAATAGCCTATAGGGAGCTCCATGTCGATTTTTTGTTAGCGTATGGAAAGATAGGGGAGCTCCATGTCTAATTTTTGGTAGCATATGAAAATATAGGGGAGCTCCATGTCGAATTTTTTGTTAGCATATGAAAATATAGGGGAGCTCCATGTCGAATTTGGTGTTAGCATATGAAAATATAGGGGATCTCCTTGTCGAATTTTTTGTTAGCATATGAAAATATAGGGGAGCTCCATGTCGAATTTTTTGTTAGCATATGAAAATATAGAGAAGCTACATGTCGAATTTTTGTTAGCATATGAAAATATAGGGAGCTCCATGTCGAATTTTTGTTAGCATATGAAAATATAGGGAGCTCCATGTCGAATTTTTGTTAGCATATGAAAATATAGGAAGCTACATGTCGAACTTTTTGTTAGCATATAAGAATATAGGGGAGCTCCATGTCGAATTTTTTGTTAGCATATGAAAATATAGGGGAGCTCCATGTCGAAATTTTTGTTAGCATATGAAAATATAGGGGAGCTCCATGTCGAATTTTTTGTTAGCATATGAAAATATAGGGAAGCTACATGTCGAATTTTTTGTTAGCATATGAAAATATAGGGGAGCTCCATGTCGAATTTTTAGTTAGCATATGAAAATATAGGGAGCTCCATGTTGAATTTTTTGTTACCATATGAAAATATAGGGAGCTCCATGTCGAATTTTTTGTTAGCATATGAAAATATAGGGGAGCTCCATGTCGAATTTTTGTTAGCATATGAAAATATAGGGGAGCTCCATGTCGAATTTTTTGTTAGCATATGAAAATATAGGGAAGCTCCATGTCGAATTTTTTGTTAGCAGATGAAAATATAGGGGAGCTCCATGTCGAATTTTTGGTTAGCATATGAAAATATAGGGGAGCTCCATGTCGAATTTTTTGTTAGCATATAAAATATAGGGGAGCTACATGTGGAATTTTTTGTTAGCATATGAAAATATAGAGGAGCTCCAAGTCGAATTTTTTGTTAGCATATGAAAATATAGGGGAGCTCCATGTCGAATTTTTTGTTAGCATATGAAAATATAGGGGAGCTCCATGTCGAATTTTTGTTAGCATATGAAAATATAGGGGAGCTCCATGTCGAATTTTTTGTTAGCATATGAAAATATAGGGGAGCTCCATGTCGAATTTTTTGTTAGCATATGAAAATATAGGGGAGCTCCATGTCGAATTTTTTGTTAGCATATGAAAATATAGGGGAGCTCCATGTCGAATTTTTCATTTTGTTAGCATATGAAAATATAGGGGAGCTCCATGTCGAATTTTTTCATTTTATTAGCATATGAAAATATAGGGAAGCTCCATGTCGAAAATTTCATTTTGTTACCATATTAAAAAATTGGGTAGCTCGATGTCGAATTTTTCATTTTGTTAGCATGTGAAAATATAGGGGAGCTCCATGTCGAATTTTTTCATTTTGTTAGCATATGAAAATATAGGGGAGCTCCATGTCGAATTTTGTTAGCATATGAAAATGTAGGGAGCTCCATGTCGAATTTTTGTTAGCATATGAAAATATAGGGAGCTCCATGTCGAATTTTTGTTAGCATATGAAAATATAGGAGCTCCATGTCGAATTTTTGTGAGCATATGAAAATATAAGGGAGCTCCATGTCGAATTTTGATTTTGTTAGCATATGAAAATATAGGGAGCTCCATGTCGAATTTTTTGTTAGCATATGAAAATATAGGGAGCTACATGTCGAACTTTTTGTTAGCATATAAGAATATAGGGGAGCTCCATGTCGAATTTTTTGTTAGCATATGAAAATATAGGGGAGCTCCATGTCGAATTTTTGTTAGCATATGAAAATATAGAGGAGCTCCATGTCGAATTTTTGTTAGCATATGAAAATATAGGGAGCTCCATGTCAGAATTTTTTTAACATATGAAAATATAGGGAAGCTCCATGTCGAATTTTTGTTAGCAGATGAAAATATAGGGAGCTCCATGTCGAATTTTTGTTAGCATATGAAAATATAGCGGAGCTCCATGTCGAATTTTTTTATTTTGTTAGCATATGAAAAGAAAGGGGGCTACATGTGGAATTTTTTGTTAGCATATGAGAATAGCCTATAGGGAGCTCCATGTCGAATTTTTTGTTAGCGTATGGAAAGATAGGGGAGCTCCATGTCTAATTTTTGTTAGCATATGAAAATATAGGGGAGCTCCATGTCGAATTTTTGTTAGCATATGAAAATATAGGGGAGCTCCATGTCGAATTTTTGTTAGCATATGAAAATATAGCGTAGCTCCTTGTCGAATTTTTGTTAGCATATGAAAATATAGGGGAGCTCCATGTCGAATTTTTTGTTAGCATATGAAAATATAGGGGAGCTCCATGTCGAATTTTTTGTTAGCATATGAAAATATAGGGGAGCTCCATGTCGAATTTTTCGTTAGCATATGAAAATATAGGGGAGCTCCATGTCGAATTTTTTGTTAGCATATGAAAATATAGGGAAGCTCCATGTCGAATTTTTTGTTAGCATATGAAAATATAGGGGAGCTCCATGTCGAATTTGTTGTTAGCATATGAAAATATAGGGGAGCTCCTTGTCGAATTTTTTTGTTAGCATATGAAAATATAGGGGAGCTACATGTCGAATTTTTTGTTAGCATATGGAAATATAGGGGAGCTCCATATCGAATTTTTGTTAGCATATGAAAATATAGGGGAGCTCCATGTCGAATTTTTCGTTAGCATATGAAAATATAGGGAGCTCCATGTCAGAATTTTTGTTAGGATATGAAAATATAGGGGAGCTCCATGTCGAATTTTTTCATTTTGTTAGCATATGAAAAGATAGGGGAGCTCCATGTGGAATTTTTTCATTTTGTTAGCATATGAAAATATAGGGGCTCGATGTCGAATTTTTGTTAGCACATGAAAACATAGGGAGCTCCATGTCGAATTTTTTGTGAGCATATGAAAATATAGGGGAGCTCCATGTCGAATTTTTGTTAGCATATGAAAATATAGGGGAGCTCCATGTCGAATTTTTTGTTAGCATATGAAAATATAGGGGAGCTCCATGTCGAATTTTTGTTAGCATATAAAAATATAGGGGAGCTCCATGTCGAATTTTTGTTAGCATATGAAAATATAGGGGAGCTCCATGTCGAATTTTTGTTAGCATATGAAAATATAGGGGAGCTCCATGTCGAATTTTTGTTAGCATATGAAAATATAGGGGAGCTCCATGTCGAATTTTTTTAGCATATGAAAATATAGAAAGCTCCATGTCGAATTTTTTGTTAGCATATGAAAATATAGGGGAGCTCCATGTCGAATTTTTTGTTAGCATATGAAAATATAGGGGAGCTCCATGTCGAATTTTTGTTAGCATATGAAAATATAGGGGAGCTCCATGTCGAATTTTTTGTGAGCATATGAAAATATAGGGGAGCTCCATGTCGAATTTTTGTTAGCATATGAAAATATAGGGGAGCTCCATGTCGAATTTTTGTTAGCATATGAAAATATAGGGGAGCTCCATGTCGAATTTTTTGTTAGCATATGAAAATATAGGGGAGCTCCATGTCGAATTTTTTGTTAGCATATGAAAATATAGGGGAGCTCCATGTCGAATTTTTTGTTAGCATATGAAAATATAGGGGAGCTCCAGTCAGAATTTTTTGCATATGAAAATATAAGGGAGCTCCATGTCGAATTTTATTAGCATATGAAAATATAGGGAAGCTCCATGTCGAATTTTTTGTTAGCAGATGAAAATATAGGGGAGCTCCATGTCGAATTTTTTGTTAGCATATGAAAATATAGGGGAGCTCCATGTCGAATTTTTTGTTAGCATATAAAATATAGGGGAGCTACATGTGGAATTTTTTGTTAGCATATGAGAATAGCCTATAGGGAGCTCCATGTCGAATTTTTTGTTAGCGTATGAAAATATAGGGGAGCTCCATGTCGAATTTTTGTTAGCATATGAAAATATAGGGGAGCTCCATGTCAAATTTTTGTTAGCATATGAAAATATAGGGGAGCTCCATGTCGAATTTTTGTTAGCATATGAAAATATAGGGGAGCTCCATGTCAATTTTTGTTAGCATATGAAAATATAGGGGAGCTCCATGTCGAATTTTTGTTAGCATATGAAAATATAGGGGAGCTACATGTCGAATTTTTTGTTAGCATATGAAAATATAGGGGAGCTCCATGTCGAATTTTTTGTTAGCATATGGAAATATAGGGGAGCTCCATATCGAATTTTTGTTAGCATATGAAAATATAGGGAAGCTCCATGTCGAATTTTTTGTTAGCATATGAAAATATAGGGGAGCTCCATGTCGAATTTGTTGTTAGCATATGAAAATATAGGGGAGCTCCTTGTCGAATTTTTTTGTTAGCATATGAAAATATAGGGGAGCTCCATGTCGAATTTTTTGTTAGCATATGAAAATATAGGGGAGCTCCATGTCGAATTTTTGTTAGCATATGAAAATATAGGGAGCTCCATGTCGAATTTTTGTTAGCATGTGAAAATATAGGGGAGCTCCATGTCGAATTTTTGTTAGCATATGAAAATATAGGGAAGCTCCATGTCGAATTTTTTGTTAGCATATGAAAATATAGGGGAGCTCCATGTCGAATTTTTGGTTAGCATATGAAAATATAGGGGAGCTCCATGTCGAATTTTTTGTTAGCATATGAAAATATAGGGAAGCTCCATGTCGAATTTTTTGTTAGCATATGAAAATATAGGGGAGCTCCATGTCGAATTTTTTGTTAGCATATGAAAATATAGGGGAGCTCCATGTCGAATTTTTTGTTAGCATATGAAAATATAGGGGAGCTCCATGTCGAATTTTTGTTAGCATATGAAAATATAGGGGAGCTCCATGTCGAATTTTTTGTTAGCATATGAAAATATAGGGGAGCTCCATGTCGAATTTTTTGTTAACATATGAAAATATAGGGAAGCTCCATGTCGAATTTTTTGTTAGCAGATGAAAATATAGGGGAGCTACATGTCGAATTTTTTGTTAGCATATGAAAATATAGGGGAGCTCCATGTCGAATTTTTTGTTAGCATATAAAATATAGGGGAGCTACATGTGGAATTTTTTGTTAGCATATGAGAATAGCCTATAGGGAGCTCCATGTCGATTTTTTGTTAGCGTATGGAAATATAGGGGAGCTCCATGTCGAATTTTTGTTAGCATATGAAAATATAGGGGAGCTCCATGTCGAATTTTTGTTAGCATATGAAAATATAGGGGAGCTCCATTTCGAATTTTGTTAGCATATGAAAATATAGGGGAGCTCCATGTCGAATTTTTGTTAGCATATGAAAATATAGGGGAGCTCCATGTCGAATTTTTGTTAGCATATGAAAATATAGGGGAGCTCCATGTCGAATTTTTGTTAGCATATGAAAATATAGGGGAGCTCCATGTCGAATTTTTGTTAGCATATGAAAATATAGGGGAGCTCCATGTCGAATTTTTGTTAGCATATGAAAATATAGGGGAGCTCCATGTCGAATTTTTTGTTAGCATATGAAAATATAGAGGAGCTCCATGTCGAATTTTTTGTTAGCATATGAAAATATAGGGGAGCTCCATGTCGAATTTTTTGTTAACATATGAAAATATAGGGAAGCTCCATGTCGAATTTTTTGTTAGCAGATGAAAATATAGGGGAGCTACATGTCGAATTTTTTGTTAGCATATGAAAATATAGGGGAGCTCCATGTCGAATTTTTTGTTAGCATATAAAATATAGGGGAGCTACATGTGGAATTTTTTGTTTGCGTATGAGAATAGCCTATAGGGAGCTCCATGTCGAATTTTTTGTTAGCGTATGGAAATATAGGGGAGCTCTATGTCAAATTTTTTGTAGCATATGAAAATATAGGGGAGCTCCATGTCGAAATTTTTGTTAGCATATGAAAATATAGGGAGCTCCATGTCGAATTTTGCTTAGGAGATGAAAATATAATGGATCTCCATGTCGAATTTTTGTTAGCATATGAAAATATAGGGGAGCTCCATGTCGAATTTTTGTTAGCATATGAAAATATAGGGGAGCTCCATGTCGAATTTTTGTTAGCATATGAAAATATAGGGGAGCTCCATGTCGAATTTTTGTTAGCATATGAAAATATAGGGGAGCTCCATGTCGAATTTTTGTTAGCATATGAAAATATAGGGGAGCTCCATGTCGAATTTTTGTTAGCATATGAAAATATAGGGAAGATCCATGTCAAATTTTTCATTTTGTTAGGATATGAAAATATAGCGGAGCTCCATGTCGAATTTTTTCATTTTATTAGCATATGAAAATATAGGGAAGCTCCATGTCGAATTTCTCATTTTGTTACCATATGAAAAAATTGGGTAGCTCGATGTCGAATTTTTGTTAGCATATAAGAATATAGGGGAGCTCCATCTCGAATTTTTTGTTAGCATATAAAATATAGGGGAGCTCCATGTCGAATTTTTTGTTAGCATATGAAAATATAGGGGAGCTCCATGTCAAATTTTTGTTAGCATATGAAAATATAGGGGAGCTCCATGTCGAATTTTTGTTAGCATATGAAAATATAGTGAAGCTCCATGTCGAATTTTTTGTTAGCAGATGAAAATATAGGGGAGCTCCATGTCGAATTTTTTGTTAGCATATGAAAATATAGGGGAGCTCCATGTCGAATTTTTTGTTAGCATATAAAATATAGGGGAGCTACATGTGGAATTTTTTGTTAGCATATGAGAATAGCCTATAGGGAGCTCCATGTCGAATTTTTTGTTAGCGTATGAAAATATAGGGGAGCTCCATGTCGAATTTTTTGTTAGCATATGAAAATATAGGGGAGCTCCATGTCGAATTTGTTGTTAGCATATGAAAATATAGGGGAGCTCCTTGTCGAATTTTGTTAGCATATGAAAATATAGGGAGCTCCATGTCGAATTTTTGTTAGCATATGAAAATATAGGGAGCTCCATGTCGAATTTTTGTTAGCATATGAAAATATAGGGAAGCTCCATGTCGATTTTTGTTAGCATATGAAAATATAGGGAGCTCCATGTCGAATTTTTTGTTAGCATATGAAAATATAGGGGAGCTCCATGTCGAATTTTTGTTAGCATATGAAAATATAGGGGAGCTCCATGTCGAATTTTTTGTTAGCATATGAAAATATAGGGGAGCTCCATGTCGAATTTGTTGTTAGCATATGAAAATATAGGGGAGCTCCTTGTCGAATTTTTTTGTTAGCATATGAAGATATAGGGGAGCTCCATGTCGAATTTTTTGTTAGCAGATGAAAATATAGGGGAGCTCCATGTCGAATTTTTGGTTACCATATGAAAATATAGCGTAGCTCCATGTCGAATTTTTCGTTAGCATATGAAAATATAGGGGAGCTCCATGTCGAATTTTTGTTAGCATATGAAAATATAGGGGAGCTCCATGTCGAATTTTTGTTAGCATATGAAAATATAGGGGAGCTCCATGTCGAATTTTTGTTAGCATATGAAAATATAGGGGAGCTCCATGTCGAATTTTTGTTAGCATATGAAAATATAGGGAGCTCCATGTCGAATTTTTTTTAGCATATGAGAATATATGGGAGCTCCATGTCGAATTTTTTTTAGCATATGAAAATATAGGGAGCTCCATGTCGATTTTTGTTAGCATATGAAAATATAGGGAGCTCCATGTCAGATTTTTGTTAGCATATGAAAATATAGGGAGCTCCATTTCTAATTTTTGTTGGCATATGAAAATATAGGGAGCTCCATGTCGAATTTTTGTTAGCATATGAAAATATAGTGGAGCTCCATGTCGAATTTTTGTTAGCATATGAAAATATAGGGGAGCTCCATGTCGAATTTTTGTTAGCATATGAAAATATAGGGGAGCTCCATGTCATTTTGTTAGCATATGAAAATATAGGCGAGCTCAATGTCGAATTTTTTATTTTGTTAGCGTACGAAAATATAGGGAGCTCCATGTCAGAATTTTTGTTAGCATATGAAAATATAGGGAGCTCCATGTCGAATTTTTGTTAGCATATGAAAATATAGGGAGCTCCATGTCGAATTTTTGTTAGCATATGAAAATATAGCGTAGCTCCATGTCGAATTTTTTCATTTGGTTAACATATGAAAATATAGTGGAGCTCCATTTCGAATTATTCATTTTGTTAGCATATGAAAATATAGGGGAGCTCCATGTCGAATTTTTGTTAGCATATGAAAATATAGGGAGCTCCATGTTGAATGTTTTGTTAGCACATGAACACATTGGGAGCTCCATGTCGAATTTTGTGTTAGCAGATGAAAATATAGAGGAGCTCCATGTCAGATTTTTGTTAGCATATGAAAATATAGGGAGCTCCATGTCGAATTTTTTGTGAGCATATGAAAATATAGGGAAGCTCCATGTCGAATTTTTTGTTAGCATATGAAAATATAGGGGAGCTCCATGTCGATTTTTTGTTAGCATATGAAAATATAGGGGAGCTCCATGTCGAATTTTTTGTTAGCATATGAAAATATAGGGGAGCTCCATGTCGAATTTTTGTTAGCATATGAAAATATAGGGGAGCTCCATGTCGAATTTTTTGTTAGCATATGAAAATATAGGGAGCTCCATGTCAGATTTTTGGTAGCATATGAAAATATAGGGGAGCTCCATGTCGAAATTTTTGTTAGCATATGAAAATATAGGGGAGCTCCATGTCGAATTTTTGTTAGCATATGAAAATATAGGGGAGCTCCATGTCGAATTTTTGTTAGCATATGAAAATATAGTGGAGCTCCATGTCGAATTTTTGTTAGCATATGAAAATATAGGGGAGCTCCATGTCGAATTTTTGTTAGCATATGAAAATATAGGGGAGCTCCATGTCGAATTTTTGTTAGCATATGAAAATATAGGGAAGCTCCATGTCGAATTTTTTGTTAGCATATGAGAATAGCCTATAGGGAGCTCCATGTCGAATTTTTTGTTAGCATATGAAAATATAGGGGAGCTCCATGTCGAATTTGTTGTTAGCATATGAAAATATAGGGGAGCTCCTTGTCGAATTTTTTTGTTAGCATATGAAAATATAGGGGAGCTCCATGTCGAATTTTTGTTAGCATATGAAAATATAGGGGAGCTCCATGTCGAATTTTTGTTAGCATATGAAAATATAGGGAAGCTCCATGTCGAATTTTTGTTAGCATATGAAAATATAGGGGAGCTCCATGTCGAATTTTTTGTTAGCATATGAAAATATAGGGGAGCTCCATGTCGAATTTTTTGTTAGCATATAAAATATAGGGGAGCTCCATGTCGAATTTTTTGTTAGCATATGAAAATATAGGGGAGCTCCATGTCGAATTTTTTGTTAGCATATGAAAATATAGGGGAGCTCCATGTCGAATTTTTTGTTAGCATATGAAAATATAGGGGAGCTCCATGTCGAATTTTTTGTTAGCATATGAAAATATAGGGGAGCTCCATGTCGAATTTTTTGTTAGCATATGAAAATATAGGGAAGCTCCATGTCGAATTTTTTGTTAGCAGATGAAAATATAGGGGAGCTCCATGTCGAATTTTTGTTAGCATATGAAAATATAGGGGAGCTCCATGTCGAATTTTTTGTTAGCATATAAAATATAGGGAAGCTCCATGTCAGATTTTTGTTAGCATATGAAAATATAGGGAGCTCCATGTCAGATTTTTGTGAGCATATGAAAATATAGGGGAGCTCCATGTCGAATTTTTGTTAGCATATGAAAACATAGGGAAGCTCCATGTAATTTTTGTTAGCATATGAAAATATAGGGGAGCTCCATGTCGAATTTTTTGTTAGCATATGAAAATATAGGGGAGCTCCATGTCGAATTTTGTTAGCATATGAAAATATAGGGGAGCTCCATGTCGAATTTTTGTTAGCATATGAAAATATAGGGGAGCTCCATGTCGAATTTTTGTTAGCATATGAAAATATAGGGGAGCTCCATGTCGAATATTTCACTTTGTTAGCATATGAAAATATAGGGGAGCTCCATGTCAATTTGTTAGCATATGAAAATATAGGGGAGCTCCATGTCGAATTTTTCATTTTGTTAGCATATGAAAATATAGGGGAGCTCCATGTCGAATTTTTTCATTTTGTTAGCATATGAAAAGATAGGGGAGCTCCATGTCGAATATTTCATTTTGTTAGTATATGAAAATATAGGGGAGCTCCATGTCGAATTTTCATTTTGTTAGAATATGAAATATAGGGGAGCTCCAATTTTTCTATTTTGTTAGCATATGAAAATATAGGCGAGCTCAATGTCGAATTTTTTATTTTGTTAGCATATGAAAATATAGCGAAGCTCCATGTCGAATTTTTTCATTTTGTTAGCATATGAAAATATAGGGGAGCTCCATGTCGAATTTTTTCATTTTGTTAGCATATGAAAATATAGGGGAGCTCCATGTCAAATTTTTCTTGGTATATGAAAATATAGGGAATCTCCATGTCGGATTTCTCTTAGCATATGAAAATATAAGGGAGCTCCATGTCGAATTTTTGTTGGCATATGAAAATATAGGGAGCTCCATGTCGAATTTTTGTTAGCATATAAAAATATAGTGGAGCTCCATGTCAATTTTTGTTAGCATATGAAAATATAGAGGAGCACCATGTCGAATTTTTCATCATGTTAACATATGAAAATGTAGGGGTGCTCCATGTCAAATTTTTTCATTTCGTTAGCATATGAAAATATAGGGGTGTGCCATGTCGAATTTTTCATTTGTTAGCATAGGAAGATATAGGGGAGCTCCATGTCGAATTTTTCATTTTGTTAGCATATGAAAATATAGGGAGCTCCATGTCGAATTTTTGTTAGCATATGAAAATATAGGGGAGCTCCATGTCGAATTTTTGTTAGCATATGAAAATATAGGGGAGCTCCATGTCGAATTTTTGTTAGCATATGAAAATATAGGGGAGCTCCATGTCGAATTTTTGTTAGCATATAGAAATATAGGGGAGCTCCATGTCGAATTTTTGTTAGCATATGAAAATATAGTGGAGCTCCATGTCGAATTTTTGTTAGCATATGAAAATATAGGGAGCTCCATGTCGAATTTTTGTTAGCATATGAAAATATAGGGAGCTCCATGTCAGATTTTTGTTAGCATATGAAAATATAGGGAGCTCCATGTCGAATTTTTGTTAGCATATGAAAATATAGGGAGCTCCATGTCGAATTTTTGTTAGCATATGAAAATATAGGGAGCTCCATGTCAGATTTTTGTTAGCATATGAAAATATAGGGGAGCTCCATGTCGAATTTTTGGTTAGCATATGAAAATATGGGAGCAACATGTGGAATTTTTGTTGGCATATGAAAATATAGGGAGCTCTATGTCAAATTTTTGTTAGCATATGAAAATATAGGGGAGCTCCATGTCGAATTTTTGTTAGCATATGAAAATATAGTGGAGCTCCATGTCGAATTTTTGTTAGCATATGAAAATATAGGGGAGCTCCATGTCGAATTTTGTTAGCATATGAAAATATAGGGGAGCTCCATGTCGAATTTGTGTTAGCATATGAAAATATAGCGGAGCTCCATGTCAGATTTTGTTAGCATATGAAAATATAGGGAGCTCCATGTCGAATTTTTGGTAGCATATGAAAATATAGGGGAGCTCCATGTCGTATTTTTGTTAGCATATGAAAATATAGGGGAGCTCCATGTCGAATTTGTTGTTAGCATATGAAAATATAGGGAAGCTCCATGTCTAATTTTTTTGTTAGCATATGAAAATATAGTGGAGCTCCATGTGGAATTTTTTGTTAGCGTATGGAAATATAGGGGAGCTCCATGTCGCATATGAAAATATAGCATTCTCGACATTGAAAGCAATCCAGGATCTAGTTTTTGTGCAAATACCTTGCGAAATGGATATATTTGTAGTTTTGTCATATTTGAACTATCATATTGAGAAGTCTCATATATCATAAAAGTTTTGGGCTGTCTGTAATTGTGCCAGACGCATGTTGCATGTATATCGTTGGAACGACCGCAAAATTCTATATAACATACTCGACTTTGAACGGAATCGACGATTTATATTTTGCGCAAATTAATGCTTTATCAAATGGATGTTTTGTAGTTTTGACATATTTGACCTCTCATGTTGAGAAGTCTCATATGTCATAACATTTGTGAGCTCATTGGAAAGACAAAAAAATTCTGTATAACATACCCGACATTGAAAATAATCGACAATTATGATTTTGCGCAAATGCCTTGCGAAATGGATATATTTGTAGTTTTGTCATATTTGAACTATCATATTGAGAAGTCTGATATATCATAAAACATTTTGGGCTGTCTGTAATTGTACCAAAAGCATGTTGTATATCGTTGAAATGACCGCAAAATTCTATGTCACATATTCAACTTTGACGAAATCCACGATTTAGTTTTTATGCAAATGCGTTTTTAACGTTAAAGGTCATCAATATTATGCGTTATAGAAAATCGAACAAATATGCGCAATGTATTGCATCTTAAATTTCTCGCACAATTAGTCTCGTTTTCCTAGTTTATACGCAGCAATGGAAAGATAGATCGTATAGGTAAAAGTTTTGCTTGGTTTTAGCAAAATGTACTGTAAAAATAGCAAGAAATGGTGTTTCATAAAAATTGATAAAATATACTTTTGAATGATTGAATACAGTTGAATGTGAAGCCCAATGTGAGGCTCAATCCAAGGCCGAATCTGAGGCCCAATCCGAGGCTAGCTTCGCAGTGGTTAAAAAAACAGCAACGAAGTGATATCACGTGTAAAACGCCAAGAGATATCAAATATAAATATCACACGTGCGTTTCATGTGGGGTGGACAACGGCCAAATTAAGGGCCAGACCAGTGAACTCCATGTGTAACTGGAGTGATCCCTTAAAAATAAAAAGCTGAGAGGCGCTCAGTGATATCAAATCTATATCGATATAAGATATTTTGGCGCCTCTATTTCTGTTGTATTTAATTTGCATTGCAGCATTATAGATTTTAACAATTTAAATAAACCGATTCGAAAAATGCGGCCAATAATTAAAACGATACAAAATAGGCATCATTATATATAAATCAAAATATTACGCTTATCATACAAAAAAAAAAAAAAAATTTATTAATAATAATATGGTGGAAAATTATTTTGGATTTACCCCTCTATACTCTGTATAAGGAAATTTCCTTGAGCTAACGCAAACGACTCTTTTTTCCTTCCTTTGGCATTTGGCCATTTTGCATTTGTGCCACGTAATACAAAAATAGGAAATATTATAGATTATCTGCATATTAATACTATCTATAAATAATATAAAATCGTAAATAAATATAATTAAATTTAATAAGCTAAATGCTATATGCTATATACAAGCATGTATAACTTGTATTTTGCTAACGCCGCTCGGCGCCCTATGCCTGGGAAGCCTGGGACGAGGGTACTAATTCCGCTCTGGTATTTACATCCGGATGTACAATAAAGGAGAACAGTAGTCCTATTTCGATGTCATGAACGTTGGATGGTTTTCTACGTTATGCGCATACGCGAGTTCACGCCGAGAGAAAGCTGGTAACTAGCAACTTCATGATTGGCCCAGACAAAAATTTTGTTTTTCAATGTGGGCGTCAGAAATTTAACTGCCATTTTGCAAACCTTTTTCAAAAAAGTTTTAACTGCCATTGTGCAAACCTTTTTCAAAAAAGTTTTATACTAGGGACATAAAATACTGCCATTTTGCAAACCATTTTCAAAAAAGTTTTATACTCGGGACATCGAAAAACACAGAGAAATAGAATCACAATAGAACCCCAAAACAAGATAAATAAAAATTTTCAAGTTAACAGGAGAAAATGCAGTCGAATGACCGCAAAAAGGACAGGAAGCATGTAGTTTAGTTTGTGGATTTGCGAAGGCGTACGTTACTCTGTATGGTTACTACAATGTTGATGAAGCTTAATAGGTATTGGTACATGGCTAGCGCTTCAATAAAAAGGCAAAAACACCACGTCAAAACGGCAAATTTGTAATCAATGATTACAATGAACCACATAATATGATTTTGCCATAAAAATTTTGCACGTCTACTATTGTGATATATCTACTTTTCAAAGGCGAAGTTTAAAAATGCTGTTAAAAAAAACTTGAAATTTTATGAAAATTTCGAAACGTTTTGTGAAACTTCTAAGTAAGGACTAATGTTGAATTTTACAGTAAATCAAAGCTAAAAGAGTACATATAATAACATACTCACTTTATATAGTATTAGTTGGGCAATTGATAATTTTATGGTTAAAAGTACAAACTATTTTATCATATCGATTATTGTACCAAAAAATAAATGTACATGCAGTCCAAGGCGCTTATATATATAAGCGCACAGATACAGTTATTAGGGAACTTTAGATTTGACAAGAGCTACGAGAACGACTACTACTACGAGATTTTCCCGTTAAATATCTGCCACTACAAACTTGTTATCATCCTCTCTTTGGCACAGCACATCTTTATAACAACAGTTGAGCCAAAGCGAGTACAACTTTGAGTTTGTAGTAGCAGATATTTAACGGAAAAATCTCGTAGTCGTTCTTGTAGCCGTCGTCAAATCTAAAGTCCACTATTACAGTGTGCAGGCGTCTTACCATGGTTACAGTGATTGACTGAATACTTCATGTTGCAATAACTTTTGGGAACTTGGAAGTATAATTGTTGGTTCGATGGGCGAGAGGATTCTGCATGCATGTATTTCTAGTATATGTAACACGTGAGCTATCACTAATTAAGAAAGGTAGCTAGATTTACAATCAGATATATTCATAAATATTATTTCTTTCGGCAACAATTGAGTTTGCAACAATTACAGTTTCACATACACAAATACTTAGACATAGTCATAGTCGGGGAGTAATGATGGAATGATTGAACTCGATACGATTAACTTTTCAGTTTCTGTTAACCCTTTTCGTATCTATCTCGAAAGCTAAAATCAATGCTACAAGCTCGTATTTAAAATATCTCGATGACTGAGATATAATTCAAATAAGTTTTAACCGTTAGTATATTAGTCTTCTTCATAATTCGCCGGGCAAAATTTTGTCTTAGTTTCCCAAATACGTGGTTTAATACTCTCAATACTCTCATATCTCTTACCATAGTATATCCCTTCATCAATTAGCTTTTGTTTTGATTCAACTGTTCGTCATCCTGCTATACTGAATATCGCAATGCTACCTTGACCGGATCTTCCTCCTCCTCTCATAATTTGCCCAAACCTTTCGCCTTCTGCTCTCCGATATCTCAACGTACGCAAGCTTCCGCTAGCTCTTATACCATCATTCTTTGTCTGTATCTTAACTGGATATTCGAAGCATCCACTTTAGCATTCGTATTTCTGTTCTATTCAGCTGTCATTCTTCTCTCTTCAGTAATTTCTCAGTAACAAATAGGAATTTGCATGTCGATAGAATTAGCGATGTCTTTTATCCAATCCGTATCAGAACGTTTCACTAATTTGCAAAGTTTTCTGGTTCAACTGAATTTTGCATGTATTTTGGCAAACACGCATTAATATTTTGCACCAATATGGCAACTTTTCTGTAGCCGACCGCCGAAGGCAGACGCCGTGAAAAAATCGTATTTGGGGTGGGGGGCGGATTCCAGACCACTTTCAGAAGGAAATCTTAATGTCAGAAAAGCTATAAGCTATTGCAAGTAAAACAGAAAGGAAAAAGGTGTATTTTAATCGTATATAGGATTAGTACATGTATTTATTTGCGTATTTTTTCAATGCATTTCATTTGAATGTTTCTGAGGACGTTTTTCGTTTCTGTCCTTAACGGTGCACTGCGCCAGAAAAAGATGATTGAATTGAAAATAGAATTCAACATCACTAACAGCAAACACCACTGAGACGCGAAAAAGAATGTTGAAACTGATAATTTATCCCGCATACCAGCAAAAAGAACATGTGCAGGCGTATTACACATCAAGTAACAGAGAGAAATCAAGAAGCAAGGTTTTGCCATTTTGAGTTCCTTTAGAAAGTGCAGCTTGCCCTTTCGAGTTTTTTTTACACTTTCATTATCTCGACCTTCTGACTTTGGAGATACGGAGGCTAGTGCCTCCAGTTTCCTCTTTGAGTGTATGATAACGAACGCAATCCTCATGTGAGCATACACCGTCATCAGGATGAAGAACATGGAGATTGTTATTGCAAAAAATTTGAAAGCATTTTCAACAAAAAACGATAGCACTGACATTATTGCGAAAATCGGCCAAACAAACATAAAAAGCTGCAAAAATTTACCCTTAGTTACCTTAACGCGATGAATAAATGGATGTACCACACCAAAATATCGTTCTATACTTATGGCTGAGACGATCGATAAGGATAGAAGACAGGTAAACCTGAATGATATGATATTGACATGAATCCTCCAGCATTCAGGCGTGCTCATCAGGTCAGATATTAAACGCATCGTTTCTGTTGGATAGCAGAAGATTCCAATTCCTGCGTCAACCAACGAAAGAACCATGACGAGGTATGATGAAACATTTTTCCTTAATCGAGGCGAGCGCCAAAATGTCAGCACAGTCAATGAATTCAGACCAACCGTTGTTAGCGAGATGATGCCGCTAAGTATGCAGGCAACAAAATGAACATTAAATGCAAGAGGCGAAGGAAACTTGACAACCATCGGATAAACATCTGAATTGATGTAGCACTTAACAAAAAACTCGGTATTTGCTGTCCTGTTTGTTAAACTCATGCTTGTCCAAACGCAGTCATTTGTGTTAACGAACGAATTTAGTCAATAGCGATGTACATAATATATATGTGGCAGACGCACAATATGAATTGTAATTTTGCAGATTTGGAATCAAGTCTATATATTGCCCTGTGTGAAATGTATTGACCTTTGAATCCATGATTAATTAAAGTTACTAACGAGGTTTCTAGCTATTTATGCTGCATCACTTAATCCGTAATTGATACATTGAATAAGTTCAATATCAAATTTATTTATTCTCCATATTCTCTGGAAAATCAGCTGTTTTCTTTAAAAGCAAGATTGACAAGTTTAATTAAGGTATATTTGTTGGGGCAGCTGAAGTAGTATATGTAATCAATGTTCCAGTTTCTAACAGGGAATATTTTTAAATGGAAATTTCAGTCATGAATATTAGAAAAAACGAGCAGGGCAAATTTCAGCGTTAAAGCCAACATTACACACTAGCAATATTCGTGATTAAATTAAGCAAAACCCTAAATAGAAGTAGTAACGTAGGTCGTTTTTAAGCCTTTTAAGGCGGCACGAGTGGACAATCGAGTGCTACATTCATTAGTATGCAAAACATCATTGATATTCACGTTTTGAGGTCCCGATTTCATTTGATAATACTCAGTTATCCAGGGTGTGTAACATAATTATGTCGTAACAGTTGGTAATTAACAGTGGCGATATTACCAACTTAACACAAAGGGTAACGTTCGGGTGATTAAAAGCTGCCTTAGCAAAAAGTTGTTAACCCATTCGCTATTGTGCGTTAAACCACACAAAACGAACTATATTTAATACTTTTGCCTCCAATGTTATTACACCCCGTTTTTAGCGTGCTAGCGTGCCAAAACAAGTCATGTATAGATATATTTCTTGTAGGACAGATGTAAATAGCCAGTGCATGAGCGAATTGGTATGGCAATGGTTGCAAAATTTGCAAAATGTTTCGATTGGAGTCCCTTGTTTAGAAAATCTTTATGCACTGAAATATTTTCATGAAACACTATCGAAAGATGATGTCAGTTTGGAAAGATTACTATTACTTTTGCTCGCAGCTGATTCAGGAAAAAGATTGTCTCTGAAACGGTCGACAATAGAAATTTTCTTTCGTAAATAGCAATGTCTACAGACTCCTCCACTATTCACAACACTCGAAACAAAGCACGAACACAAATACCACACATTGTCTGGCATAGCATGTTTAAATGGAGCGTGTAACCCCTAGGGCACAGAGTAGAAACTATACAGAGGTGGAACTGTGTATCAAATCCTAATGTTTTGAGTGTAACCGATGCTTAGCCAGTGCGCAAAGGAGAGGCCCTCACCCCCCCCCCCCCGAAAACATTCAAAATGGCGGGCACTTTTTGACGTAAAAATACCGCAAAAATTCAAGTTAACTATTTAATGTTGTTAATCACAACTTCAGTCAAGGCAAACCGTTATAAAGAAAATAACAGGACTAGCAAGGGACTATTATATAATAATATAATATTATATAATATAAGTTCCACATCTGTATAGTTTCTACTCTGTGCCTAGGGGGAAGAGAGAGCTATAAATAATGCGGTTCTCACTGCATTCATCACTTCAACTTTGATCAAGGGCACGGAGCGATAGTGTTAACTTTGTATCCTCCACGAATTTTCCAACGAATATGTTTGAAAAACGTCGGGTGCCATGCAGAACCAGCTCCTGAGCGAAATGATGCACAAGCAGTGGCTGGAAGCGAATTAGTGCCAGTGGCAGTACTCGAGCCAGAACAAGAACGTGAGAATTTAGTGGTAAAATAATAGTACAATTGAACTATAATTATAGTCTAATAGTGCATGTGCATGCTCTTAGCCTTTGGGCGCTTTGGTGTGTGTACTGCATCATGGAAACCATCTTGACTAAGTTAGATTATTAGATCGCCGTGGCTTTCTTGACTGAGGCGTCTCAGTTTTTTACTTTTGCATTGACAAAGGCTGTTTGGATTTGCTTCCGAGTCTGCTATAAATTACTGCATTTACGTTCCGCGAGTATGGCCATGATTTTAAAATTTTACTCGTTGTTTAAAACTTTAGTCGTGGTGAAATGATTTTTGTCGGCAAGGGACTGCTTAATGACCATGTGTTAAGCTCAGATTTTTATATCATTTTATGATTTACAACTTTACTCGTAGTGAAATGATTTTTTGTCGGGAAGGGACTGCTTAATGATCACTTACGAGGGTTGATTATGGCCATGTGTTGAGCTCAGAATTCTATATCAGTTTATGATTTTAAAACTTTACTCGTAGTGAAATGATTTTTGTCGGCAAGGGACTGCTTAATGATCACTTGCCAGGGTTTATGTGGCCATGTGTTGAGCTCCGAATTATATATACGAATTATATATCAGTTTGTGATTTAAAACTTTACTCGTAGTGAAATGATTTTTGTCGGCAAGGGACCGCTTAATGATCACTCAGTTACGAGAGTTGATTATGGTCATGTGTTGGGCTCATAATTCTATGTCAGTTGATGATTTTAAAGTTTACTCGTAGTGGAATGATTGTTGTTGGCAAGGGACCGCTCAATGATCACTTATACGATGGTGATGGATTAACTTGATTATTGCTATTTTGTAGAGTTCAGAATTTAATTTCACTTGATGCGTTCAATTTTTCTCGTAGTGGAATGATTTGTATACAGTAGGTGATTGACTGCTTCATAATCACTAATGAGGCATGATAATCCTATTGCTGTGGGGCAGTTTCTGCGCTTTCAACTATATTCATAGTGACTTACTCATTAGTTTCGCGTGATATGCGGTCATTTATGTACGACTTCGCAATTTAAGTTAATATCGCCATTCCGAAGTTGCAGTAGAGGACTGGTAATAGCGAGGTTGACAATGCATCATGGGGCTGTTTTGAGGGACGAGCTTTTTGTTTGCGTCCCCCAAAACAGTCCCATGATGCATTGTTAACCTCGCTATTACCAGTCCTCTACTGCAACTTCGGAATGGCGAATTCAGTGGTCGATTAAGACGTTCGAAAGTAGGTAATTAAGTAGAATTGCAAGCAAAGTGGAATCACTGCCCGTGTCATCTGACTTAAAGCCATTTGGCTACGAAAATTAGATATTTGCAGGCCTCCCGCCCCCCCGAGAGCGAAAATTTTACGTTTTGAAACCATGCATCTGGACGAACAATCAGCTCATTGCTCCGCCAGTAACCAATGAATTAAGCTTTCCAATTGAGGCTTAATGGGAGTTCAAATGAGCAGTTCAGGTCATTCCCCTTCCCTTTGTTAGGGAACAAGGATCAAACAAAAATCTAAGATATTGTTGTCAAGGTCGAAACGAGAGATCGACGATATCAGGCAAGGGATTCCACTAGTACAAAACGTGGTGAGGCGGGACCTTCATATCGTTCTATCTGCTGCTTTTATTGTTGTTACTATTTAATCACGGGTTGTACCCACTGACCTATACTAAATGGACTGAGCGCGCAATCTATTTTATCAGGAGCTCGGTGTCCTCACCACTGCTCACGTCATATAGGTCTTTGCTCTCATGCGTAAATTCGCTGACTTACAAATGCGTTGATAAACGGCTCGGTTCTATTTTTTTATATGTTTCAAACTCAAAAAAATTGTTAATTTTGTGTTTTTAAGGCGAGAAATTGCTGCGAAATCATTGTAGAAAGTAAGTCAGTTTATACTAAATGTGATCTTTATGAAATTGGCGGGCTGTCAAGTTGTTTTCAACTCTCAATTAAAGCCGTATACATGTTTAGAAAAAAATCTCAAATAGCCGTAGAAAACTCCACAAAAACAGTCTTTTACTCAGTATAATACCAGGAAAGATTGTCGGCAAAAAATTTTCATGTCAACAGAAGGTTAATGCTTACATAACACGACAAATCTTATGGAAAAACCATAGCATAAATACCAGCAATCATCGATGGCCCGAAGCTCTTGTTGTGGTCGTGTATAAAAACATACCGAAGCCATCGTTTTATTTAAAATTAAAATGTTTGTTTTCAAACTTGCAACAGGAAAATATACTCCTATTTTGGAAAGGTTGTTCTCAACTCGAAGGTAGTAAATATTTACCAAAAACAGCAAAGTTTGCAAAAAACAACAACACAGAATTGGAAAATAATTAAAAACAAACTTGCCCGCGAGCACAAATAACATTAGGAAAATATCGGTATGCGGTAATTTTCATCGATGCGAGGACCTATATGACGTCAGCAACGGTGAGGACACTTTTTGACCTCGAGTATAGGTAAGTGGTTGTACCATTTAGTATAGGTAAGTGGTTGTACCCCAAAGCATTTGGTGGAAACTATTACTAATTCTTTTTTCTTGCATAGATTCAATTCCATTTCTAACTTTCTCTGGGAATGCGGCTTGCAGAGAGTGACAACTGCGATAACGGGGTACCTAAATCAGCCCCCCCTAGTTATGCTGGGTCACGGTTGTCGCCCCCTGCTGGTGCATGCGGTTTTTTCCGCGATAGTTTTCCAGTGTTCAATTTGCGTCGTAAGCTGCGGGAATCTTCATTGTTTGCCCTTCATTGCCTAAGATAGCATGGGATTGGGAGTTCACCTCCACTTTTGATGATAATCTCTGAGCATCAATGCAACTGCCACCACGACGTATACGATGGGTCAAATCGCCGGCGGGCATCATTGGGACCGGTCGTCGGGGGTCGACAACTGTGTCACCGGAGGTGATGGATAAAATCATTAAGGCGATACTCTAGGACCACTTCAGAATTTAACATTCATGGATAGTTACAGACTCGTGGGCAATCGAAGCAAGTAAGTGTCTTGTTTTTTCATCGGTCAACTTAATCGTTTCGTTGGTCATCTTACCGACAACGGTTCATTTTAGCAAGGGATCAAATTTATTTCAACGCGGAATTATATTCTTCAGCTAGCGTGGATAATATGCCGCACGACGTTGGGTTGGGTCAAAGTTGTGGAAATAGCCCGGTTTCGCGCAACGATGTGTTCCTCTTTAGCCATGTCTGGGGAAAGATGCTTCGAGATGGTAGTATCTGCCCTGTTCGAGGAATTGAACAATACATCGCGATCGCCGAGCAACAACATACGGCGTTGTATCACGTCTAATTTGATAGCATTGTTAACCCAGCAGCGGCATCGGCCTGTCTAGCTCAAATGGATTTATCTGCCGTCACGCAGGCAGGGGAAATTGCCAATGAGCTGGACCAGATGTGTAGCATTCCCAATTCGCACATGTTTAGTTAAATGGAGCGTGTAACCCCTGGGGGGTTATATGCCACTACGAGCCTGAAACGTTACTATACAGTAACGAGTTGTGTTATTTCGTGTATTTTACGACTGGTTGGAGATTGAAAACTCCACACGACTTTCCCTGAAACGTGCTGGGCTTTCGGTGTTAAAATACCACCGCTACCACGCACAAACTGCAGTAGCACAACTGGTCAGTGGTTAAAACGCAACCGAACACGAGTGGACACAAATGGACAACAATTTCTTTCAATACTATTAATACCTGCAGGTAACGCCGTCTGGTCTAAGTATTCCTGCCCGCAGGCAAGTTCTATTTACGCAACCTTTACCAATCGAGCCCACTGATCTGTATATAGATCGGTGATCGAGCCAGTATCAAAGCCCGCGAGAGCCAGAAACAAAACATTATCAGAAATCAGAAATATTCATATTCAAACAAGTTAAATCCAGTATTCACAATATTCAATAGTTAGCAAAAACGATAAAAGCATTTGTAAAGACCAACCGCGTTATTTTTTGCCGATTTTAATCATTTTTGAAGGCAAGAAAACTAGCGAGACTTAATTTTTGTCGATTTTTGGCCATTGTTGGAGGCAAAGTGGAAAAATTTAGCTTACTCGATCACTTTATGTTGAATTTTGGGTCATTTTCCATACTAACTTCTCAATTTAGACACTAATATTTAATTCCAAATCCTTAATTGAAATCATCATCTCCCAACTAACCCTAACGGCTAACCCTTTGGCTGTTTTCCATGGAAAGCGGCAATTCGTTTTTATCGAATTTTCCCATTTCTAAATGCCTAAAACTCTTTTTTTTGCGATTCTTTACTGTCGTTCCAATTGAAGTGTTCCTAAAATATTGCATCAGTTCATTACCTAGAGTTTATCAATTCATTCGTTGAAAATTGATCAACTTCCTGTGTGTGTGTGAATCGACCAACGGCGTCTCATTTCAGTGACTGATTGACCAATTGGGTACAAGTATGCTAGTAAACAGGAAGTTGAGCAATTTTTGAGCAAATGTATTGATGTCAACTTATGTAATGTATCGAATCAATATTTGAGGAACACTTCAATTGGAACGACAGTAAAGTGCTACTAACCCCAAAATAAGATTTTTGGTATGAGTAATATTGTAAAAATCCTCATCTTCATTAACTTTTTCACTGTCAAAGTTGCCGGATATGATGTCATTAGATGAATTGTAAAATTAGTTTTCCTTTGTTTTTTGATGCTAAAATTCACCTGACATCATATCCGGCAACTTTGACAGTAAATAGTTGATCTAGATGAGGTTTTCTTCTTCGAATGACCCAAATATTGCACAAACCAAAAATCATATTTGGGGTTAGTGGCACTTTAAGGCACGTAGACGAAATGACTAATCCCTTTACTGGCTTTAGTTTTCTCGAGAAATGGCAGAGATGGTTTCTATCTTCAGTTCTTGTCAATTTTATAGCCATTTTTGGAGGCATAAGTGAAAATAATGTAATGGCCAAAAGCAAACCAATCTGTCCATTCAATTTTAAGGGAGGAAGACAAATAATGGTAACAGCAAACGTTAACCCCCCAATTTTTCATGGCGCAAAATGGAAAATAGTTTAAATATCAAAAGCTGACCCATTTACTTTTTTGCCTATTTAAAGGAGAAAAGTAGCCAAAAGAAAAGTAGCCTAACCCCTTTAACCTTTCATCCCTTCAATTTTAAAGTAAGGGACATCATTTGCCGGAATTTTAATCTACTTAAAAATGACCCTGCAACGTCTTCCATTTTCTCCGAGACCCCACTAGTCTCTTTTCGACACAGTAAAAACATCCGGGAAACCCTAGTGCACAGCTCACTGCGACAGGACTCTGTGTCACCAGCTGGCACTGTTTCCTGTGGTCGTGCTGAGTGCTACACTTGTAAGCATTTAAACCTCGCCACCTGTATTTCGGCTCCAAAATCTCAGTTTGTCATCAAGCACAGTTTCACGTGCATCTCCTCCAACCTCGTTTACTGCATCTCTTGCAGCAAATGTGGCTTGCTCTACATCGGAGAGACTGGAAGACGTTTAGGCGATAGGTTTGCTGAGCACTTGCGTGATGTTAAGAACAATGTGCACAACAAACCGGTTGCTAGGCACTTCAACAGTGCCAACCACTCCTTTTCTGATATGAAAATATGCGCCATTCATCCCATTATTGGTGGCAATGATACCCGTCGGAAGCAAGAAAACCGTCTCATTTTTAAACTTGGCACCATTCAGCCTTATGGTATCAATGAGCGCCTCTCCTTCATCCAGCTCATTCTTTTCTCTTAAATACTTCTTATATACTTTCCTCTATATCCCCTCTTCCCTTCCCTTGTACGACATTTATAGCGCTTTGGTAAGTGTAACGCCTGTGCGCAGGCCTTCGACCCTATAATCGGGCCGAAGCCTGCACGCAGGCTATATCTTTACATATTAATTCTATTTTGTTATGATTGTTGACTACTTTATTTTCATGGGTTAATATTTTGTTCACGTGACAGCTTTTATAGCGTTGCTATAAAAGCTGATGTAATGTGTTTATCTGTCTACTAATTTCTCCTGACGAAGGGCTTTAGCTCGAAACGTCGAGATTTTGTTTATATCTTTTAGGCACACGCGAAGCAACCCTCAATTTGTTCTATATGTCCGTGGCCGACGCTGAATTAAAGTCTACGATAACCCCTTTAAGCTTTGTGGAATTCTGGCCATTTCTGATAAGAAAATGGGGGAAATCAGTGGAGGATCTCGCGCTAAAGCTAAGGATATTAGAAATTATTTCGACTGGGACAAGTCCCGAAAGATCAAACTAATACTCTAAAATTATAGCTTCAGACTACTTCAGTTTAAAACAACATAAGATAACGTAATAAAATATAATACGCAACAATATTCCATATTACCATTTACATATAATTTCTACAAATATTTACATCTATATCGCCAGTTGTTCAAAACTCGATAGTTGTGAAGAAAACTTCAACAGATTATAAACTACTTCGAAAGTTTAAAGTAAATAGTTATTGCTACCAAAATAATCGCCATCAATACACTGAAAGTACTTCATGCACAATTTTAATCATCCTATTTTCTAAAATGATAAGGTAACCTCCTTTGAAGATTTTCCGTTGAGATATTTCTGTGTTTTTGATATGCTAAATGTTCGGAATTTACGTCACTATGCATTATGATTTTAAAGAAAAGTTTGTGTATCTTACTCCTTCCCGAGTGCAATTCTTTAAAATCAAGAAGTTTCAAGTTGTCCGAGGATGACACATCTCTATGGTATACGTACACAGGGCCGCACAGAGACATTTGGGGACCTAACAATTTCCATCCTCAAATATTTTTGGCATCATGTGCTTGTTGAGAAAACTGATTTCCATACCCTTCAACTTCTGTATTACGTTCTGTAGTCCCATACTTTAGGGGGGGGGGGGCAGTGCGGGAGCACACCCCCGGAAATTTTGAAATCTAGGGTTTCAGGAATGGTTAATTATTTATGAGTAATATATATCTATATTTTACTTCATTTCTAGTTGGAGACCAACTTGTCCCCCCCCCCCCCCCCTTTTGACGGCCCTGCGTACACACAAATTAGCCTTTATTCATGGACATAAAGATAATTAAGAAGGTAAATTCCGGATATTTTCATATAACACGAACTGAAATATCTCAAAAAGAAAGTTAAGGAACGAAAATCTTCAAAAGAAGTTACTTTATTATTTTGAAAGTTTTTTTTACACAAAACAATAAAATAGTTTTGACGTTACTGGAACTTTAACCATTCACTTCTATACGCATGAACTTAAGAATCGTTTCAGCATTTTGTTTGCTTCGTTAACTCCAACTAATAAGGTTCGAACAACCGGACATTATAATACTGTGGTTCAAATACTTCACTAGTACGTACTTCTATGGCATATATAGTGCGTCTTATTTCCGTTATGATTTTCAACTCAGCGAATCGCACCGGACTGCAATCTGCTATGTATAAAGTAATATCTTCGATGACACTTATATGCGTGCATGTATACTTATGGGTCGAATTTGGCATTGGGTAAAAATCATAACACTTGGTGTACAGCGCTTATATAGACATTCGTAGAAACTGAGCCGGTTGAAAGTGTCTTTTGCTTTTCAAAACAGTCTCTTTTCCCAAACGGGACCATGATGCATTATTTTCTTAGTGTAAATTTTTCCTAATCCCAGTCCTTCGTAGGAGAAATCGTTTTCGGTCAGATTCGAGCTGGCACCATTCTCGTCCCCAGAGCCATTTTCACTCGGTCCTGGTTGAAAATTAGGCTCTGGAATAGACGGCCAAAAGGAGAGATCTAATTGGCTGTTCAGTAGAACCGCTAATTACCTGCAATGTACTATTTCTTGTGTGATTTCCGGTGTAAATAGCAATTAGCGGGGCGTGTAAATATATACGATGGCTGATCATGCTAAAAAACACTTAAGTTTATAACTTTAATATATAAGCTACGTCGACTCTTTCGCTTCTCACATGAAATCAACATTTTACAATAACAAAACCGTTAGTGAATAACAACAGTGTAATTATTACCATATAAGGTCACGATGGAACTAAATTTAGCAGTCGAACTAAATTTAGCAGAATTCAATACACGGGCATGCGCACTATAAACAACTGCATGTTTGCACTTCCGGTTCGGTGTATTCCAGGGCCTATGAAGGACGCGCGCGACCGAAAGGCCCTGGGCACGTGTCACGGGGCCGAGTCTCATCTTTTTGCCCGCACGGAGGACTGGGACTAGACAAAATCTCATTAGCAAAATGGTGTATTAAAATACAAGATCATAATTGAATTTCCTGACGTTGCGGTTCATTTAAACCTACAAAACCGTGTTTTTACGAGTCGGCACATTACGTTTCAGCACAACTAACGTCAAGTATTTGAACCACAACAACTACTATTAATGATAAAATTCCATCCATTTCCAAGAATAATGCCCAAAGAATGTAATATGTTAGCATACGATACGGTAAAATAATATATCCTAAACGGTACAGCCAATTTCGAGTGTGATTGTCCTATGAGTAGAAGCTAAAGATCATAAATAAGAGTAAAGGGAAGACTGTGCAGGTAGCCAATGTTGGTGATCGCTTAAAGTATCATTTGGCCGTGGCAATTATTATCCCGCCAATGACGTCATCGTATTTACATATGAAAGAAACTTTAGTATCTCAGAGATGAACACATAGTGAAGTAAAATGACTTACATTATATTATTACTTACATCATTCTATACCTTTCTTGTGCATGATATTACTTCCAACATTCCCTCTACTTGTATGTATGACCTTTCTTTATATCTTTAACCCTGCATGCGCGGTTTTAAAGACTATAGCCAGAGCTTATATGAGATATACTACACCCGAATAAGCATATGATATGAGTGGTACGGCACTTAAAACATGATCATGAATTTTTAAAAGTCTTTGTCTTTTAGTTTGTGTTGTTTTTAAACGTAACGCGGACTAAAATTATATGGCTATGTTACAACGCTAAAATTCTTCTAAAATCTATGCTACATGAAGTATACGTCATACTATTGTACAGCATCGGCAAACTCGCCGTCGACCTCCTCCAACGCTTGGCGGCGGCGTGACGGGAGCGAAATACGCATGGACTCTTAAATTGGGAAGATGCATCTAAAATAAAACACGATATAATGTTATACACCATCACCACATGGTGGCACAAAGAAATGAATTACAGTACAGTAGAATTTCGAAAGTACACGTCCCGATTACTTTAGGGTTTAGCAGCACTTGGGGCCGTTACTTTCGGAGGGCCAGGGTGTTAAATACGTTTAAAATACACTCATTCTATTCGGTTTTACAGTCACGCGAGAATACTACGTGATGCTAAATAATACACTATTTGGTGCATAGCTTGTTGTTTTAGCATGTCTAGTACTCGAGTTATTAAGGAAAGTTGGCGTACGTATTGATGTCAGCCATGTTGGATTTCATTTTAATTAGTTTGAAATTGCCCAGTAGAATTTGCCACCCAAAGTGACGTCACTTGCAAGCGCAATCTGTGGGAAATTACTGGTAGAATGTACTTCGTTTCTTGGTAAAATGTGCCATCGCCCTTTCAATGCATACAAATACTTCACCTCGTTTTTCTAGGAAGTGGGCTATTCAGAGGTGGAAAAAGTATCGGATCCTGGGAACCTAGTTCCCAGAAATATTTTTGGATCTGAACTTTTGCAGAACATTTTCCACAGAAATTTCTAAAGTTAATAATTAACTGATGAGTAATAACAAAACTAGAGTATGCTGTAGTCTAGACTATTAATTGTAATGCATTTTGTATTCACTATATCAAATGGAACACAACTGAATTTCAAGAAACAAAAGTCCAATCAGTCCAATGTCAAAATCAATAGATGATCATTGAACCTCATTAATTATTAATTTTGAGTCTGAAACCCAGGTTCCAGAAAGAAAAAAACATTTTCCACCTCTGGGGCTATTGTTCCGACACAATTATTTTCTTTTCAATTGATTTCAACATGTTTGCTTGTAATTTGTAAAGTATTTGTGTTTTTTTGGGTCTTTTTGTATTGTAAGAGGCGAAGCTTTTAAATAAATAAATAAACAGTTGAAGGTATCTGCCTTGTACCCGCCCAGTCGAGGGCTCAAATCTCACGATCGCTCACTTGCAATATAGTGAGTAATTGGGAGCCGGTGTTGGAACCTGTATTCATGCAGGACCATTTGTTTAATATCAACAATATCTAATCACATTTTGTTAGATAAATATACAGCATGTTTAAAAATCTCGCTTCTTTCGGGGTCCGTGTTATTTCTTATGTGGGAATCGCTACTTTCAGGAAATTTTTGGAAGGATCACAAAGTTAATAGATACTTTAGTGGGGCCTTTACTTTCGCAATTCTACGTTATATCTTCGAGCGGTAAAAACAATATTTTACGAGAACCACATTTTCTTTTGCCATAAGTAAGTCTTGTTTGTCGTAAAAAGGCTCTTTAAGACAAACGTAAGGACACGTGCGTACCAGTGTCTCTACCGTTTCCTAACTCACTGCATGCATGTTGTGGTTTCTGAAAGATTGCTGATTAACTAAGAAGAAGTAAATTGTAACGAGGGTCTTTTTTCAGCCATGAAATACGGATTAGGGATGTTAGGTATGAGAAATTTCGAGTATCGGCATACCGGAAATATTATACCGATACTATCGATATACCGGTTTCTGGGCCTTGTTTATTGGAGGAAAATTTTGACAGGTGAAACACTACCTACGACCATTTCGAAGGAATTCCACGCGAGCGTAGACAGACATTGTCTTAACACGAAATTTCTACTTCTTTGTACAACAAAATCGATGATTTCGGTATATTGGAAATTTCGGTATACCGAAAAATTCCGGTATGTCAGCGATTCCGGTTAGCGGTATGACTGAAAAACTCGGGTATGTTCTTTATGTAGCCCTACACGAAATGTATAATTTAACCCTAACCCCAACCCTAACCCTATATATAATCACAGATATAATTCATGTATGGCTACATAAAGAAACATCCAAAACTCGTACCGATATACCGATATTGGATTCAACATCGGTATATTCGGTATAAGCCCGATATGCTTTTATTTAAGCAAATTGATCCTTTTATTTTAGCCAAAAACGGTTTGAGGACTGAAACTTGCAGCAACAAGAGAGCGGGTATATGAACCTAAATTCACACCACCAATATTTCGCGATGCATCTCCGCTACGGATACATGACTTGACAAGCAAAATACATGTAGGTATTAGAGCTGCTCCCATCGGGATATTTTCGTGATTGATTAATCGCTGTCAACAACCATTAATATCGATTAATCGTATTGAATAAATTAAATAATTACACCCAAACGTGACGTAACTAACGAGAAAACGTAACGTTTCGAAACGTTTTGCACGTTCAACGCCTGCTTGCAAATGGTAGTATAGAGACGATGTGTAACTAGAGTAATTACAGGAGCAAATTATGATATTCGGAGGGCTGATGTGTTCGAAACCCTCACTTGGGAAACCTTAGACGTGAGGCGAGATTACTTGAAAGCGGTTTTTATATGTAAAATCTTAAATAATCTCACTGCACCCTTTTTCCTACAATCTTCGAAATAGGGACACAGATTTAGTGCTACCAATGCCTAAGACCGAATTTATGAAGAGAAGTTTTAAATATAATGGTGCCTTTATTTGGAATAATTTACCTAATGATACAAAAAGTCAAATACCTTACATTCATTTAAAAGGCTTATACGACTCCGAGGGCCCGTTCCATAGATTAGGAAAGGCTTATTATGGCATGATCATTAAATTTGATAAGCTGTAATATAGTTATATTTGCATGTCCCGTTTCTATTTTGTTTTCTTTTTTGTATTTATTTTCATTTATATCTTTGATTTTGTATTCTTTATACATTCTAGCACGCCCCCCATGGAAATCAACATATTATGTTGTTGGGGCTAGCGTGTTGAAATAATATTTTATGTATGTATGTATGTGAAATTGACACCGCGGCATTTGTGATATCAGATATCTGATTGGTTCACGAAAACATTCAGCAGGTTTTACACATCCCGGGCGTCGTTTTTCTTTTGTAATATTATTTCAATAGGCCTATCATAAATTGACTGCAATAAGAACGCCAGAACGCTTATCTCTTCGCATTCTATTAATACCAGAAAGAAAGTTTAGGTAAATATGATGCTGTGCATGGTTGTTGTCAATGATCCGATTATGTTAAGGATAATCGACTGGCAAAAATAATCGATTAATCGGGAGCAGCTCAAATAGATATAAGTACAAATAGTTGAAAAGGAACTGTTAATGCGAATTGGAAGTGTTAATCTTACCTTAAGTCTACGGATTCCACCACGTGTGATTAACTGACAATCATAGAGCTCTATTCTTTTTAATGATTTACAGTCCCTATGAACGAAACGTATATATTAACAATAAATCTTTTGTACAAACGCAAAACGAACATTAGATAATTTAGCTACAATGTAGTAAATAATATCTAATTTCATCATTAACAAAACAAAGCACGGATTACTGTAAGTCCCTGGGAACATGGGACGAAAATTATAAAATACTCTTGTTTCCCAAGTGCGAGTTTTGTTTCTCAAACATGGTTTTTATTTTCCGCATTGCTTCCTCCGACTTTCAAACGCATCCCCACACTTTTCAGCCCCTCAGATCAGAGTCGGTATGCTGTTCAACGTCTGCAGTGGGTCGTTCGTTGACAAAGACAGCCAAGAGCAATATTAGATTGCATACCATGAAGAAATTATGATGGAATTATCAAAGAAGTCAACAAAGAATTGCACTCCGCTTGCTTTCTGGACTAAATGGTTGTGCAACATGTTTTATAGGCTTGGCTTAAAATACGCATTTATTCAGAACCAGGAAGAGCTGTTTGAGGTATAGGCATTGAGTTTCTTTTGAAAATTATACCGTGAACACACTCGACGAATGGCATAAAACTATGAATCATCATGCTCTGAATAGCGATGACGGTAGCTATATCTCCACAAGGGCATCTTCATCTTGTTGGTCGGTGACGTCATCCCTCAAGTATACATATGGAGGGACGTTGTGACTTTAAATCGCTCATGAAAAAGACTGGACAGTCGAAACGTTGGGTCGTGAATGTGATTTGTTCGGGGATTGCATTCATTCACTGGAACTAAAATAGCTTGAGAAAGCATGTCTGAGAAAACATGTCTGAAAAAGCGGCCATTGGCCGTCGATACCTTGCTTGTTGGTCGCTATACCCTCGTCGAGGGGCAAATCACTCTTAAAAAGCGTACGAGATTGAAAAATCATTGTGATTTTTTTCTATTTTTTTTCTATTTTGTTTATAATTTTTCCATATTTTGTGATTTGTCTATTTTTGTGATTTTTTGTGTGATTTTTCTGAAGGTGTACGAGATTTAAATCAACGATTTGCCCCTCGGCCCTCGTAATATATCGAAATTCACGCGGCTAGTAGTGGCTTGCCCTGAACTCCAGTACTTAGTAAAATTGACAATCTAATTAATAGCAAGACATTTTAAGCAACTGTATCTTAGAAACTAGGGGCCTGTTTATATGATCCCGTCTAGGCGGGACGGAACGTTTTCATCCTGCCTAGCCAGGAAACTCGTCTAGGCGGGATGGCGTGTTTATATGGACAAAATACACTTCCGGGTTTAGTGCTTGACGTCATATATTTTGCAGAAAAAGGAAAATGAAAGTTGAAATGAACGAAACTTACCTCAAATGATATAGCGCAGTGTCTGTTATCGATGGGCAATTGTCTAATTCCAAAACCTCGAGGTATCCTTCAGAATTGTGTCCTGCACTTAATCTGTGAATACCGTCGTCGCTGATTTGTTCACAATGAGACAAACTCTGCAAGAACCCAAAAAAGTTTTACTGTAAGACAATTATTTATGTTTAATACCAGTTTGAGAGGGGGCTTATTTAAGGGGGTTTATTGGAGCAGGGCTATAGTCAATAGAGAGGGTCGTGATTAATTTACTCGTAACGCAGTAAGTTCGACACTATCAGATATATATTATGATACGACTTGCAATAAATTAATTGCTATCATACGACTCGATCCTCGGAAAAATTCAATTCTCAGGTGCTGATGTAATCAGCGCGCAATAATCATCACGAAATTTTAAAAGCCGAAAGCCCAAACAAAATGGCGTGTAGTAGATTCGCCTCTTTAAACGAAGAGGAACTGTCCAAAATTATTGTCAGAAAAAGACAACGACAACATCAAAAAGGCCACGAGAAACAATGGGAAACGACATAAGATCAAAAGATGTCCTCTCTAAATTAGGCTGGAATAATCTCGAAGAAAGGCGTAATTCTCAAACTATTTCTTATGTTAATAAAGCTCTCCAGAAAAATTGCCCTGAAGGAATAACTGAAATGTTTCAGTTTTCCTACAATGATAACCATGCATAATTTTAAGAAGTAACAACTTAATGCTGAGGTTGGCAAAACCAAAAACTAACGCAATGAAAATATCGTTTAGTTATGCCGCCGCCAACATCTGGAACTCGCAAAGTATTGCAGAAAGAAATAAAGTAATTAATTCAATCAATTGATGTAGCGGGTGTATAGCGTACTAAATGTATATTAGTGTAGTGTATTGTCCTGTATCGTATTATTGATATTATTGTAATATAGCGTAATCACACGGCCTTTTGAAAAGCAGCATTTTATTTTTTTCTTAATTTATTGTTGCATGTTTACATATATAATATTGCTGAAAAGTTACCGTGTATAAAGATTTTTAAATAAATAAATAAACCATCTTCGACGAGTATTTATCATTTTCTCTTTAAATGTTATGTCTTTTTTTCACCTTTCACACCGGTTTGGCTTTCTTGGCTTTCTTGTCTGTCCTTTTAAATATCATCCAATGCTTGTTTATCATTATACTCTCACAATCTCATATACAATTGACCATGCAATCATAAGTCCTTAATAGGGTCACATGCCTGTCCGATATTCGACAATGTAGGACAGGTACCTATTGGACAGTATAGCTTATCGCCGCTTTTTCCTTGTTTATCTCACCTTTTTACATGTTTTGTTAATTTTAAACACAAAACAAACGCTATGGCGAAGTAAAGTAAGGCAAAGAAAAGGATTTGGAAAATTAAAGTCGTTTCTTTTAACAGTTTTGTTTAAAAATAAAGCGCGGGAAAACTTTGAAATTCATTTGTAAACAACAGCTCGAAAGGTCAGTATACGAGAGTTCTTTTTCTAATTAAAATTAGGTCAAATCGTCTTAAAAACACCGAGTGAAAGATAGTTAGTTCCATTAAGGCACACTTTTGCTTTCTTTAAAACTAGATTATTCACTTTTTTTTTGGTAATTTAAGCAAATTCGCGGCCGAGGTGTCACATTTTTTCCTGTAGTTTTATCGCATTGTTGTTGTATTATTCTCGCTTACAAAGTGTTTTATGTAATGTTTCGTTCGATATATTAAAACACCTATTGGATTCATATTCGCCCAATATGGCGAAAATATTGAGTCTCGACTTTTGCACTCTTTCTGAAAACTGCGAATGTAATTTCAGTTGTAACAAACGCTACTGAATAAGATATAATATACGTGCACGCATGCGCACTGTTATCTTCACAATGATGACAGTTACCAAGAAAAAAGAAGACATGTATTCAGTATTCAATTAGAATGATTTGCTATATCAACTGTTATTTACAGTACTGCTATACATGTGATTTCCGCTTTATGAGATTATAGTTCCTTTGCTGGTGTGTAAAGGTATATCTTTAGGACAGATGGAATATTCGCCAGAAACAATTGCGAAAAATGCAACTTTAGGCCCTCTGGCAGAAATCCAACCTACCTCCATCTACAAACACCTTCTACTATCACTCCTATCGTACGAGATGCCGAGAAAAAATCTTGATATCTTTAGGACAATTTATGTTTATGGACTGCAATATCATGTATGAACATGTAGAAGAAAACTTGAAGTCAGTTTCTTTTCAATCAGTTCTCAGTACAAACCAATGTTTTGCCTAGGATTTTGTAAAAGAAGGTCCTTCGTTTGAAAAGTTGAAGTTCTTTATTCCTGATGATGAGTACTAAAACATTGTCGAAAGCTAGAAAATATTAAAATGTTCATTTTCGGAGTTATCGTGGTTTTGTATTTTGTAAAAATACTCAGTGGTTCCCGTAGTTTCCGGATTTTGGGCTTTGCTAATTTGAGAGAAGAATCCTTAATCGAAATCTTCCATCCGAAGTGGAAACACTGTCTGGTATTTTCGATGTATCGGTATGCCGAACAGCCATATTTCAGGCAATTTTTCACGCAAGCTCGTGAATACATGCATTAACATTGCTGAACACTCTTACCAGTTGACGAAGATTTGAACACCACGTGGAAAGATTAGTGAGGGTAGCATCTGTAATCTGAAATATAACAACGAATACCATTTTATTTTGAATTTAACAAGATTTCAAGAGCTCTATAATAATAACATTTTCGTCCAGAACGTAACCTGTCAGTTTAGGCAGCCATGTTTGTTTCGCTTTGGAGCAATCTGTGGCAGTCATTGCGTATAGAAAACTGTTTTAAGCTAATTGGTATATATCAGTTCATATTGTCTTTCATACGGTCAGATTTCTTCACTGTCATTACAGATTTTTGCACTTTTGTTACGGATTTTAGCACTGCTTTTGGTATTGCAACTGCACTGACGTCACAGTCGAGTAACATTTTCTTGTAAGGAGTACAATTTGAGATCCTGAAAAACGCACAACTGCGTGTCTTTTTAAAATTGCACGCGAGAATTCATGGCATTACTTAATTATTATTATATAACACATGAAAAAAAATTAAGACTATACTGTAAACGCAATCTATTCATCAATTTTTAGTGTTAATAATATGACAAATAACATGACAAATCAAACAAGGAAAGGTTTTTCCATTTTCCATTTTAAAAATGTAAGAATTTGCCCGGAATTTGTACTTAAACAACTGAATACATGCGTGAACCACAAGCCGTCTTCAAGAATTTCTGTTCAAATTATTGATATTATCATTCGTTCTGTCCTTCACCAACGCACAATTATGTACAGTATTTTGAGAAAGCGGCATACTCAAGCAAGAACAATTCCCTCTCAGAAACAAAATCAATCATTATATTTCCAATTTCTTCAAAAGTTCCTGAAGTCATTCGTTTTGACTAAGGTGTAAGGAAGCATTTCGAAAATAGGATGTAAAACACTTGACGGCTTTTGACATAGACAATTTTGAAACAGACCTTTTAAAATAGATAATTTTGACCTTTTGAACTATAGAATAATATTCCTTTGCCATGCGATCAGTTGAGAAAAAGAATACGAAACGAACATACCATTACGCATTCCTCCAAATCCATTTTTTCTAAATTATGACAGCCCTATACAACAATACAATGAAACATTATATACAAAAACATTACCATGCATGCCAGCATATTTACTTTTTTGCAGGTGGCCAAAAATGATTTGCAGACTGCAGTTAGCCCTGCAAACAAAACGTGCAGGTTCAGGGCCTCGTAGCTTGGGATTGAAGCGAGCAAGCTACTACGGGGGAATGGGGGGGGGCGATTTTTTATCAATTAGGCCTCAATCTTGGCAATAGGGAACATAAATCACGCAAATCATTCAGTTACAGTAGCTCAAGCAGGTAACTGTGTTACCATAGATCCCAGCAATTGACACCCACGTACAGTAATATAGATTGGTTTCATTGGAACATATAGATACTAAAGATAATCCTGTAGAGTTGGATCAACATTGTTCCAATCGTTAGAGGCATGTGATGCCACTGTTCATCATTGAACCCAAAGGTGCGTTATTACTGATAAAAGAGGTGAAGGGCGAAACTTTTATAAAGAATATTTCAATAATCTTTTCTTACCTTCGCTAATTTACTAAAGCCAGCATCAGTCAATTGCAAACACTGCGCTACCTCTATAGTCCTATAATTTAAAAAATACTGTATACAGAAAAAGAAAGTGTGACAGTTTGTTATAATAATCCCCGAGCCGGCGCGAAGCGCCGTGCGAGGGTACTAATTCCGCTCGGACATTTGCACTCGGGTATGTGAAAACATATTTTGTATAAATATATTTAAAATTGCAAATAATAGATTAAAAGAACACTTATAGAAAGGTTAACAATATATAGGTACGAAAATTATTGAAAAAGTATCGCATAAACTATAGAAATTAGTCAAATAACAACAAATTTCGAAAAAATCGCGCGAATAGTGGCCTGAGACGAGGTTGTCAACCTATCTTGGGAAACGTCTATAGTTTTTCAACTACTGTAGGCCTACTTATGTTTGAAATCTGCTTTTTGTGTTGTAAGAAAAAAAATAGCAAAAGGATCTAAAAAATTAACCAAAAAAGGTCCTGATAACATCAACGAGCCTCCTATTGCCTAATGATTACTCATAAATTCAGTAGCTTGAATACTTCTACTTAAAAATAATATGAAAATTCATACAGTACTTTTTCGGCTTCAATTCAGGTTTATCAGGCTTACGCCTGTATTCTAAAAGCTCACTCACACTCACATTCAAAGAGTGTAGGTTCAATCTGAGCTTCCCTTGAGTGTCAATGCTGTTTTTGAATAGCTGGAGGGTGAGTACTCACATAGTAAGGTACGGCACTAACCCTCCAGCTATTCAAAAACAGCACTGACACTCAAGGGAACCTCAGATTGAACCTTCACTCTTTGAGTGCGAGTGAGCTTTTAGAATACAGGCGTTAGACTTTGTTGTTCATCTTTATAACTCACACTAGGCATCTAAACATACATCAAACGTCGCCAAACATACCTAAGATGTGGACAGCCCTCGCCAAGCGCCTGTAATGAAGCATCTGTGAGATGAAGGCATCCTGACACACACAGAAACTGGAGATCTGAACAGTTTTCACCAACACCCTTTATTGCTATGTCTGTTAGAAGCTATACAATCAAAATTATGAAGAAATAAGAACAAAACAAATGAATAAGAAGAAAAAAAGAGGACACAGACTGTTAATTATTTTACGCTCATAATATTTTATGATTATAGAGTATATATAGTTACCCGTGAGTTAACACATACATGAGTAACATAACTAACCCGTGTGGATGTTTAGATGCAACGGGTGGGAAGTCCGCAGTTTACCAGAAATTTCCGCTTACTTGGATTTAGGTCAAAGACCTCCGGAGGACCATGTAGTGATTTTGAGTACTGACCTAACCAAACCACCCGTATCATACCAAGTTACTCGGCGAAAAGCAATTTCTAATGCATGTTTCAAGGGCGGGTTTGTGGATTTGCCAAACATTGGTTCAGAGTTAGCTGGTAACATACATATCCGCATGTTAAGCCTGCCCAGGCGCAATGAGCTGGTACATGCTCATTACCTCATGAAATTAGACAACCCAACTACTCTATTTGATCACTTTGCGTTATATACTGCACAGTAGAGTGTGCTGATAGTAATTTTGATCTAATTGTGGGGCAGGCTAAGATTACAATCAATAACCTTCCTTCACTCTTTATTGGAGTCCGATTGACGGCTATATCGGGAAGTAGATCAAGAATAGCAAAAAACTACGGGTATGTGGGTGCCACCCGTGAGGAAAGTTTATTGGCACTGACGAAAGTTGAAAGTGAAGCACTGAATAAAACATTGCAAAGCAGGAAGTACTAGCTAGACTAGTCAGGCTAGTATTAGTAGCAACAGTCAGCACTCAGTCAGACTAGCAGTACTACAATGGCCAACTGGGAAACCTACCCAGGCAAAAGCCTGCATGTCGAAAAATTTCCAGTTATTTTGAGGAAGGTTGGGAAAACCCAAAATGCCACCCGGAGGAAGGTTGAAAACACTTTGCAACTCTGAATGATCTGGTATCTTAAGTAGCAGATTGTTACTACTGTTGGCGTGATAATCGTGGGACTTTTTCTGTAGGATCGAGCGATTTACAGTTTCTATATCGTGCCGTATGCTGCACATGTTTAGGATGTATGCAACATGGACCTTTATTATATGAATATGAGTGACATACTGGAAAATACGCCACTGATATTTTCCATATTCCGCTAGTGAAATATGAAAAAAATAATTAACGCGTGTGTTTTCTCGCGGGACCCACGCTAATTCCCGCCATTTTTTCTTTTCTGTTTTGTATCACAATATGGCAACTTCTCGACAGTTTGTCAATGTTTATCCATATAATAAAAAGAACATTTAACGGTGGCTTTGGAAATAAGACTTTTATTTTCTCGTGTTAAAAACAATATTTTACTCACTCGCTGCGCCCGTTCGTAAAATATTGTTTTCACCACTCGAAAATAAAAGTCATATTTCCGCGCCACCGTTAAATATCCTCTATATATCGACTATGTTAGTAACATCATTAGTTCCATCTTTTAACAATGCATTCAAAATAGTTTGAGCATGGAAGAAATTTACAAAACTCCGCGACCATTTAACAAATATGACATGTTGTACAAATATTTCTCTATTTTTCGCCGCTACGTATGTAAAATTTGCAATTTCAGAAAATCTCACCTCGCAACTGTGTAAATTAAGATTCTGTAAATTTCTACAATTTTTTGCAAGATGTTGTACTCCTTCGTCTTGAATCTGTAATACGAAAAAAAGACAATAAATACTCGGTTTTACTTTACAGCTAAATTTTATCAAGCAAAAAAGAGGAAAAAAACTTAACCCAAAAAATGTAAGGAGTTGATGCAAAGGAAAATAAAGTGTATTATTTTGAGTCATCGTGAACGGGATTCTCGAAATTTGATTGGTTACTTGAACGGACGGAATCATGCAACGGCAGCAATTGCGAACAGGCAACACGGATACTTGGAAATTGGACCCCTCTCAGTCATCAAATATGTATTGAAAACTGGACCTCCAAATACATTTATCCTTAATATATAGTCCTGAGCAGGCTCTTATATAGTGGTGTGATGCAAAGGACTGGTAACGAGATTATCGTTGTTTTTTCCCTCGATTGAGGTCATCAAAATAACGAGTCATTGTACATAATATTTCTTTTAAAGTTCATAAGCCAAACAAGCATTCATATGATAAAGTACTTAGTATTTCGTCGGTACAGTGGATAACTTGTGGCGGACATTTCGCGAAATAATGTGTGTGCGAACTTAGGTTGCCAACATATAACCATCCTTTTGTTGCTGCATATCTCAATTCTTAAAACCTTTTTGGCCTAAATTTCACGCAAATTTACTATATTATACCCTATCGAGGCTTTCGTGGTTGTAAAATCATCGACATACAGTCGTGGTTGTAAAAGCTCGAATATACTTTCAAATTGTTGGTTTCAGTCCCGCTATTCTACGAATAAGTCTCATTAAAGTGTAAATGATCTTTCAGAATGTCTACGATTGTATACTACACACGAAAAAATCTCACAGCGGCTTGTCAATAACAATGTTGTCATTTTATCAAGTTGCTATATACAAGGTTGTCACTCACAACTTGTTAGCAAGTTGTTGAATTGCAGGATTGACGATAACAAGTTGTTGGAACAACTTGTAACAAGCCTGTTGAGTCAACAACCTTGTAGCAACTTGTCAACAAGCTGGGAACAAGCAGTGCGAACACATCCTGATAACAAGTTGCTGAAACAGCATTGGTACAAATCTGCTGCAGGTTTGTTACAAGTTGTGCGTTTTTACGTGTGTACTACAGTACTACTACTGTAGTGTCTCGTAGTGCCAGTCATGTAGATAAGAAACGGGGTAGCCGGGCTAATCTGAAATCTAGAGGAGCCATAGTATCAATTCGCGGAGCTGGGGATCCGGGGCAAACTAGTGGTTACATAAGAGCTTACTGTGGTATAATTCAGTCCGCAGGGAAATTTTGAAATGTCTGCGTGTAAATATAAGCTGAAGCATTTCTTGAATAATAGTAGGTTAGTTTCAGGTATTATGTTTCCAGCTCTTCTATGACATCCACTAAATTAGGAATAACTGTTCGCTAAAGCTATAATGTCACATTGTGACCTAAATCAACAAGTTCTGATGGCAGTTGAGAAGTATGTGGATGCAGGGTGTTGGACGTCGTTATTCATTCTTTGACTTTACTTTCAGCAACTGGTCTAATCCGAATTCTTATGGAGACTTTTACTGTACTATTACTACCTGTAGATTTTTAGTACAGTTTAAAGTCGGTCCAAAAGCGTAGAAATAACCGGGCCAGTGGCCCGGCTATTAAATACATCACTGAGTGCACGTGTTGCAGTTATTCAGTTGAAGTCCAAATCTTTGGTAAACGAAGGAAACACTAGTTGCTGACCGGATCTCGTTGTTATATAGGGGTTTCGGTAGCGAAGTGGTTAGCGCACTTGCCTTTCACCTCTAAGGCCGCGGGTTCAAGTCTCAGTGAGAACTTTCTCAATGCGACTCGAACCCAGTCCTCAAGTGAAAAGAGTAAAGTCAACGCTCTGCCGAAAGTCGTGGATATTCTCCGGGTACTCCGGTTTCCCCCCACAGGGAAGTTGACAGGGTGGGTTCGGTAAAAGGGCCCACAGTAATTGGCATATGCTGTTGTGGTGACCCTGCCCTAGTTGGCGAAGCTAGTAAATAAATAAATAAATAAATATATATACAGCCAAGGGAAACAACAAAAGGTTCGAGATAGCGAGGGTTTGAGATAACCGAATCAATGACAAATTACAAAAAGATCATTACAATTAAGAAATAGAAAACATTTTCCGTGTTTCTATACACTTATAGAAACACGCGTGGGAGTTTGGGAGAACGAGAAATAATCAGTGGGAAAACGAGCCCGTAGGGCGAGTCTTTCCACGTTATTTCGAGTTCTCCCAAACTCCCACAAGTGTTTCTATAAGTGTATAGAAAGAAACACAGGAAAAAATGTTTTCTATTTATTTTATAATATAACTCAAAAGACATCTTTTAAACTCGATTAATTTACAAATTCTCATTACGTACGCATGCTGACCTTTGCTCGTCAATTTCGCTGCAAGAAAACAACTCTGTTTGAAAATTAACAGTCAAAAATGTGTAAAAGCATTAAAATTGTTTTTAAATAGTATTCAAAGTTTTATAATTCGCATTAAATTTGTTTTTTTTATGATTTTAAATTTTGGCGGGAAAATTTCCGTGTTTCTATACAGTTATAGAAACACGCTTCTCGACCAATCAGCACGCGCGCACTATAAATGTTATATTATAATAATTATTAAACGAAATTAAATTAACGTGGCTGATCCAATGGCCCATTGATACGACTGTTATTTGTGAATTATACAATAAACACTGTCGATACGGTTTATTTAACAACTGTGTTGCAAGTATCTTAAGCTGAAAAGGGCATGCATTCTCTATTAGAGACCTTTAGCATAGCGTAAATTTTTCAGACCGCGAACCACAAACCGCGGTTTCAGGTTAGCGGTTTGCCGTTAGACGTTTGGGCAGTTTGGTGCATTTAGCTTGACGTTTCATTCCTGCTTGGCGCGTAATGAGTACGCCATGTTTTGTTTACTTCCGCATGGCTATTCTCACTTGCTCGGTAATAATCGCCATAACTCTTGTAAAAGTTATAATCTAAGGATAAAAATTGCCATGTATCAAGAAAAGAGGCCAAAGAACTTTGCTTTAGTAGTTAAACGTGTGTTTCTAAACTTTAAATAGTGTTAAAACGTTGCCGTATTTCACTTACCGCTAGAACACCTTCTTGCGGTTGAAACGTCAACGTCAAACGCCAAACGCGACCGCAAGACCAGGGTCACGTGATATTTTGCGGTTTGCGGTTTTTGCGAAAAAACGCAATGCTAAAGGTCTCTATTATAGCCCGTTTTACGTACACGCTTATGCTGCAAATCAAATACGTGCATGTATTCCCTAATATAAAGAGGAATTTAAATCATTAAAGTCCGAAATAACCGCGGGTAAATTTGGTCAAGGGAATGAAAGTTCGAGATAGCGGGGAGTTCGAGTAAACCGAGTTCGAGATAACCGAGTAAAAATCATTGAAATAGTTTGGCAAATCCATGGGAAATGGGTTTAAGTTCGAGATAGCGGGGAGTTCGAGATAAGCGAGTTCGACATAGCCGGGTTCACTGCACTGTATAGTCACTGTTCTCCTCCTTCTCGGGGACAACAAGCAATAATTCAATCGAAACTTACTAATGTACATCCTTTTGCAATAAAACTTTGTAAATGTGAACATTCTTCTGATAAAATCCTAACACCACTCCGTGTGAGTTGCCCACACCACGATACGTTAATATATTCTAGTTTGTCGCATCCTTGGCTAAAGAAGCAAAGTTCATTTTAAGCAGGGCTTACACTACAAAAGCTGACCCGGGTTCGTTCTGGATTAACTCTGGGTAATGCACATTTCCAGTCCAAAAAATAAATCCTGGGGTGAACTCGGGTTAGCTTTCGTCAGAGTTGCATGCGGGGTACCACCCGTGAGGAAGTTTAACTGGCATTGAGGAAGGCTGAAAGTGATTAATAGCACTGTATTAGTAGCAAACATGCCCAGGAGAAAGCTTGTATGTCGGAAAATGTCCAGGTATTTTGAAGGTTGGAGAAACATAAAATCCTACCAGGAGGAGGGTTTAAAACATTGCAACTCTGTTTTTGAGGCTGTACTCTCAAAAGAAACGCATTTGTCATAAAGAGTGTGGTCGAAATGTCAGCGATAACTTGCCCAATTTTTCCTATGTTCATGTTGTGAATAGTATGGTATTTGTCCCTTCGCAGTCCTGTTGCTAATACTGCCCAGATCGTAAGTACATGGTAGTTCAATTACACATTCAAACTAGAAACATAGGATTACCAACCTTAAGGCGATGCAACCGTTATCTGTTATTTGAGGACAAGATGACAAGTCCAATACTCTCAAATTTCTACAATAGTTACTAAGGTTGAAACATGTGCTAGAAAAAAATGAAATAACATTATCACTTTTTAATTTAATCCACTCGATTCGATATCATCTTTGCAAGACGTGCTTCTAGCGATAAATCGTTCCAGAATTGAAAGTGAACGATTGCAAGTCATATTTAGCGAGAAGTTTGGGACATTTCAATCAAATATACAGTCGAACCCCAATTAAGCGGACACCTTCGGGACCTCGACGAGTCTACAGAAACACAGCAGGAGGCAAATTTGCTTGTAATTTGAGTATCAAAACAGTTTACAATTTAGAATGTAAAGGTAAAGCTCAAGCTACACTTGCTCCAAGTCTGTCTCTTAAAGGGGTTTTTATTGGGGAGTTGTAAAGGATTGGGGAGTTATAAAAGGCGCACGAAGTTATAAAGGCGCACGAAAATGCGGGCGGGAGGAAATTAAGGGGGAGGCGGGCTGGCGGACCGCTGCCTGCTTTCATTTCCTCCCGCCCGCATTCTCGTGCGCCCTTTATAACTCCACAATCCTTTATAACTCCACAATAAAACGCCTTTAAGAGACAGACTTGGAGCAAGTCTAAGCTCAAGCGTGTCCGCGAGATCTGCCAGATTACAGACGAATACAATGAAATCTTACATTCTTCCAAATGAAATGTGAGATGATAATGAAGTTATTGGTCACATCCCTAAGTTGATGGCGCTGTATAATATGTAACAAGGGTGTAGGCGTGTAGCATAACCCAATATGTATTCAGAATCCAATTAAGCCATACCACTTTGAAGTGAACGTCTGTTTCTTTTATTAAACAGGGAGTCCATCTTTTGTATACTTAATAATTTTCGGAATACTGGACCATAGAACGTGATTTAGGTATTATATTAAAGCCTGTTCTTTTCTCTTTCGAACAAGTCGTCATTGGTGTCCTTAGTGCAAGTAATAACTGAACAAGAAAAAAATTTGTAGAACCTATCAGTTTTAGATGCCGCATAATTATGCAATTTTACTAATGTTATTCCATAGTCGCGTGTCAAATTCTTGAATTTTGTTGTTTAAACTTCAATATTGTCCTTGCCACACGAGAAAAAGATTAAGAATAATTTAATAACTTTTTACAAGATATCCGATAGTTTTATTTATTGATACTCCTAAATCTAATCCACAAACGCCGTCTATCGCACGGCAATGTAAACGGAAATTGGCAAGTTGGTTCATGCTTAAACCATGGCTTAAACCACCTTTAAAGCATATAAAGTTTGTAAATGAACTCAAAGTAGTGCATGGAAAGCCGTAGTTGTTTGGTTTGATGATTCATTGCAAAAATGTTCAATTTTATCGCTTTGTTGATAAAAATATATTAGTATCAATTATTATCGCATCTCAAATTTTAGATTCTCCAATCACAGTCACTTAAAATATTATTATTCGCAAACCATGCAATCGTTCAAATTTTAAACGAAATCCACCGTGAGAAAGCTGAATGGCTATACGCTTTAAAATTAATATAAACATGAACATTTTACTCTTATAGTACTCTTTTCAAAATTTACATTTGAAGCGAGGACTCCGTTTTTTTATACACTCTGTATACAGGGGTTAAATACTGGGTTAAATGATTTAATTTTTACATAGAACGAAAGAACAACTTTCGTTCAACATCACTCGATTTGAGCTCAATTGGGCCTTTTGGGCATTAAGTTTGCTTCGATTTGCGCGGGTTAATTCCCATCGGTGGAAGAATGCAATTTCGACAAACAATTTTCAACAGACAAGTACTCGGTCAATTTTCTCGGTCAACGCATCATTGGAAAGCTAAAGAGTTTTTCTTTCGTTCTATGTAAAAATTAAATCATTTAACCCAGTATTTGACGCACAGCAACCAATCAAAGTTGAAGTTGGATTACCTTTTTTGTACACCCTGTATACAGATTACGTGAGCAAAATTCAATTACCTATCTGATATCTTTTTGCATCCTTCGAGAATTAACTCCTCAATATTTCTACACTCGCACGAAAATGTTCTAAAACAAGAATAATATGAACAAAAGTAAAAAACACCATTAAAAGTAAAGTGTTACGGAATCACAACCAGCCGACAACTTAAGAAAAATTAATACTAACAGTATATAACAAAACATATTCCGAAGAATATCATCTTGTAAACTGAAGATTGGAGTAAAAACAAGACACACTCAGAGAGTGCATTCCTCTGCATGCCAGGAAATTTTGTCAAGTATTCATGAATAAATTAGACATGCACTAATTGCGCATCCAGTTCTTTTTAGTCCAGAACAAACATTTATATACTGCTCGTCCAATTTTCATCCAAATTGCAAACCAAAATTTGCTAGATTTGTCCAAAATTTGATAGATATATTACCTCCACAAATTATCGTCGGCCTTAAAATGTTTGATATTTTTTTAGTTATCGTGCTTACCGACAAACACGCACACAAATTAGAAACGCAGATAAAAACATAACCTCTGGCGGACGTGTAATCAAACAACATGAAATATATACATTATCGCACCTGCAAGTCAAATAATATGCCACGCGGTACAAATAAATGCTGAAAAAGATTTTTGTTCAATTTTGTTCATACAAGTATTTCCAGTTGCAAAATATGGAAAATTTCTTGTGAAGTCTTTTCATACCTATAATTTTATGATTTTTTATCACTGCACATTCCATAAGCAATAGAGGGTCTGCCAGTCCGGTGACTACTGGACTGACAAGATTTTTTAATGAAATATACCAGGGCGACGTTCGTGTAAACTCCGAGGAGAGATTTTAAATTCAGTTTGGTATCCCTTAAGCTCGAAAGGACATTTAGATAAGTGATGTAAATTGATTTCGAAAGTTTTACTGGGTTCTATTACTTAAGAATTTATCACAACAAATGTTATCACTGTACATTACTACTGTTTATCACTGCACACTTTCACTTTATACTACGCAAATAGGTTATAACTGCACACACTAAAATTATATAGGTAAGGTCGTGTTGCAAAAAGGTTACGAAGTACCGTTAAATGTGCTGAAGGAGGATGTTGATAGACGGGAAATGTACCAAATTATACCTTAATGCTCCATCACCAACACTTTGACATCCTTTAAGTCCTAATCTCTTAAGGAATCCACCACATCGCCGCGATAAGTTCTGGATTACAGTTTCCTAGAATGAATGGAAAACACCAATCGATAACTACAGTAATACAGTTACCGCCGTTTGTCTACAAATTCTTCTTCTGCCAACACGATTTTCACATAATGTACAGCATGGCTGCATGCAAAAGTTGGGGAGCCACGGAGCGACGCTGCAATTTTCCCTTTCGTAAACGGTCGTTGCCACCTGTGACGGTCGATGCCACCATTTCATGAAACTTGATGCTTACGAAATATCACGTTACGCGTTTGCAAATTTCTCGCTACGCGTTTGCAAATTTCTCGGCACGCGTGTGCAAATATCTATCTGTACTTTGAACTTCCCCAAGTCTATTCATAATCTCAGGCTATTAAACAAGAACACAGCAATTATACTCTATTTTAATACTGCAGAAAACATCAGTGTTGGTTGTCGATTTATCGTTTCATGGCTGTTTACTACTCTCTATTTGTGTTTTAAAGACAGCATTGAGATTATTAAAGCAGAATATAATTTTCATGGCAGTCATTTCTTTCAAATTTCTATAAAACTGATATAAAAACCACGTGCGCGAAGCTTGACACTGTTGACAGCTCAGTGACACTGAATTATAGTATTACAATCTAAAATATTTCGCTTTCCTTAGATAACGAAATAAATAATAAAAACCCCCAGTATTACAAAGAAGTAGAAAGTATACTTATAAAATAACATGTATATAACGCGTGCTCTGATTGGTCGAAAGCCGTGTTTGCATCAGGCCATCCAAACATGGAAGACTATCGTGTTGTTGTTATTTTATAAAACAATTACTTTATGGTTTCCGTGTTTGGATGGCCTGAACCAAACACTTGGGAATGTTGCTCGAGTTAAGAAAAGCTCGCAAAATCACTCGCCTTCGGCTCGAGATTTCGCGCGCTTTTCTTAACTCTCGCAACATTCCCGCGTGTTTGGATCAGGCCATCCAAACACGGAAACCATAAAGTAATTGTATATTACAGCAACAACTTGATAAAACGCATTCCATCCACTTGCATTCTTCAATGACGTCCTGTTGTTACTCGCCATGTTTATTCGCGTGTGTGTTTTTGAAGAAGTGAATAAATTTGCACACACGCGCGTGCCGTAAGATTTGAACATGCGTTGCATGAAAATGTAATTTGCAGACGCGTGACGTGTTTGTATCAAGTTTCATGAAATGGTGGCATCGACCGTCACTGGTGGCAACGACCGTTTACGAAAGGGAAAATTGCAGCGACGCTACGTCCATAGTCGAAGGGGCTAACTCCAAATTCAAAATGTGCGCTATAGAAATCTAGAGTTCTAGAATTACACCAATCTATATATATATCTTGTACATCATCTATCTAAACCTGGAGTTACTGACTAACAACTCAAAAAATCATGCGGAGCTACAATCGTGGCATTGAAAGGTGGGACACTTAGATAAAAAGGCTATTTTTGTAAATATTTGCGCAAATTCACATGTACAACCCCTTTCTCCCGTTTCAAAGTTGCCGGAGAATTATCGACAAAACGGCTGTACGGAACACACAATATCACATAATTAAGAAAGAAATAGCAACATGGAACAGCGGGAAGGCGGGTTATGTTATCGTTTTAGCCCTATCGGTTCACGAATTTTGCCACTGATTGTAGTTATCTAAGCCTGGAGTTATCCTCGCTAACCAGCACTGCATGCCTTTACTGTTTTACGATTGTGATGTTATAGAACCACTCAGGGAAAATTTTGGCCCTGGGCTTCAAAGTTCAAAATCTCTCCGCGGCTCTGCTCTACTGTACAAATTGGTGAGTTCGTTGAAGTTGAATATTAAATCTAATTTGTACTTCCATGGCATTTACGGGACAGATTAGAAAGAGATGCACGTATACTGCATATTGATAAACGGGAAAATAGTTACAAAACAAGACGCAGTACTGATGTGCGTTGCCCCGTCTAGCGTTGGAGTGAATAATCGTTCTCCATTAGTGTATTACTGTATATTAAAATACTAAATATCACAGCATCACACTTTCATCATCAATATTGCGTTCTTATATGCTTTTAGTAAGAAATTACTTCCGATCGACGTACTACGTGACAACATAATAGGCATACATGAAGTATTTGTTACTTAAGATTCCGAACGAACGAACGAACGAATGCCAACTTTGGACACCGCAATTTAGCGGTACATCAAGAACTTACACTGATATCCCGTTGAAATTCAAATAGATCAACTCTCTGCCAGTTACTACCATCCAATGCTAAAACATTCCACAGCTAAAAAAACAAGCAAATAGAGAACTGTATAGACACAGAAAAATGTTAATAAAATTGAGAAAATGCATGCAGAAATAATATCCAAACCTTCGAAACTTGTGCACAGCGACAAAGAGAAACTACATCGAGGAATGAAAAAATCCTGCGAAAATAAGAAAGATATATATTAAGGCAGGAATATGAAATATTATTCGTGTTTGTATCCATAAAATTTATAGCGATTACAATATAGGGATATAACTGTATAGAGGGTTAATATCGGAAAAATATAATGCTTTTAAAGGATTAGTGTCACACCAGGAATTCGCGGGCTCAAACTCCTGCTGGCGGCCATTTTCGGGCCGACATCTGGAAAGTTTTTACAATCCGTCATATATTTAACCCATCCTTCGATAATCCTTGCTCCTTTTATCTGATTTTTATCGGAAATGTACATTTGGGTAAGATGTAAATAATAACAAAAGCCCGCAATGAACGAACCTGACACTAATCCTTTAAGGCGAAACATTAGTATTGGAAAACTACGATGTGCTAATATAAGCTAGCTTCTATTAGCACTTGTGTGGGAATCACCGAAGATTTGTTCGAGTAGTGAAGTATGAGATGTAATTTCAAGATCGTAAATTCGGACTGATCAAATTTCTATTTATCGCAGTTGCTTGAAATCGTCGGCTTTAAACGCTTTCGGTCTTGAAATATTACGTAAATCAATTCAGAAAGTTTTCAACTTGTTCTTGCGAATATATACTGTAAAAATGTTAGCATTTTCACATGTCAGTGTTTGTTTCAGAACCGTTTGATAACCTTGACATTAAACAACAAGTATCACAAGTCAGTATATATTTAAGTGCATATACCTTCACACCTGCACACACGTAAAATCCTACATCTTGTCAACAAGATGTGTTCACAACAGACTTGTAGCAAGCTTGTCAACATGTTGTCATTTTAACAAGTTGCTACAAGGTTGTCACTCACAGCTTGTTAACAAGTCGTTGAATTGTAGGACGATAACAAGTTGTTGGAACAATTTGCAGTAACAAGTCGAGTTCAGTGCGAACACATCCTGATAACAAGTTGTTGAAATAGCATTTCGTACAAGTCTTACGTGTGTAATTGACCAATAGGAAGTTCTTATTGGGGTCAGGTGGTGCATGTCTGACAAGTAGCTTAACATCGCCGCATTTTTCGTTTGTTTTTTCATGAGTTCTATATATTCAAATTTTATACACAAAACAATTAAGCGGCATGGCGAAGTAACAAAAAGGATTTGGAAAATTCAAATCGTCCAAAAGTGGGAAATTTTGTCTTCGAAATTCAGTTCTATATATATAAATAACAGGACATGCGCATGGTCATTACAAAGTTCCTGTTCGTTAAATTGATTAAATAAAGTTGCCTTGGAACTGACAGAATATTACAGTCTCGACCTAATATTTGCAATATTGATTAATGGGTTCAAAAGAATCCAATAACTAACAAATAATATATTTTAATTGAGCTAGAAAACAGCGCAATAATTAGATGGTTGATCGTACAGTATGTCTATTTTTGGCGTATTGCGGTTCATTACTTTTTGTTGTCTGCACGTAGCTGCACGCTGACAGCTGTTTTCCGTTTCCTACGGATTTAGTCTATACACCCACGATCATGCAGCGTTTAAAATGTCGTTACAAGAAATTATAATGTTTAGACATTAGCATATACATGTACAGGGTGTCCCCCCCAAAAGTCCCCCTATAGAAATCACTCTTTTGTTGTTAAACGTGCGTTGTTATACCTCTGGGTATTTAAAATAGCTTCTAAAACGAACAGCAACACAAAAATGTCAAATTACAAATTCGTCTTACCGTCAGTTCGAGTAAGAATGGTTCAACTGACTACAGAGCAACGAGTATTTGTCGTAACAACTTATACGTCGCGTTAAATTATTTGGACGAAGGGAAGTTGTAAATACTTCCGCCGTTCATGTACAATCACATTAAATTCCCAAAGGTATAATAACGCACAAGAGTGATTTCTAAAGGGGGACTTTTTTGGGGGACACCCTGGATAGTATTGGCGAATATTCATTATTTGATGAAATTATACAGTTGTATACAATAATCATGCAATATTATATACAGACCGCAAATACTGTAGCTGTTGCGAGTCCTGCCATGTTTATTTCGGGTTTTAATAAATATTCAATTTGAACTAAATATGTATATAAATTTTCGTTCGAATATTCCATCCACAAACACCTTCTACTATTAGTCCGATCGAACGAGATGCCGAGAAAAATCTTCATATTTACCCATACCTAATACTGGCATCACTCCCATCATATATACCGAACTTGCGGTTAATGCTCAGCAACTGGACTCTGTAGCTCAGTTGGTTAGAGAGCAATGTACCGGAATCGAAGGGCCGCAGGTTCAATTTTAGACTTGCTCCAAGTCTGTCTCTTATAGGGGTTTTTATGAGGGAGTTATACAGGAATTTCCTCCCGCCCGCATTTTCGCGTGCCTTTATAACTCCCCCCCCCCCCAATCCTTTAACTCCCCAATCCTTCATAACTCCCCAATAAAAAAACTTATAAGAGACGGACTTGGAGCATGCCAGAGGGCCTAAGTTGCATTTTCGCAACTGCTCCTGGCTAGGTCTAAAAATGTATATAAATTTTCGTTCGAATATTCCACCACAAACACCGGTCAAATACTAGACCTGTCTTCGCTCGCTAATCTAGTGTACGCAAATGAATGTAACACATGAACGAATTACGTTCACGACCCAACGTTTCGGCACTTCAGTTTAGTGTGTTCATAACTTAACTTAACTCTAGTATATGTACAAATAGTCTTAACTTTTAAGTATAAAGTCTGTTATTGGCACTGCAGAGCAACGAAATACTTCTCTCTTACATTTCAAAGATTTGGCTATATATCTAGATATGCCAAAATACTATTTTACATATTTTTAAAGCATCTTTTATCCAATTAAAAGTGATTTGCTTTTTAAAACACCGGCCGAAATGTAGCAACTCCCTCAAAGTGGTGTCCCTCTGAATGCAGTGGTCTAGCTACTGAAGAGCTGTACTAAGGCCTCAATTACATACACCGGACTCGCTTGGCATAACATGAACATATGCCTATCACGCAGGAGTAATGGCTGCATGCCCATAAAATTTCCCCTTTGACAGTTTGCGTTCTATTTAACAATTAGATTATGAGCTCAAGATTTCTATGAGGTGATAGTTGATGAGGGCGAAGCCCGAATAAACTATCATCTCATAGAAATCGAGAGCGAATAATCTAATTGTTTTAGTAGAAACCAGCAAGAAAACAGTATTTCAAAACGTTTTTCATAATTTATTGAAATAAATTCGTTAAAAATCGCGCCGAGGAGATGGCTGTTTCGCTACTCGCTATCTATCGACGAATAGATAGCGAGTAGCGTGGCCAATCAAATTACAGCATTTGCAATAGTATACTAGTATGATTCCACTAATTTATAATATTATCTTAAGTTTACAGTAAGTGTTCAGGGAATCCCGAAACTGCTACATGCGATATCGTGACAATCGAATCCAGTGCCGGTAAATCTGAAAGTAACAACCCTCATGCAGAAATCTACGGTGTTATGTCCAAGAATATTATATAAGCACCTTAATTTGTAAAGCCATGCACTCAGGTTAAGAATAGAGTTAAGGTTAATCTTATATAAGTTGTGTGGTATGGTATTACATTATTCACTCCGTCCAATTCTCAACTCTGGCTTTTCAGCCGGGAATTTAACAGTTTAGTTAAGACAGTGTTTACCACTCTAAGGTGGTTGGAAAGCCTCAACAGGTTGTACAATCCAATTGACACAGGTCTCCAAGTGTCAGTTGGTTAGTTCTTAGCGAGGGAGGAAAACCGGAGTACCCTAGAAAACCATCGAAGCACGGGAGAGAACCAACCAATCTCAACTTACTGTATATGAATTTATCAAGCACAGGGATGTTACACAATCGAAGTAAATCCCTGCCCTCAACCTGCTGTATAGCAGCTCTAGGCTTAACACAGAGGTAAGGGGCAGCGCGCTAACCGCATCTACCAACGTTTCAGGACACGCTCATCTACCACTTACCTTAAGACCAGTTCACCTGGAAGCTTCCTGTTGATTGATCCTATTGAATTATCATCAGGGTTTCTGTTTACTTGTAACTGGAAAATTGAAAATACACGAAAATTGAAAATACACGCGGGATCAGTATACTACAATACTACATGATTCCATGCACCACGGCGAGGCACGCTTTGCAATCCGAGATTACACACATGCTGAGAAATTACCAGCACACTCAAGAATTTACACCATATAGAGACCATAGCATTGTCATATTAGAGGTTCAATTGTTTTATGCTGACATTCCAATGCACGTATAAACTATAGTCTATACATTATCACTTAACAGTTTTAAATAATGCGTCTTAACAAAGTTTCCCCAACTTGAAATAGGATGTTGAGAAATAAAAATAATTTACATATACTGATTTCACTTGTGTCTCAACTGTACATTGTCACTTTAAAAGTACGTATTTCTTACTTGTTTAATTCATTAGTTAATTTATTAAACAATGCTTTGCCAACTACGAATACTACGGTAACTACTCCCAAAAAGAACTTACGCTGTTTGATTTAATGTAACGTAAAAACTTAAGCAGCTATATATGCATGACACTCAAATATAAGTTTTATTATATTCAGGATAGGTTAACTCAAATTTTGCTATATACAACACTTCAACTTTTCTTCAATATTAAGCGAGATATAGATGTTTAAGAGATAATCTGATTGGCGACAAAATGGCGCGAGTCGCGACAAAAAGATGATTATTTAGGAATTAAAATAGCGTTGTCTCGACGTGACGTCGCGAATTCCGACCCCCCGCCAAGACTCAGACAAACATTGGCAACTCTTAATATAAATTGTATTATGATTGAGAGCTTGCTGTGAGTTATTTTGATAATTTGATAGTTTGTTTAAAGTTTATATGTGCGGAATCATACACACGTTGTACTTTTTGCTTTAGTCGAAGTGCCAGTGTCGATATTTTTGCTTTGGTAGTTGTAATATAGGCTATTTCATCGCTTTAGGCCCCTACAAGTTGATCTTTAGTTTCTGGTCCGCCGCCCGCATCCTTTTTGTAGAGAGTATTATTTTAGGACTATTCTAGTACTTGGATTCTACGCGAAGGATTTTACTTTGTAGAACGATAAATGTGCTATTTACAAAAAAAATAAAATAAAATGAAGTATTTCCTGTAAATACCGCTGTAGTATAGGTCTGTGTTCTCATTTTGACTCATGGGGGCTTCAATGAGTTCAATCATCAATCCAAGCCAAGGTATTTTAAAATGCATGTCGATTTTTGAATCATCTATTAAATCCAGTTTTATATAGATTTAATAATATTCTGATACAGCTGGCATGAAAAACTCAAGGAAACTACGGTTCTGCTATGACAAGGAACGAAATCTGTAGAGCAGCAAACGGACGTTTGCAAGAAATACATAGAAAATAAATAGGCTTCAAAATGTTCAGTCATAAAGCCTTTAATGCCACATTGTAATTTATGTCCTATAGTCCTATAGTCCTAACCACCCGCCCGCCCGCGTCCTAAACGAAGTTAATGGCGGACCAGAAACTAAAGATCAACTTGTAGGGGCCTTAGTATGGACTATTCTGTCGCTGCTATAAATAGGTCTACTACCCTATATAGTCTATATTAATATATTGTTGCTTTCGTGTTTATACTAAGTTTGGACGCTTAAAAACCATTTTTTGTCGATTTAGTGCCCATTATTTTGCTCTTTTGGTGTTTTATATTCGCTTTTATAGTGCCCATTATTTTAAAAATTTACTATTTTGTCGCTGTATTTATAGTATCCACTATTTATAGTCTATTTTGTTTCATACCTTTTAGTTTTAATACTATAAAAGAAGCTAGGTCTAGGATTGTCTACTATTCTATCGACTATATTCTATATTTAAAATACGGATTTATTTCAAATTAAAGATTAATTGTCACTTATACGTAAAATAATTTCAAATATAAACTCTTTTCACTGAGGAATCTTCCGTTGATAAGTAAAACTATTTTGCTTTGACAATAAAAAAATATGTTGAAAAAATATTTCACAAGCCGGTTAACTTATTGATTTAATAGTCTATTTTTAAATATCAGTTCTGTAAAAGAGAGAACCGCACTTTGGCACTTTGTCTGGTTTAAAAATGAATTCTACAACTAGTGCTTCTCCGATAAATTTAACAACTCTCACTGAAAACGACGGCGTTCCCGGCTCATATTTTGAGCATGATCCATCAGATTATACTGTCGATCACGATCAACTCAAGCGGTGGTTAAAATGTAGAGGCTTGAAGCAAAGTGGTAAACGCCGAAGGCCCTTTACCACTTTGCCTTTGGCCCTTTATCCGTGGGCCCTTTCTCGCCTGGCCAATGAACTGCACAAATATGTTCCTATTTATCATTGATACATCAAAGTTTTTCCGCGAACATGCTGAAACCCAGCGACGAGACTTTTCAATTCCTTGCGACGGTTTTGGAAAAGGTATAAATACCTTTTGCCCAGAAGCTCTCATTTCCTGAAGCGATTTCGGCAATTTTTCTGGATATCTCGAATCACTTGCACACGTTCCCCAGCAACAGTGCTTAGTACTAACCATGTTCTAACTTTGGTGTAAATTTGAATGAGTTTTAGTGCAGATAAAATAAAAAAATATGCCAATGATAGTTCGCTGCTAGTATAATTCTAAATAGTAGTTTGTTTGTCTGAGTCTCGTGGGGGGTCTTAGCTGAGGGAATCTATTTTTAGCTACTTGAGACAACGCTATTAGTTTCATATAGCGAAGTTGTTTCAGGTACTAGTTCTGTAGTTGGAAAATGAGTGTTTTCCTGCTTATTAATAATGTATGTTCATTCATAGAGCATTGGTGTTTTAAACTGTTTGTCGATATTATACGGTATAGCATACTCCTATCTGCAGAGACCGGTTCTATGACAAAAAGTGGATTAGTTACCCCGGATGGATAACTCTTCTATTCGATGCCGATAGATAGTTATCCGGTCCATAACAATGTGTTGTACGAAGCACGGACAGCAGGGTCAGCGACTCAGCAGGGTATATAACTATCCGTCGGGATAAGCTTAAATTTGACTGGACAAAACTTAAATTTGACTGGATTTTCTGGTGAATTTATTATTTTTGAACTTTATACTTTATAGTTTAACTTGTGAATCCCATGCATATACTTTTGCGAAGACAACAGCAGAGAATGTGTAGTGTGAATTGTGTCTTACCTTCTTTTTAATAGAAAAGCAGATACAGTACTGAATAGTTTGTTGCCTGACCTTATACACTATATACATAACAATTTTGTAATTGGCTAATCAAAGCGAGAGAACAAAATTTGGCGTCTCCTACTGACTATTGTTATAAACAAAAACTTTTTGAAAAGTTTTATCTTCCTCGGTTCATCGTGTGTTTTAGACTGACTAAAATTTAGAAATTTATAGTTTAAAACTATATAGGCCTATAACAGAAAGATCTGGAGACGGATAGAAAATTTGGCCCGGCCTAGCTACTGGTCGTATTAAGATATTTTCAGATGACAATATGGTAAGTAACGGATTTTAAAGCGAGAGAACTTACAATTCTTTGGAATAAAACCTTTGTCGCGACTCGCGCCTTTTGTTGCAACTCGCGAGGCGCGCCAATTAGATTATCTCGATGTTTAAAGGCCCGATCAAACGAGAACGCAAGTCATCGCAAGTAAACTTGTTTTGACTTGCGTTGACTTGCGACGCGACCGATCAAACGATACGCAAGAAATTTAGGGCGATTTAGCCCGTGTGCTTTTCTTTCATGTTCTCACTCTTATTGGAAACTTTTTCGTCGACTTTTTCCAGTTTTTCGGTGTTTTTAGAAGCCATTTGGAACGAACGGTATTCGACTTCGGCGTTTCCCGCTTTTTTTAACAATCACAAAGATAAATAGAGCGCGAGCACAGAGTGCTAGGGACTAGCCTAGCTTTATGTTACCATGGCAACTGGTCACGAAAACACGTTGCGCTTGGTGTTCAAACGTGTCGCAAGTGCTCGCAAGTTTACAAAAACTTGCGATGAAGTTTGAACCAGTTCAAATCATTCGCAAGCTAACGCAAGTCATCGCAAGTTGGTGGTCAAACGAGGCACAAGCAAGCGCAAGTAAAAACTTGCGATGACTTGCGTTCTCGTTTGATCGGGCCTTAAAGTTCGAGTAGCTACGTAAAGCTAGTCAAAACACGGCATAAAATGGCTTTTTGAACTAATTTGAATGGATTTGCCACTCGATTGTTCGCGATTACTCCATATTTCAACAAAGTTAAGTTAAATTTCAAGTTATTTCATAGTAAATTTAGAATTTTGTTAATATCTCCTCTCCTCGCCATGAGAATTAAAACAAACAATTTGGAACGTCCCACATGACAAACAGCCATATGCAGAAACATGAGAAAACTGCGCGAGGCAATCGTTTAAGCATGTCAAAATTTAGATCAACAAATGTTCCTTTCATGGCATGGTTTCCCGGTCTTGATGATTTAGTCTTGCCATAGGACAAGCTTTTTCAGTTGAAAAAATCAGTACTTGTGGTGCCGTGGTCACCACGCTTGCCTTTCAAGCTGGGAGACCCGGGTTCAATCCTTGGTCGGACCTCTACTCATGGTCTTAAAATAATTGAGGATAAAGTGCTACCTTTACATAGACATCAGTAAATCGTAGGTCCTCGGATCCTCTATCAATAGACTCTTTCGATAATTACGTCATTTGGCCTGGGAGCCTCACTCCCACGAAGAGTGGGCCAATCACGTTTCGTCTTGATGCACGAAAGCGAGGTTCCCAGGCCAAATAGGCGGATGTGACGTAATTATCGAAAGAGTGTATTGGGCAATAGCCTGCTGGGAAATCCGCTCACCAATGAGTGAGAAACTCAATGAACTCAAACTCAAAAAATGTTGATATTTGAAACAATTATGCGTTCTTTTTACCACAATAAGCTACAGTATATAATATGAAGTTTAACCAAATAGTAATTGATAGGCCATTTTATGCTTAATTTTTTAGCATTGTCAAAAATGGTTATTCAATTTAAAACATCGATAGCTCAGTGAATATTACATCAAAATTTGAGGTAGCCTTTTCAGGATACAATTTTAATTGATACAATATTTTCAGGATACAATATTTAAAAATATATTTGAGTGAAATAGCTGTTGTAGTTTTTACGTTACATTAAATCAAACACCGAAAGTTAAATGTTCATGCATGTAAAAACGTGTAGGATGTATTTTGCGAGTCATTTTAGTGGCCTAAAAATGCTAAAATAGATTTTAAGTTTTTAACACGTTGTTACCAAAATAATCATATGGCATGCGGTTGCTTCTCGCGGTTTATTAAATGAAGTACCCAATATTAAAAAAATACTTTAATTATCAGAATGCTGCACGGTATTATCTACGACTGATGTTCATGGTTTTAATATGCCTTCCATCTTTTATACTGGTGCTTTACTGTATACTGTATATGACAAAAAATAAGCTGGAAACATACATGTATATTGGAAATAAGATTGAGAAAATAACGTGGAGTAAAATGTTGTGGGACAAACTGTACAAAATATTGCTAATGGCATGCGAGTGCCGTTTAGGTTGCCAACTGCCTTTGGTTACTGGAAATTAAAGTCCTTAAAACGTAAATAATGCAATTAGAAAGTTCATACCACAATAAGATTTTCATGCTTGATGAAAAATTGTCACTGCCTACTTCAGCTATCAGAAACTTTTAGACATTATTTGGGCCGGTTGTTTGCCCCCCCCCCCCCCCCAACCCTCAAAGTTTGCCGCTGGTGAAATACTCAGGACTTCAAAACCCTTGGAGGGTCATATTTTTTCATGTCGTATGTTTTAGAAACACTGAACGAGGAATTTTCAGTCATACAATGTGTCATGATCTTATTTCCATGGTCAACCACAAGTATTTGAATTACTCAGTGATTTAGTTAAACTTTCTCAAAACAGTCGCCTTTGCTCAGACTAAAAAATATTAGCGTAACTGGGAAAATTGTAATACCGCATCTTCAAACATTGACCTTCATTAAAATGGGATATTGCATGCTTTGCAATTTTTTTTATTTCTACCAAATAATGAGCACCAGTTAAAAGCCCCCACCCCTCCCCTCCATTTGGCCTGCCACTTAAAATCAGTTCCCTATAAATTATATAGCCCGACACACAACTGTACTTCACACTAGTTTGTAACCCAGACTTAACTAGAATGGTTTTAGATAGGTTTCTGAACCCATGTCTTGTATTATGTGTAATCCATGATTGCTATAAAACATAAAGCAAATTTGTATTCAAAATTCAAAACAAAAGAAAGAGTTGTGTGGCATACTGCAAATGTGCAGATCTATGAGTACCGTGACTTATTTATCAAGCCCTTGGGCAGGGTTCAAAATGTTCCTAATTTTTTATGTGTCCATGGTGACCAGCTGTCTCCTCCATTATTTAACCTTAGTACACAATTTTTATAATGTGCACTCCAAGCAGCTCAGTTAAACAAAAAGTGTGATTCAATATATCAATTTCAAAGCAAGTATTCGAAAATAGTTTGCACCTCTGTTGAAGTCAAATTAAAGAAACTTGTTATTGATTGCCAATATACATATTCCATATTCAAATAAGGTATTTGTATAAATTAATCACCTGAAATCGACAGGTAGACACTAGACAGGTGGTTATTTTGAATCCTGTTGGGGCTTGCACTAGTCAATTGATTAAACCCTGGCACCCTGTCATTTCTTGAGTATTAAAATCCCAGCCTAAAAATGGTGTCCATTTGTTCAATTACCCTGCTGGCCAACATCTAGCTTTCCAAAATTTCACAATATATTTATAGGATATGTAGAAACATTTTAATGCACAATATCAGCCATTTTTAATTTAGAAACATGCTGTTACAGGGAGCTGTCAAAGGAGAAAGTCATGCAAATGCATGGAGTTAGTTCTCGGGCTCTAGGAGAGTTAAATCCCTGCCATTTTACTCCGGCTTGTATGTCAGTGTTACAACCCCGGATAGCAACATTTGTTAAAACTCTGTATTTTCCCTGCACATGCACAGGGATGGGAGGGGGGGGGGAGGGGGCGTACATTTTCCCTTCATTTAGATGGCAAAGTTGGCTCAGTTAATCTCTCTTACATGGAATAGACAATTTGGCAATACATTTTTGTGCCCTACTGCATTATAATGTGCCCTAAAGCACCCACTTTGTCATTTTACTCTGCCTAATGCCAGAGGATTTTACTTGTCAAGGGGGATGTGTTGGGCGTTGTCTGCCCATGTCTCTTGCTAACTCATTAAGCCACAATGAACCCTAAAGCGTCCACTTTGCCGACATTTTATTCTCAATACAGGGGAAAGTGTTGCTGTGTTGGGCATTAATGAGTTAATAATATTTTACCCAGCTGCCTAAAGCCAGATGTTTTACCCTTCAAAGGCACTCTTTTACACATTAATGTTCAACTATAAACTGGCCAAGTTCTAAAATTGTATTGAACTCAGTCATGCCCTACTGTATTATATTAAGGCCTTATTGCTTACCATCTGCCTAAAGCCAGACGTTTTACTCTTCAAAATCAATCTTTTGCACAATAATATTCAACTATAAATTGGGCATAGTTATGAAATTTCATGGATGCCCATTCATGACAAACTTTCACATGTCCAAAATTTTCACAGAACTCAAACCTTATTTACATAAATTTCCCCCATAACATAATAAAAATCACCTGGTATTCACATGGGGTTTGTTTAGACTCCATCCATAATTTTATAATCTCATATACATACAATGTAAAATATCTATTAAGTAGTCTAAGCTTCTTTTAATATTCAAGATAACGTACTGCTTGTATAAACAATACAGTTTATTTTATGAGGCACTCAGCACTGAAAGTTTATTGTGTTACACATGATATCTATTTTTACATAAGGAAGCAAACGATATACCTTTTGGGTGTAGCTTGTCTGTAGACGTGAATAGCTAGCAGTGGAACGATGTCTTTTCACAGAGAACGGTTGTCTGCTACTAAAGTCAGAGCTTGTCATTCCAAAATGACAAACACGACCGAAGCAATGAGGCACATTTACACACTGATTGTTTAGGTTTCGTAAACCACAACAAAACAGGTAACCACACGACTTTGATGTAGTGTAGTTTCTCTGGATACCATTATTGGAATGGCTCACATTTATTCAAAACTATCAAACAATAATTGTTCTTTTCCCATTTTCAATAGAACTTAAAGTATTGCCCCTGATGAGCATTAAGCACTTGAACTCATGGAATTTTTATCCAAAACAAAGCGAAAATTATGTGAAGTTCACCGTTGTCAACGGGCATGATCGGATGTTCTGGCCGTCGCAGATATTCAAAAGCCGCGTAAATTATCGGCTGGGTAAAAATACCATCTTTTTGTAGTGTTTAAATGGCTTCTCGCATAATATTCTCATTTGCTTCTGAAGTTTATCCGAAGAATGACAGAGAACGTTTTTGTGTTGACAAAAATAGATTGTCACTAGCGGACAAAAAACATTGCACGAAGACAAAAATCGAGCGCACACTCACCTCAAATCGACTTCTAGAACTGCTACGGCTGTGATTGCTTTGTGGCAGGCTATTGTGATTAGAAAACATCAATTTCTTCTTGGCCAAATAGTCGCGATTTATATTTATCGAACGATGCTTTTCCAAAATAAACGCAATGCTGTTGTTTTCATTTTGAGACCACGTGACCTCTGTAAAGGGTCCCACTCGGAGCACAGTCGGCATAACATCGTAAAAGCAGATGTACCGAAGATCTTCCAATTTAAGGAAGCTCTGCGACGTTTTGTAGTCAGTATAGGACGAAACAGACCGATTTGAAATAAACAAGAGCGAGGAGACAAAATTTCTAAGCACTATTTCGAATTTATTGCAAATTCATCCTGATGCCTGTTCTTGTTTGTTTCATATCTTCAGTTGCAATATGGTCTTCCATTCTGTTTCAACCAATAAGCCAGCTGTAGTGTCGATAAGTCGATTGCGCGTCCAAATGACGCGTTCTGCGTTGGGATAAAATTGCAGGTGAATCATAACATGTAGCTGAGACTGAAAGAAATAAGATCAAAGTATGCATGAATTGTTCAATCATCCATTTGTGTTTTACATATAGCCACAATAGAACTGTCATTAAATAACATTTGTATTAGAACTTTGTCTGTTGTGTAAAGTAAAATAAGGAAAGGTGTACTTAATGAATAATGGAATATTGAACGGTAGGTGAACGTAATATGACAGGCGAAATTCTTCACATATATATGGCCAACTTGCAGGTTTTACAGACCAAGGCTGCCCGTATCATCCTTGACCTTCCACCTTATTACGTACTCTGGTACTGAAGCACAGAGATCCACTGAGACAGTCAGCATGCATGGAAACCACTAGAAGTTCGGCGATCGCAACATCGCTCAATGTGTAAATGTCTATGTTCATAGATTTTAATTATTATAATCAGAATAAGGACTGCCATGAATATGACACCAGACATAAGAGAGACATTCGTAAGCCGACTAAAGCAAAAACAAATTGGGGTCTATTGACCACAATTAATAAATCGGGTGATGATTGGATGTGTCGATTCGTGAAGCACCAAATCTAGGAATTTTTAAGAAAAGACAACGGAAAAGTCGGAAATAACTGCTTGTTAACATTTATATACATTCCATTCCAAATTTGGAGTCTCCAGATCGTCGGAAATGGCATTTTCAGAGTCTTCTCTACCTCTTTCGTTAAGCCCTTTCATTAATTCTTTCATTATGATTTGCTAGTCTATGCTATTTGCTGCAATTTTTTAAAAATTCAATTATTTTTGGTGGGGGCGAAAGCTATCCGCCCCCCCTTTATAAAATATTGGCGGGCCGCCGCCTCTCTCCCCCCCCCCCCCCCACACACTTCCTACGCCCTTGTATTTATTTTGTTAGAACTAGAAATACATGCATGCAGAACCCCTCGCCCATTTGAACCAAACAATTTACTCCCCAAAAGTTATTGTAACATGAAGTACTGAGTCGACGAATGTAACCATGGTAACACGCAACATTTTTTATATTTTAAATTGTACAAAATATTGTTATTTTGTTTTTAACTATAAAATTATCAATTGCCCAACTAAATGCCCAACTATATAAAGTGGGTATGCTATTATTTACTCTTTTAGCTTTGATTTACTGTAACATTCAACCTTAGACCTTCACAAAACGTTTCGAAATTTTCATAAAACTTCAACTACTTTTCGAGCAGTATTTTTATACTTCACACTTGCTTTTGAAATGAAGTGTTTGAGATTTAATATGTTTTTTATTTTTCTATAACGTATTTGAATCAATACTAAAATACTCTTAAGATCAATCAATGTTGTATTGACCACACAGAATGCTCTACACATAAACAAACTATACTGCATGCTATAAATCGGCAAAGCAAGCATGCAAAATAGACACTTGCCCGTTTAAAGCGCTCCTTTTTCGGTCTTTCGACAGTTTTTCCACTTGTTAATTTGTCCTCTAAATAATTTTCATTTATCTTGTTTTGGATACTTGCTTATAAAAGACTTGCTTATAAAATGAGTGCAAAACTATTTTTGAAAAAAGTTTGCAAAAAGGAAGTCTTCTACTCTTCTCTCGGCTTGAACTCGCGCATGCGCATAACTTACAAAACCGTCCCGTCCATGACAAAAGGGAGCTTTAGCAGTGACTACGAGTACGACTACGAGTACGAGATTTGACCGCGCGAGTACTGGCGCGAGGAACTCGTAGTCGTAGTCGTTTCCGGTGAAATGTACTTTAGCATATGTAAACAACAACAAGATTGTGTCAATTTTGATCAACTACATCTGATTAGATTTTGATTAGATTGCTATGGCTGCGAAAAGTGCAATACTTGACGCAGCTACAGCATTATACGCGAACGATGTAATTGACGAGCAGGATTTCTTTTCGATCTATGACAATACTCGAAGAAAGAGCCCGGAATTTCAGTACTGGGAGTATGAAAAAATTGAAGATCAGTTGGGAGAAATGACGACTGACGAAAGCACTGCGGAGTTCAGGTTTGAATTAGCCGATCTTCCTTTGCTCGCTGATGCTCTCAGAATTCCGGAGAAGGTTGTCTGTCCCAATCGTACGGTTGCTAGCGGCATGGAGGCTTTATGCATTACGTTAAAGCGTTTCGCCTACCCGTGTCGCTACAACGATATGATTCCGCGATGTGGTCGATCTGTTTCTGAGCTTTGCCTCATCACATCAGAAGTTACTGACTATATTTTTAACAACCATGGACACCTTTTACGAGACCTCGATCAACCCTGGCTTCAGCCCGATCGTTTAGAAGAGTTTGCGAACGCCATTCACAGCCGTGGTGCGGCACTTCAAAACTGTTGGGGCTTTGTGGATGGTACAGTGAGGCCGATTTGCCGTCAGGCCAACACCAACGGATGGTTTATAATGGCCATAAACGGGTGCATGCAATAAAATTCCAGTCTGTGGTCGCCCCAAACGGATTAGTTGCTAATCTTTATGGACCAACAGGTAAATTTATGTTATTATTATCACTGTCCCATTTATATTAGTGTTTTAAAAAAAAAGTTAATTCATATAAACGTCATATATAAATCCACAAGAAATAATTACAATTTAACTTAATTTTTGTAGAGGAAAGAGGCATGATGCAGGGATTTTGAGGATGTCTGGCCTGTTAGATGCCTTAGAGCAACATTGCAACAAACCAAATGGTGATGCACTCTGCATATATGGAGACCCTGCCTATCCATTAAGGAGGCATCTACAGGCACCATACCAAAATCAACACCTTACGCCAGAACAAGTGGAGTTCAATAGGTCTATGAGTGCTGTTCGGGTGGCTGTGGAGTGGGTTTTGGTGACATCATTACCTACTACAAATTTCTCGACTTCAAGAAGAATTTAAAGCTTGGTCTAAGTGCAGTTGGCAAAATATACTCGGTTTGCACCATCCTTAGAAATGCTCGAACATGCCTTTATGGTTCAAATACTGGGAGTTATTTTGGAATTGAACCACCTACCTTACATGAATATTTTCAAGTTTAACCTTTAACATGCAAGACTCTTCCCTTGATAATATGGTATGAGTTTAGACAGAGTAAAATGCTTAAGTAGGGTGCATGGGGCACATTTCACATTAAAAGGTTAACAGGAGCATTGGCATGTATGTTAGTTAACCCATCGATATGCATTGCATGCCCAGTACAAGTAAAATCATGCCCAGTACAAGTAAAAGCCTTATGTGTTAAAGGGTTATTTGAAATTCAATGATGTACTTATTGATATTGAATGTTGAAACCATAAGTGGTTACCGAATCGAGCCAAATGTTCATACAAGAACTTAAAAATGAGAGCCAACCATTTTTAGTGAAGAACCAGAGTACCTGGAGTAAACCCTGAAATATCAAAGTACACATGAAGTCTAACCAGACTTCTCCTATATGCAGTGGCGTAGCCAGCCTGATGATTTAGTCCCGCTATGCAAATTTTGCCATGTTCACAGACTTTAAAAACAATCAATTTCTAAAGAAATGAATAATGAAAATGAGTTTATATTTGCATAGCGGGACTAAAACGTCGGGCTGGCTACATTACTGCCTATGTGTTATAACAGGCTCACTGTAACTCTATGGTAAGATGCATTAAAAATTAATCACACATTAATACTCACTACTGTAGGGAGCAGAAATTAAATTTTAATTGTCATACTAATTGCAATTTTAATAATAAACAAAGTAATGTGAAATTACCTTATATGCACCTTAAATAATCTGCCATAATAAAAAAATGGCAATGGAATTTATAAATATATCATTTGTGATAAGTGCATAAATAATAATTGTTGTTTCACATTTAGAATATTGAACATTTTAACAATATTGAACATTTTAACAATATTGAACATTTTAACAATACCTGTAATAAAATTGAACATATAATATTTGCACATATTATAATGAAAATTTTCAAACTATGAAAAATTTCACTTTCTAATGTTTTTCACAAGTTCCGATAGTGCAGTGACCATTGCAAATGTAACACTTTGTTGTTGTTGCTGGAATTGCTGTTGCTGTTCAAGTACAGACCTTTGAAATTGCTGCTGGTTCAACACTTGACTTTCCATCAGGGCAATTTCACGCTCCCGCAATCGAGCTGATTCCTCGTGCTCATTCCTCTTCGCAGCCAATGATTGCTCAAGGACCTTCATGACGTCCCCATTGCTTCTTCTTCGTCGCTTCTCAGGTGTGACCAAAACACCTTCATCCAAATCTTGCTCGTCATCCAAGACTGCATCGGCCATAGCATGTCGCCCTCGTCTCTCCAAGTCGCTCTGTTGCTCTCTTCCTCATTTCCTCTGCTGATTCCCGATCTTTCTTTTCTTTACCCTTCACCTTCTCCATAGCTTCCTCACATTCTTTCATCCTCTCCATGATATCTGTCAACATTTTGTCATATTCAGTGTATTCGACATCAACCCACTACCTCGTGCTTCTTTTGCTTCTTTCGCCTTAAACTCTTTCAAAATCTTTTCAAATCGTTCTCTCACTGATCGCTGGCTGACCTTCATATCAAATGCTTTTAAGTTCTCAGCAATTGTTGTCCAGGCAGCACCTCTCTCTTTTGAACCAGACCGAAATTGGTAGGGTTCAACCACAACAATTTCTCGAAGCAGGAAGTCTTCGTGTCGTTGCTTCCAAACAAAGATTTCTCGCTTGCCTTTTCCTGTATCACTTGCCATCTACAATAGAATATAAAACCAAATTGTTAAAAGGCACATACTCAAAAATAGCACAATTTCAAGTTCGTCCATAACCATTTTAAAAACAGCACAATAAAATTTAAAATAAAAGCATATTTGTAAAAATTATTAAATATTCTTTGAAAAAGGTGAACACATTTCAAAATCTGGCAATTGTTTCGTTTGTACGAAATAAACCACGAGTGATAAAGTACAGTAAATATAGTACTGCTGTTCAGACGATGTGTATAAAAATTTGCCGTCCATGTTTGCTTTATATTTTATTTAATTATTCACGCACGTTTCCGATTTTTTAATTACTCCGCTATTATAATTATTTTGCGGTATGCGTGTTTGACACAGGCAAATAAATTTATTTTAAAAAGCATAAAAACACAAAAAAATAAACTAACCATAACTCGTTGTGAGGACTACGAGATTTACCAAAAACTTCGTACTAAACTGGGCGACGGCGACGACTTTTTGTTGCGACTGCGAGATGGCGTATGCAATATGACGCGTTTTGGCGCGAAAATGACTAAACTCGTACTCGTAGTCGTACTCGTAGTCATTGCTAAAGCTCCCTAATGGCGGACGACTTTGCATTCCACAATGTTTTCACATACCCGGGTGTAAATATCCGAGCGGAATTAGTACCCTCGCACGGCGCTTCGCGCCGGCTCGGGGATTAAATTTAATTTGCTATTTTTAATTTAATTTGTTAGAATAGTAGAATTATAAAGTAGCTCAGGACCATTTGTAAATCACCTTGGGGTAAAATTGGCATTCCAGATTACAGATAATATTATTTTGATTATTATATGCGAAAACTATTTCTTTTTCGAGCAACTTTTGCATATTCAAATCACATTGCAGTTCAATTGCATTGATTGAACAGTTGAATATAGTTTGATATGCATTGTCTCAGCTACCGATGTTATTATTCAACTGCAATTTTATCCCGACGCAGAACGCGTCATTTAATGGATGCGCAGTCGACATTTACCGGATTTGGTCGATAGTCTCCTTCGCAGACTGGGAGCATTAATTAAGAGACATGGAAGGGGGCTATGATGGGACATTGGGACTGTTCATGTTGTCTGAAAGCCTTTCGCATTCAAGGAGTCTAAAGCCTGGTTTTCCATATGGTCGTAACCGTGTCGTAAACGTGTCGTAACTGTCGTGGAGATAGACTGCAAGCCTATCTCCACGACAGCTACGACACGTTTACGACAATTATACGCTCAATATTATAAACTATGTTCATGTTCACACGAGACCGGACGAATTCCGGACCGTACTCAAATTATTGCGGTTCCACTTGTTCACACGGGAATTCATACGATTAGCTGTGCTTGAATTTGTCCGGTTTGCCGTGTGAACAGGTGGAACCGGACGAATTTGAGTACAGTCCGGAATTCGTCCGGTCTCGTGTGAACGTGGCCTAAAGGCCTCAATCTAAGACCGGATTTTGGTTTTCATCCTTTTATAATAACTCTCGAGCTCATCACTTGGTATTCCCTGCTTTTATATTTTGAGGCCCGAATGAGAATAAACTTCCAATGATTTTCTAATCACGGCAATATCAACCTAATTCTAATTGCTTAGTTCCTTTTGTTCTACTCTTTATGCATCCGTAAACCGGAACAACAGTATTAAGATGGAGATAATCCTGTATAAGATATGAATTAGCTTGAACCTGGAATAAACAAGTTAAATTTGGAAATATAAAGGCATTGGCGTAGTCGTAGGGTATTTATATACTGAAGAGAGATCAGTTCACTGCAGAGCGACTTCGAGGAGCAGGAAGTAACAGCAAGTACCACGATGAATCCAACAGACTCTGAGATAGCCTTCCGCTTACGGAAGGGGAAGATGCGGTAAAGAATACTAGCAAGAGAATGTTGACGGTACCCTAGGACGAGCAGAAGACCATGTGCTACAATGCTCACAAGCATGTCTTTGATGCAATCGACATAAACCGAGATGGTCACATTTCCTTGGAGGAATTCAACATTTACTTTCAAGTGCTTGCTCCTGATACGTCCAAAGCAGACAAAGTCAAATCTTTCAACTTGATTGATGTGAATAAGGATGGTAAAATAAGTCGTGAGGAATTCCTCGTAGCAACATTTGAATATCTACATGGAGTCAAAGAAACCGAACTGTCCAAAGTATTTTATGGACCGTTATTATCGTAAAATAACGCGTTTACCTTGGACTTGGTAATACTATTTTGGTAAATGGCATTCGATTTGCAGTGTAGATTAATTGCTTAGTGGTGAAATCATCTCAAAAGTGTGTTAAGACAAGGTTTAAATAGGCATAATGAAAGAACTGATTTGCATGTACTGCTTTTTGTTGCATAGTTTTCATACTTTAATAAATAAATTCAAGCGCACAAGTCTTGTCAAATTTTAATAATTAGTTTATGTAATGTTTGGGGATTTTACATATTTGTGATATTCAGAACAGTCTAAAGCGAAATGCAATACATCTTCTTTGAAAAAATCTTCATCCGGAAGTGGCGTCAAATAAGGCATTTTGTGGCAAGAAACAAAAGTAAACTGATTTGCGTTGCCTTGTCACGTCACTTCCGCTAACTTTGACAGCCAAAAAGACTGTCAGAATGTTCTGAATATCACAAATATGTATAATCCCCAAATATGACATGTGTATAGGCCTGTTCACACGATCGGATTTGTCGGATCCGGTTCTCCTCCTGACGTATGTAATTTCACACAACACTGCAACAACTACAATTTTCGCCAGGTATGAGCCAATGCCCTCACGCTTGTCAGCAAATCCAGTAAAATACATGCGGCAAGAGGAGAATTTGGATCCGACAAATCGGTTCGTGTGAACCAGCCTTAGGACACTGATGACAAACTGAAGCTCAAGCTTCCTTGACAAGTTTTATTTGCCCGTGTGTACGGCAAAAAATTGACAAGTTGCCTTGTTCAAAAGCTAGTCATGCCAGCTTTTGAACAAGGAAAATTGTTCGTGTGTACATGTACGGCCGACAAGGAAAAGTTGACAAGGAAACGCGCAGTACGCCACTGCACATTCATCTTCAGGCACTATATCATAGGTATACATGAAGTATTCATTTGTGTCATTAATATGCGGGCTCGTAAAACTTGTCAAGGAAAAATTGATCGAAAAAAACTTGTTTGTCGACCGTACACACGAACAAATAAACTCGTCAAGGAAAACTTGGTAGGGTCTTTATGTAGCCCTACACGAAATGTATATTTAACCCCAACCTCCACCCTAACCCCAATCCTAACCCCAACCCTATATATAATTACAGACATAATTCGCGTAGGGCTACATATAGACTCAACCGAAAACTTGCTCGTCTGTACTTAAGTCTCTAGTTTTTCGCTAGGACGACAGCTCGAATAGAAATGACAATTAGTACAATAATAACTTAGTGTGTGTCAATGACTTCAATGCATTGCCACAGCTTTCAACATTAGTCTGTCGGTCAACGGTGAATTTTCTTTCATAGCCTTCCTTTCAGCCAGCAACCCTCTGAAAGAAATTATTTAGATCGAATCACTTATCGTCAATATGCAATTTAAAAGTTCATTTCATAATAATTTCTTGAACGTAGCATTTATTGTCAAATATATTCCAATGGGCTGCGCCCCCTTAAGAGCGTTTTCCGGTACGGTCGCTCCATTCGCGCGAGTGGGGCGACCCATTCGAACCACGCGAGTAATTAGTCGCGCGAACACGCCAAGTAGGTTGAATGTAGTTTACGCTAGACACCTAGAGCGCATGTTCATATCATACTGTTCACTCGCATGCGCGGACAAGAACGGCCGTATAAAGATACTTCTGTTCTCCTAGATACAACATGCAGTAAATTGTAAGACCACAGTCCTTCGTGCGCATAAAAGCCAGTTTTGCAACCCAATTACCTATTAAGGCGCCGGATTCATAGCTCACATCGCCACGAATCTTAGTGCGGATGTACGAGTGCGTTTTTTTCACTGTTAGATTGAGCGGCTGATTTGTTCACATTCACAGGTTTTTGTAAGGCCATGTTTCAAAAAATCATATGTCTAAGATAGGGGAAAATACACAGAGACCTTCTTGATAAAGATGACGGCCAAAAAGCTGCTTTTCATGGTCTTTTTGGATAGCATTAAATAGAATGTTTCTGGGAAGACAAACACTAGTTTACTTAGTAGCTATATAAGGTTGCTGGTATAGTTACGGGAAGCACTGAGTATTTTCATAAAATACACAACAACGGTAACTCCGAAATAGAAAGCATTTTTTTTCTCTTCTATGTTTCGACTATATATTAGTCATCATCAGGAATGGACAGAAAATATTTAGTGGGAATCATTTATTGTCAATATGCAATAGACATTATAGAACGCAATTTTTACAACAAGAGAAAATATAATTAAACTTTCTGGTGATTCGGAGTTACCGTTGTTGTGTATTTTAAGGTAGCTGAGCAGTCTCAGTCTCCTGTTAGTCGCTTTTCTCCTCTGATTTCTCATCTTAATTCGAGTAAAATTTTCTCCCAATTAGTTAGCCCAATACCTTGCTAGTCAGCATCTTTATAACAAACGTCTATAAGTGTTTGTGTTAAACGCAGCCGACGGCAAGAAAGCAAAGCACTGCTTGACGTTACCGTACCTTGCAAGACATTGATGAGATTTAAGAGGTGAACGCATGGCAGAGTGAATTAGTAGTTGATGGAATACATCTCTCTGGAAAGAATTAACATTTAGTAACGGCGAAAATTGTTGCTCATCTACAATAAATATTTTATTTAAGATGTTTTCCAATTAAACATTTCAGGATGTGCATGCCACAAGCGGATATTCTAGGGGGTTCTAGGGGGTGTGTGACGCCCAGAGAATGTCAGCAAACCCCAACCACCAGAGGCAGAAAATTCAGCATAAAACACTGCACGCTGAAGTTTTCATCATTATTACTACATTTTATCATAATGGCCCCAATGGAAGGGTTCACGGCCCTAAAAATCTTTACCCCTGCCCTCCATAATTTGGGCCGGGACCGCTCCTAGCCCGTGTATGTGGGATTCCATTGTACTGTTCCATAATATACTGTTTCGTTTTGGATGTAACTAGCTGAAAAAAATGGAGAGAACGTTGACATTTGGTGCGAAGGCCCTTCAGGCCCTACCTTTTTTATACACTCTGCATATGGTGCTTCGGTGGCGCAGTTTTTCACCTCTGAGATCGTGGGTTCGATTCTAGGTGCGGACTCATGACACTTATGTAAAAAGAGTCAGTCAACGCTCTAAAGAAAGTCGTGGGTTTTCACCGGGCACTCCGGTTTCCTCCCACGGGGAATGTTGAAAGGGTGGGTTTGGATAAGCCCCAAACTACCCCTTCGATCGTAGCTGTGCTCCCTAGCTGATCAGACTGGAGTCATACGGTGGCAGTCAGAGGCACGTTTAATATAAGCCTTCGACTCGATCAAGTCGAGCTGCGTCCTCCATAATTCAGCTCAGCACTCAGCTGCAAGTAATAATGATTAGCATACCCTCACTTATTTTTACTTATATATACTTATACTTTTGCATTATATTTAATTATTTGAACCTGAAATAGAGTGTTCTCATGCATTAGATATTTGCAAAACTTACTTGAGCGTTGCTTCCACCAATTTTTACAAACTTGTATTTGAGCGGAGCCAATAATTCAGTAGATTTTGCATAATCTTCCTGAAGTTAAGAAAATAACTACCAAATCAGAAATATCAACACATTCCCACAACAAGTGAAGTGCATTCAGAGCCAGTATAGCTCCGGAAACGGGCAATGTCTACATATTGTATGGTTTTGGCCTTGAGCAAATGTTGTTCAAGCTTTCACGCAATTTTAACCGATACTTTTTCAAATATCCTACTGACAGAAAGTCGAAAATTAGTTTTTACACAGCCAAGACAGTTTACAAGACAGTCACCTTAAACAGTCACCGTCCAACCTATCTTTCGGAATACCTAGTAGGTTCTATCGACGTGACATACCTTATCAAAATATTCAAAAGCTTCACACATTTTCAATCCAACCTCTTTCGTTATTTCACAGTTAGTTCCTTGACGTTCTCTACAAAAACATTGTTGCCAAAGTATATAAAATGTCACGAAACAGGGGAAAATATGGACTCGGGAGAGGAGTGAGTATGTAAAGCAGACAAGACAAACCACTTCATAAGCATATACTGTAGCACAGGGTGTATAGAAAAGACGGAGTCCATCTTTTATGCTTAATAATTTTCGGATTTAGATCTTATTTTAAAGCTTGTTCTTTTCCCTTTCGAACAAGTCGTAATTGGTGTCTTTATTTCAAGTAATAACTGCACAAGAGAAAATTTAGTAGAACCCTGTTGTTACACGAGAAGAATTAGGAGTAAGAATAATTCAATAACATGTTAAGATATTTAGTAGTTTTATTTATATCATACTCCTAAATCTGATCCAAATATAACCATAAAACAATTTTACGTCCATCATCGACACGAACGCCGTCGATCGCACGGCAATGTAACAGACATTGGCAAGTTGGTTCGAGCTTCAAGCATGGCTTAAACCACCTTTAAAGTTTAAACCGCAACCGTAAAGTATGTATAGTAAATTAATTGAAAGTAGTGCATAGAACGCCGTAGTTGTTTGGTTTTGATGATTCATTGCCAAAAATGTTGAATTTTATCGTTTTGTATTATCGCATCTCAAATTTATAGGTTCTCCAATTACAGTCACTTTTAAGTGATTAGTACTATTATTATTCATTGTACTGTGTTATCGTTTTCTTATTGGCTAAAAACTTGCGAATTATTATCGATATCTGCCGGTGCCCGCGCTATTTTTCAGCGGAAACAGTAATCTGCAGAGATAATTGGACGGCGCCCGGAATATTCCAGCGGTATATCGCATAAAATTACAAATAAGCGGGAAATTTTGAAGTTTGTTTTGTCTTCAAGTTTTAATATTTACAATGGCTAGTGCTCGTTTCGCAACGTTTTCAAACGAAGAAATTGAGAAAATAGTAGAAAACAAAGACTCGGCAAACACAAAAAAAGCACAAAAGTGTGGCAAGAGAGGTATTTTTGAAATATTCTCATATTTCTTCTGTATTGATATTTATGAACAGTAATAAAATCTTTGTTTTCAATCTTTGCTTGTTCTATTCGTCAATGCATGTTACAAAATGAATAATAAAACAATTATTGAATTCGGCTTACGCAGGATATCGATAATTATTCAGACCTCGGTCAACGTTATCCGCCTCAGCTTCGCTTCGGCAGATAACGTTGACCTTGGTCTGAATAATTATCGATATCCTGCTCCGCCTCATCCAATAATTGTTAATTATTCGCGAACCAATCGTTCATATTTAAAACGAAACCCATCGTTAGAAAGCTGAATGGCTTCGCTTTAAAATGGATATAAACATAAACGTTTTTCAAAATTTACATTTGAAGCGAGGACTCCGTTTCTTTTATACACCCTGTAATCTGTATAGTTTACAACTAGTACAAGCCTGTTTCAGTTCTCAAAAAATTTCATGTGGCGAACATAATGTAAATGAGCTTAAAACAAAAGCAATATAATTATGTTTGTGTGATTTCAAAGAACGTTGAGTATGGGTGCAGATAATTTTTTCCTAACATTATTAATTTTCCAGATCGTAATTACAACCTGCTTGAAATACGCCATATATTTAGGTCTGATTTGTGGAGCTCACAAAAAGAGCCTTCCAAGAGGATGCCAAGTCCGTTCTGCCATAGTTAATGGTTCTGCTCACGCGCGTGTTTTGTTTACATCAGTTTTGTTTTAAACAACAGATAATTCAATTAAAATTCCGATCTGTGGGCCATTACGTATTCAGAATACACCACGAAAGGTAAAATTTAATTTGCTAAAGCGAAAATTTAGCTCCCAAAACGACAACTTTCAAATGGAAGATATTAAGTAGCTCCTCTTACGATGGTGTGGACAAAATTTGTCTAGATTTTGAGCAATTTGGGGGGTTGAGCGAAGTAAAATTACAATATGCTTTAAGAGCAAAGACCAAATACATTACTTTACCATACTACTTCAAGACATTATCGTGCTTATAAGATAAGAAACATAAAGTTTATCATGTACTTGTCTAAAATATACATAATTTCTTTTTAGTAAAGCTATAACTAATTGTTAAATAGTAATAAAGTAGGTGTTTGTGCAAAATTTAAGAATATTTCAGCATGTTTCAAACAAAATATGTAAACAAACCACGGACTTGACCACAGGAGGCCCAGGCTCTATTTGCCCGCGCCCGCCTGCGACTTCCTTATAACGAGGGAAGGAAGGAAACATTGAGACCAAAATAGCCCAGACTTGGCATATGTTACACGAAACTATCCTCGATTTTTCGCCTTTAAATGCATTTCTTTCGAGATTAATCGATATCCCCTGCAAGAATGATACCGTACAACTCTCAAAACAATGATGCTTTAATCAAAGAGCTTAAATTCGCTCTAAAATCCGTGAGGGAATGACAAAATTTGGCAAAAATATATCCGCGTGCCAGGTTTGCTGTTAAAAACCGGAAGTCGTTGAACAAACTCAAAATACACTCAAACCTGATTGGACAACTTTGAATTTAACGACTTCCGGTTTTTAACAGCAAACCAGGCACGCGGATATATTTTTGCCAAATTTTGTCATTCCCTCACGGATTTTAGAGCGAATTTAAGCTCTTTGATTAAAGCATCATTGTTTTGAGAGTTGTACGGTATCATTCTTGCAGGGGATATCGATTAATCTCGAAAGAAATGCGAAAAATCGAGGATAGTTTCGTGTAACATATGCCAAGTCTGGGCTATTTTGGTCTCAATGTTTCCTTCCTTCCCTCGTTATAAGGAAGTCACAGGCGGGCGCGGGCAAATAGAGCCTGGGCCTCCTGTGACTTGACAGCAACTTTAACCACAGGCGGCCCAATTTCAGGGTGAATGATCAGGAGTTGCGGGTTTTTAACGGCTTTTTATAAACAAATTTTATACTCCACCAAAACTATTCTAAAAACATTCTTAGGCCCGTTTCAGACGCCGCTCCACTCATGCGCCGAACTTAAATGACGAATTAGGTACGACAGAAGAGCGACGTTTGAATCAATTAGGTACGGCAGAATTTGGAGCGACATAAATTCGGCAGAAGTTCGGCAGAGCCTGTCGCATTATGCGACGTTGGAGCGACTTTGATTCATACACCACTCCACCACAGTATAGAGACGACCAGTAGGGCCACTCGGCGATGCAACATGTAGCCGGCTTTTTATGCAAAATATGCAGTTTACTGGCCAGGAAAGTTAGTCCAGCTTGCTTATTGGCCAGAAAAAGCAATTGACTGGCTGCCAATGCGTAATGAGCGGCCACACAAAATTTCAAATGTGTGGCCCTACTGGTCGTCTCTATACTGTGACTCCACTCATGTGCCAAACCTAAATCAAAATTTGCTGTAATTTATTACGATTAGATTAGCCACGTTGTAATGTTTACTTATTTTTGTAATTTTATTTAGAATTCCCGCGCGAATACGCTCCTCTCTCGTCAATAACATCATATTTTGTACGCCGTTTGAATCACTGCCGCTCTTGTGTCGCTCCAGCGTCGCACCTAATACAATTAAGTTCGGCGCATGAGTGGAGCGGCGTCTGAAACGGGTCTAATTAGTCAAATAACTACACTTTAACAATAAAATATAGTTGACATGATAGTATAATGCCTTTGCATTCTTTTAATTACGCCATGGGCTCATTTAGAGCGGTTTATGCAACCTTTTCTGTGGCCTATATGTTGTGTCAAATTGTGTGTTGCTCGTTATATCACGGTTAATAGAACATTAACCGTGGTTATATGTATATAGAAGGTAAAGGCTAATTACTCGCGGCCCGACCGTATCGCTTAAAACTCAAATATCTCCGCTCAAACTTGTCGTACGGCAAAATAAATTCGATCAGATCTTTTCACAAAGGTTTCTCTTTCTAACGAATATGGTTTGATCATAACTCGGGCAAATTTAGCGACGAACGGAGCCAAAATCTCTCAATTTCGGCTATGTTTCGAACTGTTCGGGCATGATCGTGGACGTGACGTAAACAACTGGTAACAATACCGTCTTACGCGGGGTGGGACAGCAGTCAAATTCGTCGCTACTCGTCAACATTAGATTCTGCGTATAAATGGTTCGACGTCTAAAACAATTATAGTAGTTTTAAACATACTGTATAAAATATTTCATTGATTGCATAATCTTCTCTTTTTCGTCATTGTCTTTTGATCCCAATGTACACATAAGTAGATGTAAATCGTTAAATACCTACATATTAAATTAACAATAACTAGGGTACCTGCAAGGTAGGGAATGCTGCGGGACTGTTATTATTCTTTAGCTTCTTGAAACAAACATGCAAACAAATATGCAACACAAATTATATTCAGTAGACGGTAATTGTTGGCATTGACCCAGTGGCTTGCGCGCTGTCAGTAGATGCATACCCTAGCATAGTTTGCAGGATGAGACAAGCTAAATATATCACGAAACATGAAAGACATCAAATTTTGTAACATCTATTTCAAAATATCAATATTTTCCATGTATTGTTCTTCCACATGGAATTCCCACATGAAACCCATGTTTACTGCGATGAGTAATTTGACACTGCCACGCAAGGAAATTTGCATATTTTTGTAGTGTATAAAAGCGTTAAAAATATATACATGTGCGCAAAATAATTTTGCATTTGGAAAGCTATAAACGAAAGCGTTGTTCCATCATTCTGTTCTTACGTTGCTGGATATGCGAGTCACCTACATGTAAAGCACAACTCATTTCAACTCATTGCCATTCGAATATTTGTCTTAGTGCGCGCAGAACTGAGACCCTGTCTGTTCTGACAATAATATGTGAACGCGACTAGACAAAAATATTAAGTCCATTGTAAAATAGGAATAAAAACATATTTATATGCCTACAGTAGCCTATTGAATAGGTCAAACCTTGCACAAATCAGAATGATTCAGTCAGGCAATTTAGACGATCAATTGCTATCTGTGACTTTGTGTCAAGTTCACACGAGTCACAAGCGTCAAGCGGCATACATGAAACATCACTTGATGCAAAATATGGAAATCAGCAAGAGAAAGCAAACGCGAATGGATAGAAAAACCTTTTAAAGACATCTCTATGTAAGACTTGAACCATGCTTTACAGCACTAACAGCTCAAGCAAAGTCGATAGCACATTAGGAGAATATATAGTTTATATATAAACAGACACTGAATATAGCTGCGATCGATTGTGTGCTTTCAGCGTTTCATAGATATATAAATTGAGATCGCCAACTTTCCAAAAAGGAGTAAACAAATGTAAACGTATAAACATATAAACAAAAGACAAAATATCCTACCTTGAATGGTCAAAATATCGAAAACCACATGGAAGTATGGAACTGAGCGAGTTTAAAATTTGTGTTCTGCGCATAGCAAGCGCGCACGACCACAATTCCATGCGCTAAATAAAATTTACTTCAAAACTCCCTCTCTGCACATATTAGGCTGCTGCTACGCTCGCTCGCTTCAGGCTCGCTCGCTCCGCAGCAATTATAACATAGTCCATTTTATGTGTAATGATTGTGGGATTCGAACTCGGGTAAACTCAAGGCGCTTATATAATGGGGGGCGAAACGCGCTCATAGCGCGCTGATCGATGTGTGATGCGGCAGAGGACTGCCACGAGCGTGATTTTGAACGAAAATGTCGAAGGAGTGAGATTTTATAGCACTGTGATTTTGTCGCTTTTACGCCGAAGATATAAGATATTTCAAGGATTTTTCAACAGATACAGTTAATGTGATGTCTCCTTCAACTTATGAAATCTCATTGTGCTAAAAGAAGTTGGTTTAAAATATTTTATTGCGCGAAAGCTATGCCAATCGCACACCTTGGAGGATGGAAAATTTCAACAAGAAATCAGGACATGTTAAATTGCTACCCCACATTAGATTGCTACCCCATGACGTCAAATTTCTTGCTGTAGTATTTGAAGAGATACTCGCTTTATCTAAGAAAAACTTAGCGTTTTATGATGTTTCCGACCCATTTGCAGCCGCCATGTTCGTTCTTCCAATTAACTTGTTACCAGTACCCTGCATCACACATCGATCAGCGCGCAAATAGCCGTTTCGCTGTCCATCATATAAGCTCCCTGGGTAAACTATATTAGATGACGATACTCAGGATGGTTCCCCACAGGTATAAAGCTGAAATATTGTTGACAGTTGTGGGAATCGAGACCGCGATCTTTGCTTGCTAGTCCAACACTCTACCAACTGAGCTATGACGTCAAGTCGGTTCGAGTAGGTGATATTTCGGAATTGACTCTAGTACGTTCGATATCGGCATATCTTACGTGGGATTAGATTTCGGGTAAATAGACCAGTTCGTAATATCGACTGCGCATCGGGCAAATGACGCCCGAGACCAGTAGCGTAATCAGCAAAACTGAAGTGGAGGGAACAATTTATGACGTCCTCAAGAAATTGTTGGGGGGACGGTAGGGTTAGCGATCGCCGAAGGCGTGAGCTTAATAGGGGGTCCAGGGGCATGGTCCCCCGGAAAAGTTTTATATCTGAGGCCTCTTGGAGTCCCGGAAATGCAATCAAATTTGCTAGCTGCGATAATATATTGTGCACACGTCCCCCCAACATTTCTCATCGGATTTAAACATGTCTCGAAGGTGGTCCTGAAGTAGAGTGGGGGAGTGGCTGAGACTGCATGTTTTAAAATATGCATTTCAAAGTATTCAATTGTTCAATCATTTTTTGTGTTTTACAAATAGCCACAATACAACTGCAATGTGATTTGAATATGCAAAACGTTGCTCGAAGAACAATTAGTTTTCGCACGGTTGACTCACTTCAAATTACACAAAAATATTCTCCCTACAAAAAATTGGCTCCCTACAATTTTTTGAATGTGGAAAATTTACGATTTAGATCAAACTTTTAAAATAATTTATACTTGTTACAAAACAAAATTTGTATGATTTATAAGAGCTGAAAATTGTTCACAAAAATGACGTCATTGCCGTTGCTATGGTGACAATACCGTTGCTATAGGGGCTTCGGTGGCGCAGTCGTCAGAGCACCGCCTTTCACTTCTGAGTTCTGGAGTTCGATTCTCGTTGAGGACTTTACTCGTCACACTCATGTGAAAAGAGTAAGTCAACGCTCTGCCGAAAGTCGTGGGTTTTCTCCGGGCACTCCGGTTTCCTCCCACAGGGAAAGTTGACTGGGTGGGTTAGGATAGACAGATTAGGAAAGTAATATCACAATTGTAAAAATAAATAATGTAGGCTAAGTACATAATATAGGTAAGCTAGATACTTGATGTAATCGGTCACTGAAAAGCCCCATTGGGGAGTGAGCTGAATATATGTACGTACAATGACGTTTCAATATGGCCGAAATTTTGGCCTTTAACGCACTTTACTCTAAAAAACGCCTGGTTACTCCCATTTTTTATTTCTTGAAACGTTTTCCTATAGAAAAATAGATTATCAATAGAAAATCATGTTTATTAATTCTTTAAAAACTTGGCGCTAAAAAATGGGGGTAACCAGGCGTTTTTTCGAGTAAAGTGCATTAAAAGTTAAAATGTCGACCATATTAAAACGTCATTGTTACCATAGAAACGGTAATTACGTCATTTTTGTGAACAATTTCCGACTCTTAGAATGTTGCTCAATATGTATGGCACAATTTTTGTTTGCTAATAAGTAACAGTTCTTCAAAAAAATGAAATCTAAATCATAAATTTACCATATTTCAAAAATTGTAGGGAGCCACCTTAAGTGCGACTTTCTCTATTTTGCTTTACCCAGAAGAAAAAGTATGTGAGTACAAAATGGCATTAAATGAATCATTGATCAGTTGTTTACTTTGATATATGCATATTTTAAATCTTCCAGTCTCAGCTACATGTTATCATTCAACTGCAATTTTATCCCGACGCAGAACGCGTCATTTGGATGCGCAGTAGACATTACGAATTTGTCTATTATATTAGAATCTAAGGAACTAAACTTAGTTCCAAAATATCACCTGCTCGAAACGACTTGGCCTCGTAGCTAAGTTGGTAGAGCGTTGGACTAGCAAACCATAGGACGCGGTTCTCACCGCGGGCGTGGTCAAGAAACTTTTCAGCTAGGGCTATCGGTAACTAGCTATCGGTAGAAGCCGATAATCGGTAACTTATAGGCTTATCGGTTATCGGCCGATAATATCTATATATATCGGCATATATAGGCTCTTGAAATGCTTGCTTTTTTTCTGTTATTTGTTCATATTATACATTTCCTTCATTTAAAACGAGCCACATTACAAGACGTATTTGGTTCCAACAATGACACGGTCAAGTCCATTTTGCAGTTGCCATTTGTCATGAAATCCCTGTCAAGAAACACCTATTGACAATACATGCTGCATGGGGAAATAAACTTGTTACGGAAACTTGTCATGGAAAACCTGCTCGTCTGTAGGGAGCCCTAAATTCTTAACCAATATCGGTGACTACCGATATATCGGCCGATGTAACTACATAATTATCATATCGGAATTGATCGTATAGGTAAATTGGATTTTTCGTTATCGGCTCATCTCTATTTTCAGCTTACTCGGTGTGGAGCCACTCGCAAAAGCGTTATCTAAACATAACACATTTAAAATTTATATATTTTGTAAAAAGTGTCAGTTCTCACCAATATGTGATCGTCACTGTGGGTGTCACCCCAGAGTTGTTGCATTTCCCGCCACTTATCGTTCACATTTATTCCTGTAAAACATAGAATTCATTCAGAAAGAACGACAGAAACGATAAGCCTGCATAAAGCGAAAGTAAGTCAGGATCTGATCTTGGAGGCGAAAGGTTGTTTGAATATGGAAGGAACAATATGAAGGATAAGTGAGGTGTATGAAGGATAAGTGAGTGTGTTAAGGATAAGTGAGGTGTATGAAAGATAAGTGAGGTGTATGGGGGATAAATGAGGTGTATGAAGGATAAGCCTGCACAGGTAAAAAGAGAAAATCAATGTTAGATTACTTAACCCTTATTGGTCTGGAGTTCTTCAACTACAAGACAATTATAATCGTCTGCCGTTAACAGTGCAATCTATTTAAAATAATGCATGGTAATCATGTTTACATGAATGTAATACATTGAATATTTTACATTAATTTGGGTGGAACCAAGTTCGGATTCCATTATGTCGGTTAGACAATGAATTTCATGAATTAGCCAAATTATTGTTGCAATCAGGCAATCTGATATAAAGGGCCGTTCTAAAAGAATTACCTTCCAATTCCAATCGATACAACAATGATGAGCCATCCACGAGATCAAGCATTGCTCCAGATTTACATCTTTGAGAGACCTGTGAAACATAGTAAATATAGGGAACGGTCATTATCTGGGTCTGCATGCATGCATGGGTAGTGACCGAGTAGAAAATGGAATTCGCCGTATTGTTTTTGTTCGTGTTTACCATTACGTCAAACGTGCGCTGCTATTTTTTTCAAATCACACGTATGACGTCAAATCGTGTGATATGATGTTACAACTCCACATTTGGCAGCCGTTGAGTTCATATGACGATTTCACCGTTGGCTGAAATCAGAGAATTACGCCCTCAACAAGAGAGAACGTCATGACGCTATGCGGATTCGTTATCTATGGCAGCTGAAATATCTACTAACAACCTGCACCTGTGGAAAGTGCTTTTCCACTGATCATGCCATGTCGTGCGCTAAAGGTGGTTTCGTACATGAACGCCATGATGAAGTTCGAGATCTTAATGGGCAACTAGCAACCGAGATCTACAATGATGTGGAAATCGAGCCGCCTCCTCTCCCCGTCAACTCCACGGCACAGCAAGCGCACAGGATGAAGCAAGACCGGATATCAGCATCAGAAGCTTCTGGCAGCGTAGACAGAGGGCGGTTTTTGATGTACTGATTTTCAACCCAGGCGTACGGACGTACGGTTGTACGCCGAAAAAAGTTTGGCGTACGTCAAGTATCTAAGGAAACGTACCATAACGTACACTTACTACAGCTCCTTTGTATTAGCCTACAATTACTTCAGACAACGAGCATTCTCCCGTCCGAGTTAGCGTCATCAATTTTCCATCTCGCTATCTGCAGCGCTTTTTAGTCTTACCAAAAATTTCACGTTGTCTAACGGTTAACTCGGACGCGCGCGAAAATTTTCTATTTCTAACAAACAGGAAATATATACAACAGAGAACATGGGTAAAACTATAGTTCAGAAAATCGTACGTCAATATCGATAAACCGTACGCCAACTTAGTTACAGAGCGTACGACCTCGTACGGCATTTCTCAAGCATTTTTTAACCCCTGCAGTTGAACCCCACACAACAAAAACCAGAGGTTTTCGACCGCCTTTTCATCCAACGAACGCGAAAAGAAACGTGTCCATCAAGAAAGAATTCTGAACATCGAACACGGTTCTTTCACTCCCCTAGTATTCACCCCATATGGAGGCTGCAGCCGCGAAACTAAAAAGTTCATGTCAGTTAATTTTATCAACAATGATAGCCGAGAAACGCGCTGTGACGAACAGTACCGTGAAAAACTGGCTTCGAACGAAACTGTTGTCTGCTCTTCTGAGATCTGCCATTCTATGTGCTCGTGGATCTCGAAGTCTGCGGAAAAGATATGTTGATGCGGGGAACATAGAGATTGCTTGCGCAATTGGCACATTAGTTTAAAGAACTTTCCTGACAATTAAACTATTCAGCTAACTTGTTTAAAAGGACTTTAAAGCAAATCGGTACCGAAAGAACAGAATTTTTGCTACTTGTAAATAGCGTTTCGTATTAAATAATGTATGTTAGTTTATTGTTTATTTCACCGTAGGCTGTTAGCCAATCAGAAATGATGAGTTCTGTTAAATAAATAATAAACTATCAAAATACAGGTAGGCTATATGGGCAATGTGTTACTGGATTACTGTTTAATTTTAAATTTGAAACTGAAATGAATTTTATCTACCTGCTTGTCATATATGTCCACAGCGACATCATGTTCACCCTTCAAACATTCAATAAAACAAAGTAAACAAATTAATAAAATCCATTCAATTTGTATTGTAAATTTTACTGCAAATTTAAGTTATATCTCGCTATGCATGCATACTATGTTTATAGGAAAATTGTCTGAATTTAATCTCATTTTTTTGCTGAATGTTTGTTGAGAAAATGAATCAAACGACATGGATGAACTGTCAACTGAGCAGTTAAAAAACAAAAGCATGCAACTTTGGAAAACCAGCACCGGTGACTATTTCAACACCACAAATCACTTTACACTTTTTCCAAATTGAAAATTATTTCTATGTATCTTTAAAACAAATACATGCATCTTGTGAATTAATAACAAAAGCTTGCTTGACGCTCTGCCAATTAAGCTACTGGAACACAATGACATATTGACATAAATCCGGGGATATTTGAGCCGTGGCACGCCGTGCCCTAGCTGACGAGACTAATTTATGTCAGTTTGACATGCAATTAAACACTCAAATATACCTAAGCTTTTTAGTGAGTTCCATTAGGGGCCTAGAGTTGCATTTTACGCAACTGCTCCTGGCTAGGTCTAAAAATGTATGTAAATTTTCGTTGGAATATTCCATCTATACAAACACCTTCTATACTGTCACTCCTATCGAACGAGATGGCGAGAAAAAATCTTGATATTTACCCATCCATATACTGGCATCACTCTCATCATATATACACGAATTTGCGGTTAATGCTTAGCAACTGGACTCTGTAGCTCAGTTGGTTAGAGCGCTGCACCGGAATCGCAGGGTCGTAGGTTCGATTCCTGCCAGAGGGCATAAAGTTGCATTTTACGTAACTGCTACTGGCTAGGTCTAAAAATGTATATAAATTTTCGTTCGAATATTCCATCTACGAACAGCTTCTACTGTACTATATACAGCATGTTAATTTGCGCAATATAAATATTAAATATTATTATTATATTCATATTTTCCACACACAATACCTTTTCTATGTGGTAGAGTGCCCAATGCCAATAGTTATGACAAGCCAACATCTCCCCTTTCTAAAAGAAGAGATATTTTGTTACATCTTACAGTTATTTGGTTAATCAGCTAGTATATTTTAGCGACTTTGAGAACATTTTGAGGGGTGTGGAGGGGTGTGGAGGGGTGCGGTACCCACGTGTACCAGTGTCATTGATGTCATTGATATCATTGATAATGTTCAACTCAAAAGCATGAAAATTTTGGTATAACATTATGCATCAGAGTGATCACGCCACTCAGCAATCATACTTATACCCCGTTTACACTATACCGGATTACTTTTCATACCGGATTAATTTTCACTCCGAAGTAAAAAACAAGGGTGTTTACACTACGCCGCATTGCAGCGCTTCGCTTTGTTGCCAGCTCAACACTTTTTGATGTTGCCATGGAAACAGAACCAGTTTCCCGCTAAATAAAATCACGAGCTGGCTTTGCTAGACAAATGAACGCAAGAATGTCCAACACAAAACAAAAAGAGCCAAATTTTACATGGACTTACCCAAAATCTTCGTTGTTTACGTTCTCTTTTGCCCTTTCGTTTTGCACGAAAAGTTGAAGTTACCAGTGTTTGCCGGAGTCGTCGCCTTGATGAATAATGGCTAGTCGACAGACAAAATAGACTAGCCATTATTTGAAGGACGTTTGCTGCCGTAAAAGTAATTATAATCAATTGTTTAAAGGCGACCATTTTTAATTCGTCTTGTAAATATTACAAATTTCGCACCAAAATTAGTTGTGTACCGGATTGGCCTGTTTACACTGCTCCGGCACATACCGGATTACTTTTTATATCACCTCCAAAGCGGAGTATTTTTTCTCCGCGTCGCGTACCGGATTACTGTGGCGTAGTGTAAACAGCAGCCGAATCCGGTATGAAAATCGCTACGCTCCGATGTAATCCGGTATAGTGTAAACGGGGCCTTACAGTCCAGTGTTTTTCAGTACTGTCCAAAAATGCGATTCCCTCATTGTATCTTCCTTCCATCTCTAAGACATGACATAGAGCGTGTGTTGACCAACCGTCGTATGGATTTAATTCCAGACCCTAGAAAAGACGTTATTTGATAAGTTGCAAGACTCACTAGGATATATATAGAGTAACTTTCAAATACATCTTAAGGAGGCTCCCTACAGTTTTAATTCTATAGCACGCAAATGTGCTCTAAGGTCCATTATTTGCTCATTTTGCAAGGTATGATCACGAGACTTGGCCATCAGATTGCCACAATATTGCGGATTACGAAGAACAAAAAATGTTTCTAAATATTTACGTTGCCATGGTAACAACGCGATTTAGAGATTGTCGTATTTTTATCTTCTTTCTTAATTTTTTGGATTTTCCTTCGGTGAAACTTTTTTATTTTTTGCACACGAGCACCTAAAGTACAAAGTATTGAAATATGCGATTTTAAAAAAATTCCTCGGAGCAGAATTTTTTTAAATCTCAAAAAAACGTTTTTTTGCAATAAAAAAAATTCGGCTCCGAGGAATTTTTTTAAAATCGCATATTTTATGCATTTTGTGATTTCTGTGTCGAATGCATTTTTAAAAAAAAATTTACCGAAGGAAACAGGAGAAAAATGTATTTATAGTTTGTGTGTGACGTCAGAAAAATCAGGGTTTCATTTTTCACGCGAGACAAGCCCTCGAATACACACGCGTGTGGACAACGAAATTTTGGCGCAAACGTGATTCGCAATCGCAATTTTAAAAAACCCGCCACGCGTACACGGTCAAGTCCCGCGTGTGGTTGAAGATCCCGCGCGTGAACAAAATCCCGCGACACAGAATTAAAACTGTAGGGAGCCTCCTTAAGTTAAAGTGGCTGTCAAGTCCGTTCTGCTCACGCGCGTGTTTTGTTTACATATTTTGTTCCATTTCGTCCATGCATTAGCTCATCACGCATTAAGAATAATCACAAAAGGTAAAATTGAACTACTAAGGAGAAAATTTAGCCCCAAAACGACAAATTTCAAATGGAATATTTTAAGAAGCACGATCTTACAAGGGTATGGATTTTGGGGGTTGAGCGAAGTACATTACATTATGCTTTAACACCCATGTCTAGGACATGCGCAGAACGGACTTGACAACCACTTAGTTTTTCGTCTAACGTTATACTTACCTGTTTAGCATGCTTTTCAGCTTCATTGTAAAAGTTTGTCTCCACCAATCCAAAAGCGTACATTCCATGTAGAAACCTGAAAAACAAATAGACCTCGATCAAAATGATCTTACTAATTTACTTACCAGATAGAAACAATATATAGTGTACATAATGATTGAAAATAATTTATACTCATTAACAAGTCAGGTAATTATCGTATTGTTACACGAATTAGGCAATGAAATAATGAAGATGGTAAATCAAACGTTTTTGGAATATATGGAAATTCGATGAACTCTTAAAGTGCTATCAACTATAATTTAACAACTGATTCATTGACAGGTAAATAGACGAACGCTAAAATAGTTATCCAGATTCTTCCCCGGCATCTGGTTCGATTGGACTAATAGTTTGTAGATGGAATATACGAACGAAAATTTATATACATTTTTAGACCTAGCCTGCAGGAGCAGTTGCGAAAATGCAACTTTAGGCCCTCTGGCAGGAATCGGGTGGAAAAGGGGTGGAAAAATATTATATTTTCTGGGACCACAAGGAAATATAAAAAAATTTCTGTGAGCGACAGTTGATAACTCTACCTTCACTGTTTAACTCTGACAAAGTGTTAAATTGGATGCTACATTCTATTGGAGTAAACAGTATTTAAAGAAATAAACCTACTACCGAAATTGTGTCTTAAGGTTTACTGTTTGGGGTAGCTTCCACTCCGGTGTATAGTACTGCAGGTTGGAATGGTTAGGGTTTATTTTACATTGATCAACAGCTGAGGTTCAAGGGGTTCACCGTTGAGCCACCTGAACTGGAGCTGAGTCAGGGACGTCGGAACGATGGTAGGGAAGGGGCTGGGGGCAATGGGAACGTATGGTCAGTCGGAAAAAATTTCGCTGCCACGCCCTTTGGATGGGATTTCGATCAATTTCAAATTTCAGCTCATTTAATTGCTATTTCTAGTATGTACGAATAGATCTAAAGAGGTAAAGAACAAAAACTATAGAAAATTGGCTTTTCCAATGTGAACTAATCGTGTAATTTACAGGTCACTTTTGTCCAAAATGTAAGCAAAAAAGGGAAGAATGACTTAGTGAAGAAGAGTGTCACTGTCATATATTATATTCCCATAACAAAACCCTTGCTCATATACTGTACTCAAGCGCCAGAAATTAAAATCTGGGTGAGAACCCCACACCCCCTACCGGTTCCCAGCCTTCAGTTCACTACCTCTCTGTTAGGTCCCTATTCCTTGACGCCTCGCCCCCCCCTCACTGAAGAATTCTTAAAAAATGCCCGGAGGTCACTGCTGAAAATGATCCATTTTGGGTAAACCATCTAAGAGATGCATGCACGAAGTATATAATGACGTATTTCCATACCCATATAGCGGACTCGTATCATTCCAATGTGGAAGCACCCTGGCTATGGAATCCCGCATTTGGTCTTGATATCCCAGGTAGAAATATGAATCATGCGCAAACTTCAACGCCGTGACGTCAGTAGGGTGTAGTGCCAGAATCTCTTCCCACGTATCCAAAGCTTTCACAACAAATCTGAGAAAACATAAAATTAACGTTCTGACGCCGATCCTTTCTACTGTAGAAGTGTAGAACAATAGTTGTATTGTTCTTATATTCATATGCTGACAATTTGAAATTTTATGAAATCTGAATTTTGTAATGTACACTATGGTACAAACGGCATGGACATTATAGAGATTCTGGGTCAATCTCCATATTCATAAACACGATTTCTATGCAGTGATTTCTTACTCTTAAACTATTCCTAATCTTAAAATCCTAAAGCGTTGGTCAAACGAGAATGAGAGTCGATGAAAGTCAAATGAGAGTTGCAACTCTCGCTCGCGTTTGATCGTCAAGTCGCCCATGCACTCTCGTCAAATTTGAGCTGGTTCAAATCTTTATGAGAGTTGACGAGAATTTTCCCTTGTTTGACCGGTACGCGCGGTAATATCCAGTCAACTCTCACGCAACTCTTGTTCTCCGGGGCATGGGAGTTGATGAAACTCTCATGCAAACTCTGATGACCGGTCAGACGACCAAAAACTCTCATCAACTCTCATCAAAATTTGAACTAGCTCAAAGTTGATGAGAGTATAGATGAGAGTATAGATGAGAGTATAGATGAGAGTATAGATGAGAGTATGGATGAGAGTATAGATGAGAGTATAGATGAGAGTATAGATGAGAGTATAGATGAGAGTATAGATGAGAGTATAGATGAGAGTATAGATGAGAGTATAGATGAGAGTATAGATGAGAGTATAGATGAGAGTATAGATGAGAGTATAGATGAGAGTATAGATGAGAGTATAGATGAGAGTATAGATGAGAGTATAGATGAGAGTATAGATGAGAGTATAGATGAGAGTATAGATGAGAGTATAGATGAGAGTATAGATGAGAGTATAGATGAGAGTATAGATGAGAGTATAGATGAGAGTATAGATGAGAGTATAGATGAGAGTATAGATGAGAGTATAGATGAGAGTATAGATGAGAGTATAGATGAAAGTATAGATGAGAGTATAGTCTATAGATGAGAGTATAGATGAGAGTAGATGAGAGTGTGAGTTGGCGGTCAAACGCGAGCGAGAGTCGGAACCGGAAAACTGTGCATCACTGTGGACACTAAATTTCGTGCATCCAAATTCAAAAAATAGGTACCCACTGGGTACGTGTGTCTACTGTGTCTACAGCTGTTTGAATGGACACCACAAAAGCATATAAACAATTTTGGGGGTAGGAGCATTTTTGTAGCAAATCAGTATAAACTGAGAAAGAAGCTGAACATACATTTTGGTATTTTCAAAACAACGTAAAAAGAAAAAGAGCTATCCACCCACTGCATGTAGCTATTGTGATGCTAAAGCCTGGTTCACACGAGTGAGATAAGCATAAGCAGAAATACAAAAGAAAACTTTCCCTCTAGGGCTTAAGATAGATAGATAGATAGATGTTTTTAATTGGTAAAACTTGCAGCCATAGGCTGAATTATGCTTACATTACATAAGGTACAATCACTATAGCTATATTACACCAATTTTACAAATTACTTAAAACTAGCCAAAGTTTGGTGAACAATGATCAGTTCTAATATTTAGTGTTATTTATGCTAATATATTTACATTGGTTAAAATTTTAGTGAACTAGCAATAAAAAAAATATTTTTAAAACGGTCTGTTCGGAAGTTAACGTTAAACTTATGTTTGGTCCTAAGGTCTGTGACACACGTGATTTTCGTCCATCATAATGTCCAGGAAAAGTTTATTGGTTATCTTCTCTCTTCTGGTACCAAGATGCTGAAGACCAGTGAGTGTCAGCGCGTCAGTATATGGGGACCAGGGGTGGATTATTCTCAACACCCTCTTCTGAATCATTTCCAGATCGTTGGATAAGCTGTTATGAAAAACAGGACATGCGTATTCCAACATTGGTCTAATACATGTGCTGTAAAATAGAACTAATTCATCAATCCCAACCTTGGCTCGTTTAAGTTGTGTCAGAAAGTACAATCGCTTTCTTGCTTTCACAATAGTTTGGTAAATGTAATCATTCCATTTCAAATTGCTGGAAACGGTTAGTCCAAGAATTTTTGCACAAGGAACTACGTCCAAAGGGATATCGCTCACAATAACTGGATCAAAAACAGAACTTGGTTTACCAAAGCCAATACGTAATTATTTGCATTTCTTCTCGTTCAGCTGAAATTCTAATTCAGAAATATGGTTTGATAGATCATTAACTGAGGTCTGGATTCTGCTTTCGCTGTATTTTCTGATTAATTCGTCTACGGTGGTGTCGTCTACGAACTTCCACATGTCACCACTAGAGGTTGTTAATTCGTTGATCATTATTAAATACAGCCATGGGCCCAATTTCGTACCCTGTGGAACTCCGGCGGGAATTTCAGCCCAATCCGAATAATCCTCTTGATTTAGCTTTACTCTTTGTTTTCTACATGTGAGAAAATCTATAATCCAGTTAATAACCCAGTGCGGTAGGTTATATGTATGGAGTTTAGCAACCAATAAGCCATGATCTATCAAGTCAAAAGCCTTTTTAAAGTCAAATAGGATGACTCTTACCGTTGCACCGTTTCCATCGGTAGAACCATTCCAGGAGTGTAACATGCTTAAAAGGGCGTAAGTCGGGCTTGATTTTGGGATAGTACCAAATTGGTTAGGGTCAATTCTTTGGAGTACGGCAGGTTTAACGAAATCTTCTACAATAAAATCCTCTGCTATTTTGGATATGATGGGTGTTAAGGATATTGGTCGTAGATGTTTATTTACCTCCCGAACGGGTTTTTGTTTCGGGATTGGAATAATATCCGCATGTTTCCATATTGAAGGAAGACGCGCTTACTTATAGGATAAGTTCAATATTTCTGAAACAGGCGAGGCCAAGATATCGGCATTTTCCTTTAATATCCAAGCTGGAATGCCGTCTGGGCCGCTAGCTTTGTTTGGATTTAAGTTTGCAAGGTGTTTAAAGACAGAAAGCTCGGACGTACAGAATGATTGGTTGGTTAGTTGGGGATTCTCAAAAGTGTCTCGGTTGGTAAAGCTGGATGGCAATGGATCAAAAACTTTCATCGGTTCGAGGAAAGTTTGATTTATTAGGTTGGCAAGGTCATACGGAGTGGTAGGTATTTGGCCAGTCCCACATTCTAGGTTTTACAGTGTAGAGACATCGAATGCGGTTCGTTACAATATTTTGTTTAGTCGTGATGGGAAGTAACGTAAATGTGTATGTAAATGTGTTTGTTAAGTTTCTGACATTGCAACCAAAGGTTGAAATACGTCGAAATTAAATTAATATTACTGGTGATTAGAATTTATGTATGACTAATTATTTTTACAACAATTAATTAAGATTTAAGATTAAGAATTCATAATAATTTCTATAAAAAGTGTCACTAACATTAAATATCTATCTATGATAGGAAGTTTTTACAATTGACAGTTTTCGTTAAAAATTCCAATCGACGATGGAATGTACGAGTTTTTAAACCGGTTTGTTCTACATCTATAAGGAATTAATTTATTTTGGTACCTCAGATCATAATTAAAGTTGTGTTCATATTGAACGAGTTCAGACAATATATCCGACTGTTGTAAAACATTTTCCCCGAAAAAGGACGTGCACAGTAGGTTTCTTCTGGTAGCTAAGGTTGGTAGATTATATTTTATCAACACGTCGGTGTATGATAGAGATGAATCTATTATTCTCATGGCTCTCAACTGGATCCTTTCAAGTTCCCCGCATAAGTAATTATGAAGATTGTAATGCCATACTTGCGCACCATACTCCACAACTGGCCTTATACAGGTTACGTAAACTGATAGGAGAGTCTTGGTATCAGCACGTGCACGTTTTAGGAGCCTCAACATATATAGACGTTTCGATGCTTTTTTAACAATTTGACCAACATGTTCATTCCATTTCAAATGGTCGTTGAGAATTACTCCAAGTAACTTTGCAGATGACGGACGATTATTGAGCTTTAGCGGAGGTACGTTACATTTCTTAATATTCAACAACATATCGTTTTCCCCGCACCACTGGTTAATACCGTCCAAAATAGATTGTAACGAAGATGGTTGGTCTCTAGTGAGGGTTTCTGATAGTGTAGAGTCATCGACATATTTCCATCGATCACGATAATTCGTTAGCAGGTGGTTTATCATTATGAGGAACAATAAAGGCCCCAAAACTGTTCCCTGAGGAACACCTCCATTTACTGGTTCCAAACTAGAAAAACATTTCCCTATTCTTACTCGCTGCTTTCGTCCAGTAAGGAAGTTTCTTACCCATGCTATAAGGATTGGGTCTATTTCCATTTCTTCCATTTTCGTAATCAGGATCTGGTGGTTTATCCTATCGAATGCTTTACTGAAGTCCAATAACAGAATTGTTACACATTTATCAGGTTCCTCAGAAAGGCTGTAGAGATGGTGGAAAAGGGACACAAGTGCATGAGTTCTGGATCGTCCCCGTAAGGCTCCGAATTGTCTTCGATCAATGAGATGGTTAATCTGTGCCATAATCCAGTTAGCTACAAAATGTTCCATGGTCTTTGAAAGAATTGGGGTAAGGGAAATGGGTCGTAAGTCATTTTCAGCTATTTGATTACATTTTTCTTCGGGATTGGGATCACTTCAGCTTCTTTCCATAGATCAGGAACTAATCTAATCCAAAGTTAATTATTGACCCTAACATCTGTATTTTTCCATCACAGGTATTCTCCGTAGCGATCAAACTCTTCAAAGATTTTAAAAACGTACTCATCGCAAGACGTTTAGATGGTCCCAGGTCCCTCGATTTCACACGTAATTTTGGTTTTTGAATTTGTAGTCTTTCTAAAGGTTGGACTTCTACTGTGTCATGATCAGAGAGGCCAAATTCCGGTCGTTTGATTGGATCTTTATAAAAATCCTTCATATTGGTAAAAAATAAATCTAGCCGATTCGGACCCCGTGTTGGAAATTTTACGATCTGACGGAGATTAAAACCATTAGTTATTCGAGATGTGATTAGTCTATTAAAATCACCAAGTATAATTATTCCGCTATTAGGAAATTTGGCTTCAATCGTTGTTAATAACTCATATAGATAATTGATTACTTCCTGATCGTTTCCACTGGGAGGATGGTACAAATTGCACAATAGAATACAGGAAATTCCCCTATAGGAAGGCGTGAAGGTCTTAGTTTTACCCAAAGAGCTTCAATGCCTATGTTCATCATGTCAAGTAAGACTTCGTATCTTATTGAATTCCTTATATAGACACACACACCGCCATGTTGGCCATTGGGTCTGTCGCCGCCTTCAATGTAACCATGATTCTGTGATGCAAATGAGGTCTATATTACTAAGGGTAATTGATTCGCGCAGCTCGTCTATCTTGGGGGCGAGGGACATGACATTAGATAACATAATTGAAGGTACGAATAAGGTTGGGGATCCTTCCCCGCACGGTGGTTTCGTTCTTGATACTATTATACAATTTGAGGCATTATGCTTTAAAATACAATTATGTCCAAAAGTTTTAGTAAATGGTAAGGATTTGCGTGCAGTAATTATTGTAGGGATAGTCATGATCATCACAACGTCTCCTACTTCCTGGACAGTTGGTATACAGTATCCAAATGGCTCAGCCATTCGAGAGATTGATGGCGATGACCCGTCCGATATGAGGGTGGTTTCGTTCGGTGACGCTTGAAAAAAGGAGGTTTACTCGAGGTATTTCTGTTAATACGATTATTAATTTTATTTTTAGCTTGAATAGGTACATCAATCAGAGGTAAGGAACCAATCCAGTCCGATATTGGTGTCTTTTCCGGACTATTTGCACTTTGAAAAAAAACAAAGCGCGCGGGAAGAATTTTTTATTGAAATGTCTTTGTCCCGACTTAGCTTATGCTTAAAGAGGTTTGTGCTTATCCTTGTGCTTATGTCGACGTTTATGTTGCACACTTCACTGCATCCCTTTGTTTTAGCCAAGCTGCAAAGGGCCTATTCCCAATTCCCTTGAGTATGTTAATGTTAAGCATACAGGGTGTCTAAAAAAAGGAGACCTTTAGAAATTTCGGTTGAATTTAATTCGTCAAGTTTAATATGAAATATCTTTGTGGACTGCAATTCGTCATCTAAAACAGGCCTCAAACGAAGACAAAAAGCTTCTGAATCCTTTCTTAACACACAGTTCAAGTTTTTCTTAATTATACCCATATGTGAATTGAATACAATAGGTTGTTTGACAGCAATGCTAATTTCAATTTCAAAGGGTTTACTTTTTTGGGGACACCCTGTACAGTGTTAACCATAGCGCATTGTTCTATTGTTTATGCTATGCACATGCACGTTCAAAGCTAATGGTCCACACGTGTGTAATAAGCATAAGGGGAAACAAAAGACAAAACATAGAAATGCGGTTGAGCATGCGAGGTGAAGCATGTGACATAAGACGAATAAAGAACGACAGAGCACAAGAGCTAAACAAAAGACGGCACAACCGCCCAAATTAATTGATTCTTTATTGATATTTTTTGCATTGGGAAGGAGGTTCTCATCCTTCCAAATGTTAGTAAGATAGTTAGATACTTAGATTGTTAGTTAGTTAGTTAGTTAGCTAGTTAGTTAGTTAGTTAGTTAGTTAGTTAGTTAGTTAGCTAGTTATTTAGTTATTTAGTTATTTAGTTAGGTAGCTAATTAGTTAGCTAGTTAGCTAGTTTGCTAGATAGTTAGTAACCTAGTCAATTAGTTAGTTAGTTAGTTAGCTAGTTAGCCAATCAGTTAGTAACCTAGTTAGTTAGTTAGTTAGTTAGTTACTATAGTTAGTTAGCTAGCTAGCTATAGTTAGTTAGTTAGTTAGCTAGTTAGTTAGTTAGCTAGTAAGATAGTTAGTTAGTTAGCCAGTTAGTTAGCTAATTAGTTAGTTAGTTACTTAGCTCGTTAGATAGTTAGTTAGTTAACTAGTTAGCTAGTTAGTTAGTTAGTTAGTTAGCTATGTAGCTAGAGTTAGTTAGTTAGTTAGTTAGTTAGTTAGTTAGTTAGTTAGTAAGTTAGTAAGTTAGTTAGTTAGTTAGTTACTATAGTTAGTTAGCTAGCTAGTTAGTTAGTTAGTTAGTTAGTTAGTTAGTTAGTTAGTTAGTTAGCTAGTTAGTTAGTTAGTTAGTTAGCTAGTTAGTTAGTTAGTTAGTTAGCTAGTAAGATAGTTAGTTAGTTAGCCAGTTAGTTAGCTAATTAATTAGTTAGTTATTTAGTTAGCTCGTTAGATCGTTAGTTAGTTAGTTAGTTAACTAGTTAGCTAGTTAGTTAGTTAGTTACCTAGTTAGTTAGTTAGTTAGTTAGTTAGTTAGTTAGTTAGTTAGTTAGTTAGTTAGTTAGTTAGTTAGTTAGTTAGTTAGTTAGCTAGTTAGTTAGTTAGTTAGTTAGTTAGCTAGTTAGTTAGTTAGTTAGTTAGTTAGTTAGTTAGTTAGTTAGTTAGTTAGTTAGTTAGTTAGTTAGTTAGTTAGTTAGTTAGTTAGATAGATAGTTAGTTAGTTAGCTATAGTTAGATATTAAAGGCGCTTCTGGTAGCTAATGTATGGCCCATGTCTGATCAGGGAGCACAGCTATGATGGAAGGGTTAGTATGGGCTTATCCAAGCCCACCCTGTCAACATTTCCTGTGGGACGATCTCAGAGGTGAAACACGCTTTCTCTGACGACTGCGCCACCGATGCCTCTTATTCTAAATTCTAAAACAAAATATTTTTATACCCTTGTGACCAGGCCTGTATAGCTGCTGCATGTTTTCTTTCTCGGTCAGTTAACGATGTATCCTTCTCAACCATTTTAACCATATCATCTATAGACTGGTTTAGGTTCTCATCCTTCCAAATGTTTGTCTCTGTTCCAATAAGTTCCAGGCCATTGGACAATACATGTCCCATCACTACAACAAAAACATTGGATCAGCAATTTAGATATATGATTTTCGGCGAATAGATAACAAACTGCCTATAATGCATTTCACAAATTCAATGGCAACGCACAAATATTCTAATATGCATCACTTTTAAAACAAAGATTCGAAATGTTTATTCATTTTTCGGGGACTCGGATTTCTGACGTGGTTATTTGATTGCTATATACTATATCTGCACCGGAATCGCAGGGCCGCAGTTCGATTCCTGCCAGGGACCTATAGTTGCATTTTCCGTAGCTGTTCCTGGTTAGGTCTAATAAATGTATGTAATTTTCACTCAATAATTTTCCATCTACAAAACCTTTCAATTATATCTTTCTGTCTATTCCATATACTTTTAGTATCAATCAAAACATTCACACCGATAATAGACGGCCGGCCAACTCTTAAAAATGTGCCCAGAAAAAGTGTTTGATGGCATTGTTTGTTACAAGTTGCCAACAGGCATTTTCTTAAAGCTTATGCATTGACGAACAAGACTATATATGTTGCCATCGCTGATTTTGAATTTACAGCCAAAAATTTGAGAATTAAGAAATTTTTCCCATTGAATTACTATTACAGCAAAAAATTCAAAATTTCATATTGACGTTTTACAAAAATAAACTATATCATTAGAAAGTTCACAAAAAAGTATATATAAGACATTTAAACGAGTTGTACGTTTTTCATACCGTATTTTGAGTTGTTGACGCTCAAAAATGCAGAAAATGCACTAATTAATGATATTCAGCACTAATTAATGCTATTCAGTTACTATTTGCCAACTTTAATAAGAGGTGGCAACATATATAGTCTTGTTCGCCAATGCATAAGCTTTAAGAAAATGCCTGTTGGCAACTTGTAACAAAAAATGTCATCGGAGTCTAACTTCTATAACTTTGGCCGGCCGTCTATAAAATGAAGATATACAACTCGTTTATTTAAACAAATTTGTGTAAATTTACATTATACAAAAAAAGACAATGTCACAGCAATGTGTTCCGAGTTCTTTTTTCTTTCGTTCGTCTGTTCAATGTCACGTGACCGATACAACAATTAACTAAGGAGGGTAGGGTGACTACCAATTCTTACCTTACGGGGAAAGGGTAATTAACATCTCTATTCTAGACCTCACATATATAATTATATATTTTAATCATTGTAATATATTTGAATCGTGAGCCGGTTTATGTCGGTAATCACGTTCTTTGTTCTTGTGTGTAATACTGTAAACGTGTACAGTAATTTCTATTTTTGCAACTAGGAAGCCCATATCAATTGAAGTATATCACTCCCAATTCGACTTCCCCAGGAGAAAAATCTAAGGATTTTTTAAAGAACGAGGCAATTCTAGTCAGCGCTAATGTATATGGAGTTCGTATACTTTAATTGATCAGGAAGCAAAAATCAAGATAGTTACGCTTTATTAAAGCTTTCTATTCGCCGGGCTTTCCTGCCTTTTCGTTCGTTTGTTTGTATGTTCTAATAAATCTGTACTGTAATGTGACAAAAATATACCATTCAATCGATCAATTAATCAACAATAATCATCAATTTTACAAACCAAAATTGGGATCAGCTTGAAGCAATTCTTTAATTGAAGACTCAATCCCATTGACATCAGGATCATCGTACCAACCAACATACTACAATAATCATTATCGATTCCATTAAAGTATTTGAAAAGATAGCTAGCAGAGCTATTAGAAGGCAGGAGATTGTAAGGCAGCATCTAACTTTTCATATTTCTTATACTATTTTTGTCAACAATCCATACATGTAATAGTTAGGGGGTGTTAATCGTCCAGTGTTGGAGTTGAATGCTGGATTGCAAAAGGGACGTAGCTCAAACGTGATCGAGCCGAAGGCTTTACTAGGGCTCTCTATGGCTGCCCTACGACTAGCTCATGTCTGATCACGAAGCACAGCTATGGCGAGGGTTAGTTCTTGATGAAGAAGAAAAACCGGGTGACCTGGAGAAAAGATCTCGAAGCACAGAAGAGAACCAGTCACAATTCTACTTACAATGGTTAATTCAAATTAATTTCTTGTTTACACTGTAAAAACGGATTGGTTAAAATATCCCGTTTAAATTGTTTGTCTCGGATGCATTATTTGACCGGCAATAATTTAAGGTATGTACGTTCACACGTTGCGATTTGTCGGGCCGATTGCAGATGCACGTTAATAATATTTGAAAAATACGTGGCAAACGTCATCTGGTGACATTATCAACTGAAAATATTCGTCATTAACATTCAGCAAAACCTAAAATCGGCCCGACAAATCGCTGTGTGTGAACGTACCTTAAAACAACCAAAAATTTGGTTATTTTAACCAATATTTTGGTTGTTTTTACTAAATAATATTGGTCAAAAGAAAATGCATCTGAGACAACCAATTTAAATTGGCTTTTTTAACCAATCCGTTTTTACGCTGTATAGGATAGCCGGATAGATAAAACGTCTATTTAAGTAGGATTTCCCATTCAACAAATTCTTTAAAATTCTGTCTCATCAGCGTTTGGGCCTAGGATTCTAGGGGTATTTCACGTACGTTAATAGTATTTAAATTCCCCTATTTACTGTTTAGGCACCAGTTACATGATTCCGTATTCACTTGTCACGATATCGAATTTAACACTAGTTTCAGGAAGGTGCAACACTTGAAGTTGGCATATGACAAGATGAAACGAAACGTAAAGGGGAAAATTTTGTAGGCCAACTTTACTCGACTAACATTACTCCTGAGCGGCGTAAGTTGATGTTGTTACAAGTGAATCCGAAATCGTGTAACGGGGACGACAATTTAGCGCATCTTAAATACGTAATTTCGCGCAGGTCTATTTTCGCGCCGTTTGAAGATAACCATAACTATTCACTATTACAGAAAGCGCTCGCCAAAAAGGAAATTCTACAGACATTTTCCAGTCCCATGCAAAACATGTTGAGTGTCGCGTTGTTGCGGCTAAGTTGTGTGGCTTGGAGCTTGATAGTTCAGGCATGGATTTACTGGGACGGGGGGTGCAGGGGAGTGCACACCCATCCTATGCTTGGCCAAGGGGGTGCAGGAGGGTTTCCAAATTTGGATTTGACAGGGCATTTAATTATCAAACAAAATATAATTAATTTTCAAAACATTTCTGACAAGATAATCCTCTTGACCCTGCAGGGAGTCCTCGATGATTCACCCTTCCTCGGTCGCCAGCCATACCATGCTTCATTACCGGTGCCAGTGTAGCACCCCACCCCCCCCCCCCCCTATCAGATCAAGCTGGATCCATCCCTGTGATAGTTACCTCTGCCAGGAGGTTATGTTTAATAGCTTGGTTTCAAACAATTGTGTGTATGTGACTGTGTGTGTTTGTTTGTCTCTGAGCACGCGATAACTAAAAAATATCAAACATTTTAATACGAAAACATTTTTTGAGCTCTAATGGCCATAAGCCAAGGACAAATCGATCAATTTTGGTTCAATTTGGATGAAAATTGGATGAGAAATTTACAAAGGTTTGTCTTGCTTTCCCCGGCTGAACAGAACTGAATGCACAGTTAAATACCCGAATATACTCCAGCTTGTCAAGTTCTATTAGCTCAGTGGTTAAGGTTTCGGGTTCAAGCCCCTTGAATTACTCATAAAAAGTCAGCACCTTCCAGGCTTCCATGGGGAAAATATCAGTCAGACTAATACAATTGAACCTGCAGGGTCTGACCCTCAGTATATGTTACCTTCTGTTACTTGTCCATTTTAGTGAAACCTTCCCCCAGAAAATTATGTCACCAAATTGAATTATTTATCTTTTAAAATATTGCATGACAAATGAAATTAAAAAGACTTTCAAGGGGTTTAATTTTGTACTTGCATTTTCTATAAATTATTGGAAAATATATACCGGTATATCTTTAGAATTAATCCAAATGGTGCAATGGACACAACCCACTCCCATACACAGTGGCATAGGAACCAAGGGAAGGGGGCATAGGGGGCATGTGCACCTTCGATCCCTCCCAAATTTTCTCCAAAGTGCCCTAGCTAGCTTCCTTCAACCTAAACAGTGGGAAAAGTGCCTTTTTCTAAAAAGGCAGGAATGGATCTATATTTGGGGAGCAGGGCCAAATGGGTGCAAGACGGGTGGAAATTTCCATATCGAATCCAATTTTGGATATGGCAGGGCATTTATCAAACAATAATAAAATATTGTGCCTTTGAGGACCTCTTTGACCATGATCCAGGCAACCTACTGTAAGTAGTTTTCAAAAAGTTTCTGACAAGCTCAGCCCTTTGACCCCACTGGGGAGTTCTCAATGATAATGCACTGTGCCTTGGTTGCCCGTTGCATCCTGTTTTCTTACCAGTGCCCGCTTAGCATCCACCCTACCAGATCAAGCTTGGTCGATCCCTGAGAAGAGGTGCCCTTAAGACAAAGTGCACCTCCAACTTGAAGTTGCTTTTTACACCCATATGCCTAATGCAAACACCAAAGGAGTGAAAATCTTTGACATGCAGCTCCCTAGCATAAAGGAATCCCAATGCAGCAATATAAGGTTCATATAATATATCCTTAACTCCAAATTTTACAGCTTAATGTTAGTTAACCCTCCCCATGATCACTTGTATCATCAGAGACCAAAAGCAGCAAGCCATTTATCAGGGCCTACTGGAAGAAATGGCCTGCCAGTATGTATATATTAAAACATGCTAGGCTGCCATAGATAATTTGCAGAATTACCAGGACATAGCATTATACACACACCAGTATGGAAAGTAAGCGATCACCATGTTACATGTGCCGTGCACAGCAGATTATTTTGGTGCACAACATGGTGCACAATCTTTCAATGCAATTATCTTTGGTGCACATATTATAGTGGTCAGTGGACAATGGAAAATTATGTTGTTAAATTTTACCTACAATTAATTGCTTTTGGTCTCTATCAAAAGAACCCTTTAAAACTGCGAGGAGATGATGTTATGTTATGTTAGTATAATGCTATGGCTACAGTAATTCTGCAAATGCATCGATAACCCTATAAATTGCCTAAAGAAAGCGCTTTGAATTTATAAACTCTGGGCTTCAAATAACAAGTGCTTAGCTTCTAATTACAGATGGAATTTTGAATATCTTACTCCATAGAACAATGATATTATTATATTATAAACATGCAGTCGAACAAATCGTTACCAAAATATCCTGATCAGAATGATCGTTGTTGTACATACCTGTGTGACGACAGCATCATAAAGTTTTGCAGCTCTATCGCTCGTAGTTGATAACGGTAGCCCTTCGCTTTTCCATGCCTGTTCTCACAAAATTAGTAATAGAGAAATAGAAATAAGTATTTACAAAATTCATCACTATATAAACGTATAAACTCTGACTATTTATTAATCTATAGACGGACTTATCTGAGGTGACATGTCTATATTCCTATAAATGATTTATATGTAAACAAACATAATTATAAACTGAAACGCGTATGCTATCAGTTATTAAATATTTGCTTACCGACAGGTCACGCCATTGGCGATTCCCTTGTCCAGACATATTTATAATTTAACGAAATGTGAGCGAATTTCTTAGACTATATTAAATGCACTTTCACAGAAACATAGCGATCATATGATTCATATCGAAGTACGAGAATAATTCTCTGAGGACAAAAATAGCTTCAGTCACTTTGTCTTTGACACGACCAAGGCTCTCCTCACATCCCACTTCAATTAATTCCTTAGATTTTCGGCAAAGATTCCTTAGATTAAGTAAAATTTCCTTAAACGTAGCGCAGGGCCTGTTTTTTAGTGATGCCCTAGTTACGTTAAGAATTACAAGGTTTATAGGTTCTCTGAAATTTTGTCTCATTTCGGAACTGGGATTTTGAGCCATAATTATCAATACGTCATTGAAAGCGATCCAGTGCAGTCGATCGAAAGATGTACATGTGGGTTGAGGGTAATTTCCCGTATAGTAGAAAATTTTTGCAGTTTTAGAAAGTATTGCGAAAGTATTGCGAAAAGCAAAAAAGAAAACCAATCAATCGTGCAGTATTTGAAAAAGCAAGACAAGCGTAATATCAGTGGTTCTACACTTCCTGAAGAAATGAGAGTGTTTCGCTTTCAATTGACAGAGTGTTTCCTTAGTGCCGGAATACCAACAGTCAGAGGAAGTAAAACTGTGAAACATGACTATATCAAGCCGATTTGATGGCTTTAAAGTTTTTATAAGGTTTTATATAATATATATAGTTATTACAAAGCTTAATAATTATGCAACAAAACTGAGTGTTAATTGTTAATAATTGTGTGTCACAACTGAGAAGTCATTCAAGTCAACCTGATGGCATAAGCAACTGTTATACAATTTAAATAAGAGACTAGAGAGTGTTTAAAATATAGGTGATATCTTACTTTGTGCTCTTTCTTTGGCGAGCAACTTTTCACATTTTAGGAGCAACTTTTTCAATTTTCGAGCAACTTTTGAGTATTTCTAGAGCACAATTTCAGCGTTTTCCGAGCACAATCTGTAGAAGCTTACCCGGGGGGGAGCATCGCAGTTTGAATTGACTCATATACATAAGAGGTACGTATCAATATTTGGTAAGGTAGAATTTAATATGAATAAACTCTGGCACTGTACCACTGCACAATAAATAGTTGTCAATAAACGACAAATCTACCAAGGAATGCAATTTATCCCAAATTCTTGGCAATATTTCAGTATTTTCCCCCTCAAAATAATTGGCAGTTAATCCATTAATGCCCAAGTTGTCTCCCTTTGACAAGTAAATTGTCTGGTGTTAGAGTAAAAATATAAGGGGATGCATTCAGGCATAATGGCAAAATTCACATACATATAAACTTCATTGCAGAATATGTGCTTTAAATTGTCGTATTGCATTTGGGCAAACCAGGGATTATTCTAAGGAAATTTTATCACTGCACAAAAGTGCGAAAAATGATAAAATTTATATAAATTTAGCGAAACGAGGTAAACCATTTAGACGAAACAACTGTGCATGGAATGGATACTGATTTACCAAAAGACATTAGCATTTGTTACAAGTGTAGTTGGCAATTGATCATGTAATGCATCTTTGTAACATACCTTATTTGGTTTCAATTAATTTAGCGCACATTTAACTGATACAGAACCACGTAGTTTTATATTTCAATATACAGAACCTAGAAAATCACACTTAAATTATCATGATTTCTCCGTGTTAAAAGGCTTAAAATGAAATTGCGACCTGAAAAGGAACTAGAGGAACTGGTTATGCAGGGCAGTTTCTTTATGTAGCTGTAGCAACGAGTCTAACGGCTATAAATATATATTATACATGTGATGTCACACCACTGGCGAAAATAGTGAAATCCGGATTAACAAAAAATAACATTCTATGTTTTTGATACTTTTTTCCTGCATAATGCCTGTAAAATTCGAAAGTTTAAAAATAAGTTTGCAAACCAGTATAATTTATGTTGATCAGTACTTTTTCTATGCAACACAACATTATTATTATACAGGAATCACACAGAGGAATCAATTTTACCATTGAAAAACTGAATTTTTCAACTTGATAAACCTGGTATACTTTGGTTACACCACTGGTATGCTGTAATGATTTTAGTGTTTACCTTTCACTAAATTAAGTTAGCAATATCAGTACAGTATTATCACACAACATGACACACCAAATCCTGGTACAATTTGATAAACCGTTGCTTATTTATTCCCGCCCTGGTATTCTGTGGTACATTAGAGTTTGTTCCACAGAATGTTCAATTAAAAAAAAATATGAAATCTAGCCCCAAAACCCCCAGGAAGAAAAAATATATCGATAAACTACACTAAAAAATTCTTGAATTTAAAAACAAGTAAGGTATACAATTTCCAATATCATAAAACGGTTTAAAATCGTATAAAATCGAGAAGTCGTACAACTAATATGGCAAAACTTCTTACTGATGGAACCATAACTTAATTTAACACAACAGATTACGTGTTACATTAAAAAATCTAACTATCAACATCAACTTTACATAACCTATAGTGTAGTTCTGACAACAAGTAGTCAGCTTGCACATTCCTTCCATCTTGGGTTTTAGATCATTCATGTATCGCTGTTTGCATATGTGAGTCCTAATCCGTGAATCTACAGCGACACACGAGTCTATATCCCCGCACCTAGATTGTATGGCGTCAGATTACCGTCAATATTGATGTTGATTCTAATTCAAATGTTTCCGTTTTGAAGTGCCAACCCTGATCCTCGCTGATGAGTCCACGAGGGACGAAACGCGTACGGGGATTTTGAAATACATACATACATTTCCTTCTTCTCTTTAACTAATAATTACATGCCTCTATACAAGCTTTTCAGGACAGCGTGACCATGAGTCTCGTATGAGCCTGGGACACATTTTTATATACCACAAAATACACTTATAAACACACGTAAACTTTACATGCACTACAAGTTCAACCTTTAATTTTTACTTTTATATAGTTTTTTACATATGATAATAAATTTTTGCGAGCAACACATCATATTTCACACTTAATTTTTACAATTTCGCAGCTTACTCAGGGACTGTTGTTACACCTGTGTTTGATACACCACCATCATGGTGATGGTTCTCATTACCTATATCTAAACTTAAAAATTCTGAAATTGAACATATTTCCGTAATTCAGGTTAATTTGAATATTGAAAATATTAAATTTAGCATGCCGTTGATGGGTATTTAACACATTTCCAACATTGAAGTTTCAAAAGAGGTAGAAAACGCATCACTACATGAATTTGAAAAGTCAATATTTGCGGATAGGATAAAATGCCAGCGTAAAATGTCCGCCAATATTAATTAGCGCTACGTTGAATTGAACTCCTCCCCGGCACGCGCGACTATATTGTTTCTGAGCACATGTATTGCTATAAACATTAACTAATAATAATATTTAAAGAAATTGCTTCATAAACAACTTTAATGTCATTCAAGGAAATAAATTTTCCCTTTGAAATTCAGATAAGTATTTCTTGAAAAATTATTATTACTATCAGTTAATGTTTCATGTGCTCAGAAGCAATATAGTTGCGCTTGCCGGGGGGTGAGTTCAACGTAGCGGTAATCAAATATTGGCGGACATTTTACGAGGGTGTATATATCCGCCAATATTAACTTTTCAAATTCATGTGGTGATGCGTTTTCTACCTCTTTTGAAACTTCAATGTTGAAAATGTGTTAAATATCCTTCAACGGCATGCCGAATATGTTCAGTGTTGAATTTAATTTAAAAACGGAAACATGTTGTTTTAGAAATCAGTAAAATAAACATCAATATTGGCGGTAATCTTACGCCATAAGATTGACCTCTCGTGGACAAGGTCACTCACAATACCAGCCCAATAATGTTTACAGAGTGAATATACGGTAACGGTGATCTAAAAGTTTAGCACTTTAGTTCAGGCCCGTTTACATGGACGGGCGATTTTCATTGCGATTTTCCTCATCCTGATCCTGACGCATTCGATTGAGTCACTGACACATGAACGTATTGGACCAGAGGTATTGGACAACAGACCTTCACAACAAATGGTCGATACTTTTTTTAGTCATCCAGTCCATTACCCTAACCGCCTTCTCCCGCCGCATTTTTGCGCTTTATTTTAAACTCCCAAATAAAGACCCTTTTAAGAGACAGACTTGGAGCAAGTCTAGTCCATCACATGCGTCAGGATGAAGTAAATCGCCACAAATATCACCTGTGCCATAGGCCTTAGTATATGGTAGAAATAACAAGAAAAAACTTATTTACATTACATATATCTACCTGTGAATATGAAGAGATATCTTTAAGTCAGATAAAATGTAAATTATGGAACTTCAAACCCGGTTGATTGAGTGGCTACGGCCAAATCCATTTGTTTGGAGAATTCCACAAAAGATGATACTTTCGAGGGAATTTCCAACTCCATTGGACAGGTATTGGCGTTGTGTAACACACTGTCAATTGACGTTACTGTAATTTCCGATGGGGCGTGAAAACCCATGGGCGGGATGCTCCTTACTCCTGAGCAAAACATAAGCAATTTTGCCAGATCATCTCCAACTAGAAAATAAGACCCTTGTAATCCATGCCGAATCAATATTGTTTCATACTTGAAAAGCCTTTATAATGAAACAATTATTGGATTCGACTTTTGCAAAATTGTCTTCAAACGTCGGTCATATTCGCCTTAGCCTAGATATCATGTGGAACCTCGTCCACTTATTGAATACAGTATAGCTATGAAGCTCGTTCCATCCTAGACAAAACGCCATGCACTCTAACGCTAAATATATCACCTATAGCAATATACCCGTACTCTAAAAAGGCCCAACACTCCAACAATACCCTTATTCTAGAGACCTGAGTTATATAATTGTTCAAATTGTTTGCTTGAAATAGAAATACGTGCATTTACGTATTACGTGTGTATATATTATGAAATGAAATGTCTTAACATTTTTTCGATTGTTTGCTTGAAATAGAAATACGTGCATTTACGTCTACAAATTAATCACCGTTAATTCGTTATACAATCTTTACAGCTAGCTTCCAAATTTTTCATTTACACTCCAGGGATTATTCTAAGAAAATTTTTGAACTCCAGTAAATTATGAAATCTCAGTCAAAACAAGAAAAAATATCTATTGATTCAGCAAAAATGGTCCTATGTTAAGGTTGCTCAACATTGTAGGCCTATGTATTTCAGTATACCTGACCAACATTGTATGTATTTTAGCATACCTGACCAGTGACCAACATTGTATGTATTTTAGTAATTTACCTGACCAACCGATTATATGTATTTCAGTAGCCTATACCTGACCGCCTCTCCTTGAACATTCAACCAGTCACCAGAATAAAATTGTCAGCCTTTTCAGCAAAAGATGGATTTGAAACAAATCTACTCGACAATGGATAATAAAAAGAAAACAAATTAAAATGGAAAATCTGAATTGCCATTACTTTCGATGTACATCTCAAAATATTCTCGTAGATTACTTTCTAATTAATGCATGTAAAGTAAGCTCTTCAGCCTTTCTGAACTTACATTATCCATGCTTTCATCTTTTACGAACAATCGCAGGGTTTTGAATTTACATAATTTATTTTATTTATTTATTTATTTAGGAAGCATATACTACATCAAACAATACGGGAATATTATGAAAAGTTGAATGCTTACCTGACGCTGATAAAAGATGTTCTATAGCCCCTTCCAAGCTATACATACTATTTAAAGTTGACTCAGGACAGATAGCGACATCACTGAGGAAACAGTGGCATTTAACTGTGTAAGTGCCTCTGAATTTGACGATCTGTCCTGTTGATGACCTCGTACATATGTATAATATTTGAGAAGGTTGTTGCAATATACTGACCAGTACATGTCATATATTGTATTAGCTTTTCAAGTGTTTTTTTTGAGAATACTAAATATCTACAGTAATACTCCAGATAAATTTGAGGGTGTTTTGGTTGAGTATCAAGATTTATAGAGTGAGAAGAGAGACACAAATTTAGGCTTACAGTCCCCCCCCTACAATTATGGAATGAAGCCCTGGCCATTAACAAGCAGCGCAGAGAAATTGTAAATATTTGTCTGCGATTTTGTAACTCACAGGCACTGCTGTTGCTACTGGTACTTGGAGTTGAAGTGCCTGGAAACAGGAAAGAAGGCATGTCATCTCCAGAACTATCACTGTTATTGTCCTAAATAGTAAAATATATTAAAGACAGGCAAGTGTTGTTCATCTAATTTTAAATATCTAATTACAGCACCAGTGGCGGCAACACGGGAGGAAACATCCCCCAGTTCTGTTCAGAGTCAATTTTCTAATTCGGCCAAATCCGATGAGAAAATTGCGGGGGGAGGGATCCATCACTCCAGTTTTCTAGATAAACTGTCTTTATGGGGCAAATAAGGGTGGGAATTAAAGGATCAAATTCTGTATAATCTTAACCCCAAAATGCAGGAAATCGTAATTTAGGGATTCTATATTTCAAAATTTTCCTGGACCACCTAGAAGTGTCTAGCGCTCGATAATCCACCCCACTTTACTACCCTGGCGCCGCCACTGTACAACACACATGGCCATTCTCTAACACATACATATACTTACAGGTAAATCAATTTTATATATTTTTATATTGCAAACCTCAATTTCAATTGTTCGCTTCTCTTTTTCACATATACCAATTGGCATTGGACATACTTTCCCACATGTTGTAAGGAGACTACGCAATGCCCTATAAGAGGTACTAGAGTACCACATTCAGGGCCGGATTAACGTCGCGCGAGGCCCGTGGCAGATTTTCAGCGCGAGGCCACAAACCGCCCCCCCCCCCTCGTTATGAAAACCTTTGAATTCAAAGACACACAAAATTGTTAAATAATAGACAATTTGCATTATAGACTAAATTTGTTCTAGGCAAGGAAAAGGGAAACAATCACAACAGCTACAAAGAACATAATAAGATTAGTAAAATTGCAAAGTTTGGTTGCGAAATGTTGTAAAATGCGGAAAATATAGCCTTGCAAAGTTTGCAAATTTGGTAACTTTTGTATTACGTGCGGAAATTCCTACCACATTTCGCACTAAACACTCTTAAAAACACAGATATAGCACTAAACATTAAACCCCATTCAGACCCTCAAGGGGTAACCGAATTACATACTTTAAACAGAAATATATATATATTAGGGCTCCTAATGATAACAGTTAACATTGTAACTGATTGGATTACCCTATTTAAATAAAAGTTTCTATCTATATATATGTTTTTTCTTATTATTGTAGTGTATTTGTTGAACAAACTATACAGTCTTTGTAGTACTTCATCTTCGTCAAAAGATACTGCTTCCATAGACAGATTTTTCTGAATGGGGACTACATAGAGTATTGCAGATTTAATTCCATATGAATACTTCAAATATGGGATTGTGTATCCAGATGCTGGTGCATGGTTTAATATATGAGAGGATTTTCCCACTTCCTTGTCGATAGAGCTCAAAACCTTCACTTTCCTTCAGCTTTGGATAATAATCGTAAAGGACTTCCTTAATGTGGTCAAAATTTCCCTTCTTATTTCTAAAGATGATACTCTTTTGACCACGGCCAGCTTCTCGCAACTCTTGTTTCATTGAGGTTTTAGGAACCTTGCGCTGATCTTTATCTGCTAATACACAGAATTCCATGTTTCTTTCACTTTATATGGGTGGAATTGATATGAATGCTTTTTCTAGCAGGTTTTTGTTTCATGATGCTACCATGATTTACACTTGCATTAGGCCAGCATGAGAAAAACCTCTGGTTGCTTGTAGCTGAAGAGCTAAACACTGATGATTGCCCTGTGTTAGGATTTGATTGGCTTGCAGGTTGCAAAGAAGATGCTATCAATTGGGATGTAGACTGTCCAGGAAATATTTGCCTACAATCATGCAATATAATATAACATATTATTACACAGTTATATTGGCAATATTAATTATTAGTAAAATTACATAGGTGATTATTGAAAATTCTCAACGCTGATTGGTTGCGCTACGTCGGATTAATACGCGATAATCACCTAAAGCGTTTTTAAGCCGCTTTTATCGTAAATATTCAATTAAAATATTTTTGAAATGTGCATTTTTTATCTTTTTCCAAATAATCACCTATGTAATTTGTGACCCTTCACGGGAAAACGTACTTTAAGGTTTTTGGGTTAAAATGCTAAAAAAAACTCCAATTGAACTGTGTTTAAACACTGCTCAAACTGTGTTCAAACACACAGCCGTTAGGGTTCGAACCCTGTTCGAACGTTCTTGTTGTGTATTCTGAATGGTTCTGAACGCTTTGATAAAACGGCCACACTTCGCTTACGTTGCGGTGAACGCAGTTCAGACGCTATACGTTCAAAATTTGAAACTCCGCTTGAACTGCGTTCGAATATCTACGAACGATTGCTGAACGTTTTGTAACGCTAAATAAACACTCCCTGAACGAGCTGTAAACTCTCTCTGAACGCCCTAAAAACACGTTGATATAAGCCTATTATGATATTAATTGAGATGTCATAGACAGCCTATTTAATAACATTGTACATGCCTCCATGTCTATGTAACTATATATATAGCAATTCCTTTCCGCATTGACAAGCATAATTATAAAGCATGACATATCACCTACGTAATATTTCGGCGATTATACAATCAAGTATAGTAACTTAAACAAAAAAGCTATACTAGTAATATTCATAGAAATTAAGTACTCGTTTATACGGCCTGAGGTTTTTCAAACGACTTACCTCAGACACGGCTTTCCACTCCGATCAATCACTGTAATAACCCGCATTTATTGCTTTTTTTAATAGTGTGACAGCTTGCTATAATATATCCAATCTACCCAGAATAGCCAGATTCTGTAGAATAGATAAGAATGTTTCAAATTTTGCAATAGTAAAGAAGTTTTTGCCAAATCATTGCCGAAAAGTTTAATCTTTCTGAATGTTCAAACTGGGCAATATTTCATGAACATACATATTAAGTAAAACCAACTCTGACAACGTATTACCTTATGTTGAAAGTACGATAACATTCATATCTACAGTAAGCATCCATTGTTATCATCATACAGTACCACAGCCTTTGCGCAGTTATATGGTTAATTCTGTGCAGGTACTGTATGTTTAGATAGACTGTCATGAATAATTACGCTTGTTTATAGTCTTCATCTGCTAGTATAGGAATAATATATATGTCATATTTTCTGATAGTATTCAACTGATGAGCTGTCAGATGGTAGGCCGGCTAAATCCTATCCCTCCGGTTTGAGTCAGAAGAAAACATGACATGATGGTTATTATTCCTTAATATACAGTACCGATGAGTACAGCAAGCGAAAGGACGCAACGCACAATCAATCTCTGAAAGCTTGTTGTGTATTCAAGGTGTATATATATATACAGTAAAAAGGAATCCATTCCATTTACCTAATTATTTTGTAAATGTAAATTATAAACATGAAAACAAATCCTGGTTACAGGTATATTTCAAATTGATTATTCTGAGCGTGGGTTAAAAAATGTTTCTTGTGGAATTGGTATATAGTGGCAATTATATAATACATGCAAACTCAAATCCCTACGATTATGTCGACCGCAAATAGCTTTGTTAGACGGAAATTTATTTCTAATGTTAAAAGGTTAATTTCAAGTTTTGGCTTCCAATATCAAATGAGATCTGATCTTAATCTTTTTGCGGTATGTTCTCATATGCTATTACTTGCGTAAATTATTGCATGGTTTAAGGCAAGTTAGTATAGTTTCTGCAATGCCCTGCTTTCATATACTGTTTAATTTCACCAGCGATTGCCACTGTAGACATGTCTAGAAATTTACTAATATTTGCAATTTAATTTAAAACAAATCATATATGCCATCTTAGCGTGGCGATTCATCGTTCATTTGTAAAAATATATGTCTGTCTTGCGTCGCCCTCTATATATTGAAAGTTGCAACTTCAAATCTTGGATTTGCCTGCTGGTAATAACCGTACTGGAAAATGTTCTTGCATGTGCATATTAATTTCAGCACTGAGGAAATGTTTGTATAGATTATGTTGGCGTAGTCGATATTTACATCAACTGCGCAACGGAAGGGTAGGAATGGGTGCGCTTACCACATTATGCTCAGTCATTCCACGCGCAATAAATGCTAATTTATTATTTACAAAATCCTTACACTAAGACCCGCTCTGACGCGCTAATATGAGACAGCAATATGGAATATATACGAATTAAACATGGAGGGCTTGGTTATTAAAAGAACGAAATACATGGCATAGAGTCAGCTCCTGGGTAAAGTATTAAAGTTCATATTACTGTTTGACGTATTACTATAATTTAAATTTACTTTTAATTTCTGTATGCCAACTTTTGTGAAACGCTGGGTCATTGACTTTTTAATGAATAGGGAGCAACGAGTAAAACTTTCGAGGGGCCGTGTTCCCTCTGGAGTACCTCAGGGAACTAAGTTAGGACCGTGGCTGTTCGTTCTAATGATTAATGATCTTGCTCTGAATAACGTTGATTATTGAAAATATGTTGACGACACGTCTGTATCTGAAGTAGTACCCAAACACAGTTCCAGCGATATACAAGTAACTGCAGATCATGTTCAAAAGTGGTCTGAGGAGAATCGGCTTCAACTGAACGAGTCAAAGTGCAAAGAAATTGTTATTCATTTTGGTCGAAGGAATCTCACCTTTCCGAAAGTAAAACTCAACCACTGTGAAATGGAAGTTTTACACCATGCCAAGATTTTAGGTCTAACGATTAGCAACGACCTTTGCTGGAATGAGCATATAAATTATATTATTAAGAAAGCAAACAAACGATTCTTTTTCATAATCCAACTCAAACGTGCTAAAGTTCCACCTGATGATATTGTCCTTTTTTATGCCACCTGTGTCCGGCCTGTTCTCGAATTTAGTTCTCAAGTGTACCATTACGCTCTTCCAGAATACCTCAGTAAAGCATTGGAGCGTGTTCAGAGACGAGTTCTCTCGATTATATATCCTGGTCAACCTTACCCTGTTCAGTTAACTTTGTGTAACTTAGAATCTCTATTTGACAGGCGACAATCTGCGTGTGTGAAGCTTTTTAACCAAGTGCATTCAGACCCTGAACATAAACTAGCTCATCTTCTTCCAAGTAAAAACGATAATCGATATAATCTGAGAAGATCTAGATCTTATAATATAGTTAAACATAAGACTAATAGATATGGTAAAACTTTTATCCCTTCTTCTGCTCGTAACATTGATTTTGTCTAAAGACGGGCATTCAGTAACGAGTTTTATATAGACTTGTAGTTTCAGTAATTAAGTAATTACAGTTGATGTATATATATAATTTTTATACCAAAGGCCAATGTAAATAATCACGCAATTCAGCTATTTAGCTGCAATGTGAATTTTTATAACAATAATAATAATAATAATAATATCATCTGGGATAATAAGATAAGCGGCTGTCAATTTTTCTGTCAATTTATCTCGCTGCTAAAGCGTCATATGGACCTTTCTAATCACAGTATAAACTGTAAAATTAAACCAATTCAGTATGATACCCATATTGTATTGTAACCGTAGCAAATATTTTTATGTACTTGAATAAGTCCTCTCTTAATGTTAATACTCGGACTAAGTGACAAAGCGGTCCCTACTGTACACGACAATTGCCAATACAAGACGATACAGAACAGAAAAGCACTTACTATTAGTTTGTTTAGGTTTGCATGTCTCGTCACAAGTATAGCGTGAAATGTTGTATACTATCATTTTCATTTCTTATATTTTCAACTGGCCAACCTCGTGAATAAACAAAACTCATTTACCTGTTAATGAGACACAGCTGGAAGCTAGTATTTCTTGGGCGATTATGAGCGTATACCAATATACAAACGAGCCAATAATCTACAGTCACTCCTTTATTAAATTGTGCACGTCAGTAGACATATCTCGAACGAAGATAGTCAATACAACTCCTAATTCCTCAGCCATCTCTCGAAGTGCTATACCAACGAACAATTATGTAATACGACCACCAGTTTACTCTGATGAGACTGACAGGCTGCACCTAATCTCTCATAATTATAATCATAGCTCGCGGCGAAAATGGTTTGGCGTGCAATATTATTCAATCGATTGCGACAAACAAATACGGTTTCATATATTTACTGTATATGGCTGTCGTATATGTTTGTAATAACTGTTTAATCGTCATAGTTGATATCAGGACTTGCTCTCAAAAAAAGTTAATTGCCAAGGTCAATAATGTCAAGTACTTATTAGTTTATGTTTGTAATACCATGGCGTTTCGACTCCTATTGTCTGGAGTTTTAACGGACTATCAACGCAGTAATAACGCCCGATAAACGATGTACGCACGGTCGAAAAACACATAAAAAACCCCGTTCAAAAATACTGAACGCGAATCAAACACCTTTCAAAGCAGAATTTATGAACACATCGCAAACGCTGAATGATTCATTGTGAACGCTTTTAACCATACACAGGCACGCTCAGAAAACGCAAGAGGCAGACGTGTAAACGATATAAAAACTCAGTTCATATTTGTTTAAACTCATTGCTAACACCCCGTGAACGCAGCTTCAACTGCATTTTAACGACGTTTTAAGCAATTTGTGAGATGACTTAAAGTACGTTTTCCTATGAATGGTCACATTTACTGAATCAATTATTCGCCTCAGGCTCGGTGAATATCGGATTCACCTCGCCTTCGGAGAATAATTGTTCAATAATAACTGAATTGTACAAGATTCAATCATTGAAATTAATCCTTCATGTAAAAAGGAATTTTGAATAGATATTTTGTGTATATCCCACTGATATGAAAACATTACTTTTTCTATTTAACTCTTTTGCACCCCTATCAATAGGTTTTAAACAATGGTCACTGTGGTACCTTAGCATGTTTAACACCAGAAGAGAAAAATTGAGAAACTCTTCCAGCAATTTATATCCGTATAAACTCATGCACATTTCAAGCCTTCAAGAGGTGCTGTCGTGCTGAGGTCACACTTTAGTAGCACTAGTACAACAAAACTGGAATTCCAATGACAAAACCCCAACCAAATCTGGCTGATATGTATGAATATTACGTGGGCAAGTTATACACAATTCTCAAGAATTCTGTCATTTATTTATGATAAGTATTTACATATTTAATATTTTTTCTTGAAATATCTGATATCTTATATTAATTTCTAGGATGCTTATGCTGGCTTTTTCTGATAAGTACATACTGATACTGTCTAAACACACTATAAAACGGGTTTTAAACGTGGCAGCATGCAATACATTATACATATGATTTCTACAAACCGGTAGTTTACAGCAGCACACTGTTCCAATGTATTTGTTGCACTCGATTGACTAGAGGATTTACTAGCAGTTGACCTGAAGCACTAGTGGAGGCTGTAGGTTCAATGTTTGAATTTTCTCTTAAAAGATACATACTTCTTTCTAAAAGCGTTACCGCTTCTTCTCTAGCAGAACGACTATTTTAATTATTTCGAGCACCTGGCTCTTCCTCTGAAATTCCCACTCATATTTCGGCCATTTTAAACAAATGTCAAATGATCGACATGTATAATCAGTGTGTATAATGAAAGTCCGCAATTATGATCGAACGATCTATCGATCTGTCGACAAAACACGAGCTAATTACGAAAGTTTACGTTTATAAAGAAGCTTTTATATCTCGTATCGTACGGTGGCCCACAAGTGTTACCAAACTTTCTTTTGAATTGACTGAACTTTTTTATGGTGACCAAACTTTCTTTCTTTTTTTGTGGCGACCAAACTTTCTTTTGTAACAACCAACATTCTTTTGTAGCAACCAACCTCTCTTTTGTAGCGACCAAAACTTTCTTTTGTAGCGACCAAACTTTCCTTTGTAGCGACCAAAACATTCTTTTGTAGCGACCAAACTTTCCTTTGTAGCGACCAAAACATTCTTTTGTAGCGACCAAACTTTCTTCTGTACGGACCAGACTTTCTTTTGTAGCGACCAAATATTCTTTTGTAGCGACCAAACTTTCTTTTGTAGCGACCAAAACTTTCTTTTGTAGAGACCAAACTTTCTTTTGTAGCGACCAAACTTTCTTTTGTAGCGACCAAAACTTTCTTTTGTAGAGACCAGACTTTCTTTTGTAGCGACCAAAATATTCTTTTGTGGCGACCAAACTTTCTTTGTGCCTCACAGTGAACAACTTCATGCAGTATTCGTAGAGTGGCCTTACAGTATCTTCGTGTCGTTCGTGAACAACTCGATAGCTATCGTCACAAAATCGTCACATATTCGGGAGGGATATCGTTTTCCGCCATCCAGGCGATTCACTGAGGGCCAAAACCCGAGGAGGCAAAAATAGTCGTCCGCACGGGCGTGTAGAATATTCAGTTCTTGTACACCAGAAAAAATATCGATTGAATATGAAATTTGGGTCAGTTGGTTCATCCATTTTTGAGCATGCGCAATTTCTTGCAGATTTGTGGCGTTTCCCAGTATTAAAAGCAAGGTCACGGCGCTGATTGGTTGCTCCTAACTGTCAGAAATAAACAACTTTTCGGTCAGTTTACAATGGCCTTGCCGTGGATCTATGCTATGCCGTCTAATCTGCCACATATTTTTCATTGAATTGTGCCACTTCGATATGGCCAATTGTGTTCTCAAACCGAATTTTGGACAACTCAATAACAGCGATTTTAAACTCGAACAAGACGCCTGCTGAGGCGTTCACACTGGCCTTGGGGAGCAGGTTTTGCTCTAGACTTGCTCCAAGTCTGTCTCTTAAAGGGTTTTTTTTATTGGGGAGTTATAAAGGATTGGGAAGTTATAAAAGGCGGCCGCATTTGTGCACCCTTTATAATTTCGTGCGCCTTTTATAACTCCCCAATCCTTTATAACTACCCAATAAAAAACCCCTTTAAGAGACAGACTTGGAGCAAGTCTAGCCCCATCTGGACGGTCAGGGTTTAGGGGCACCTGGGGCGGTGTAAGATTTACTGTCTGTGTGAGGTTTCAGGTTTCAATCTCAGATCAGTGGTTTCAATCTTATTTTGAGGTGCTTGGTTATATTAATGATATATGCTAGGTTTATATAGCCGATTGTGAGATACATAGACATTGTCCTATATTAAAGACAAAATTCTAATAAATATTTAAACCAAATTCATCGTGTAATTGTAACGCTATTCTTGACACATGTTGTAACACGTGTGAATTTCCCGCCATCACATATATATATACTGACGCGTATCGAGATTTTTTGTCGTGTGTCTGCATGTGACGTCAAATTATGATGTGCAGTAAGGAATTTACATGCGATTATTTTATGATGGCAATCTTTGGGGAAAAGTTCATTTCTAAAGGTATGTTTATTCATTCGATATTTCCTTTCGTCTTATAGGCAATACATATTTTTATACATACCATAATTAGGCATAATATTGTTCGTAAACAAATGCGAAAGACTCTTAATTCACATTGTCACCGTCAGCATTTACATATATTTATGGCAATGCCATAATTCAAGTTAAGAATTCAAGTCAAATGATACTGTCATTCAATCAAATGACGTGCAATAATGTGTATGTTCGTTCCTCTGTAATTAAGAATGGCAAATGATGTTGAAGAAAATACTAACTTTCTTTACTAACTTCCAGACGAAGGGCATTCGCGCGAAACGTCGAAGTTCTTATTGTATTTTTCAGGTAGTTTTACTCTACTCATCCGCCAAATCTTCGTTATACCTTAGATAATAGAAGGTTATACTCTACATACACTGGCGCCATGCGTTTGACTATGTTATTCTATATTATTTAAATATATTTCATTCTATTCTGGCCTGTAAATCTATTCTGTAATACTCTAATAGTTTAAATAAATGAAGTGTGTGATTACAATTACTCTCTACCCCATGACTTTGATTCCAGGCGGAGGCAGCATTTCCCTTGCGATAGTAACTTCTAGTTGTAGTAATATACTCCATACGCCCAGCCTCGACAATGTTATTTTGAGTTGACACGTCAGTTGTATTTCACACAAACTAAAAATAGCAAACGTAAACAAAAGACATTTTGAGCCATATTTTGTGATATATAATACCTAAAGTCGTAAAGAACAATATTGAATCGAAATACCAATATTGTTAAAAAGCAAGAACAAAGCATCATACCAGAATGTGAATGACTTTGAAAGTTCGAAAAGCATATAAATTTAACTGTGTATCAAAGCGAGTTAAGAGCAGGGGCCGGTTGTATAAAAATGTAGTTAAAGTTAACCATAGTTAGTGCAGCAGTTAACCAATGAGAATCGCGAATTGTACAGTTAACTACTATTTAACTACAAAACGGGTAGTTAAAATGTAGTTAAGACTTTTATACAACCGGCCCCTGGTATATAAAGTCTAGCGCGAGGGAGTTTCATTTCCTGCAATTGTAATATATTATTGCTTAAATTTTGAAACAATTGTTAGCTACTTCTTGAGAAACATTCCAAATTCTTTATACAAAGGCAACAAAGCTAATATATAATAGCTTTGTAGTTTAATATGAAGTAACTGTATTCTACGTTGCATAGTACTATCTAAAATTATGTTGTAAACAAACAATCTCAGTTATAACAGTCGAAAGTCGCTTAAACATACGGGCAACCTTTTCGCCATAATTTCCAGGGATTTTACCAACTGTAACTGCAGCTATTGAATACGCAAAGAAATCTACAACGAACTCGTGGGTTGTTTATATCAAAGAAAACCACCCATGAAACAAACACAAGAAAACATTTCCTAATAGACATATTTGTCATATAGCCCGCTCCTCAAGACGGTCATTTTGAATCGGGTGGACGATTTCGTAATCACCACATGGTCTCTGAGCCTGCGATGCGCTAACGCAAACTCGATTTCTCGACGATGAAAAATACAGAAAAAAACCAGAAAATTAGGGATTTAAGACACTTGGCCTACAGGCCAGTGTAACAAGTAAAATGAGCTCAGCTCTATAGTATGTGTTTACAATATATGTTTACATAATTATATGCCTGCATGAACGTCGGTTCAGTATGGACTATAATAAAATTTGAACCAAAAAGGCAAACAATATCTAGACTCGACGTGCACTACATTGGAGAAGATGGGGTAGATTCAAGTGCTCTAAGAAAATAATTTCTTCGGGAATACACTGCAAGAAATAAGAAGAGTTATGTTTCTCACTGGTAGCGTCATACGTTCGACCTTCCACGTACAAAATGGCAATTTCCGTACATGTGGCGAAATAATTGCAACATCAATTGCATAGGGTGGTCCTCCGCCGTATTGTCTGGAACTATGTGCATATGTGCACAATTATGATGTCCTGTGCAACAAAGAAGTTGATGTGTTAAACATAAGTGATGAGGATCTAACAGGGGTGAGAGCGTTTTTGATGCTGTGAGAGCGAATTGCACCAGTCACACCGACCTCATTATTGAAAATGGCTATACAGGTGAAATAACAAGAGATCACATCGAAGAAATTGTCAATTCCGTTAAAGTGAGTTTTGTTAACCACCGATTCTTGTATATGAACGAGTTCAAGATTGGACTGAACACTTATGGTTTGGGCGACCTAATCTCTATTCATACAGATCTCTGCAAACCAATTTCCTTGAAGAATTCCATACCCAAACTGTCCCGGATGGAGATTACCAGACTGTTCAAGCCGAAGTATTCAGCCGAGTCTTCGACCAGACGAGTAACCGAAGAATCCATGATGGACCACCTACAAGACCTCCTCATATCTTTTGAAGATCATGAAGTCACTACTAAAGCAGCTGCCATAGCTTGGAGAGAAGATGATAACTGCGTTGACGGAGACCGAGAAACATCTGAAGGCGCTGGTGACACTGCAGAAGAAACCTGGGAAGAAACACAAGCCTATATTTGAAGAAAATGTTACGATTACTGTCCATTTTCACCACGAGTGTCTTCAGAGGTATCCTTCACATACAGTATGCTACCCTTTTGTCGGAGCCTGTGGCAGGGATCTCAGTCTTCCCGTTGCCCATATGAAGAACAAAGAAGGATTCAAAAACGTTTTTTTACTGCAGTTTGTAATGGCCAGGAATTTGCTAACCATAAACTAAGTAACTTCGACAGTTTTTACATTTGGTTACACGTACTGACAGTGATAAACGTTTTCTTGTCCGCTTTGTGACAAATTTTTGTTCTTTTCTTATTACATTTGTTCGTATTTAGTTATTATTACAGATTTTTCTGTATCTATTTTAGCAATAGACAATCGTTATTAAGCTCGGGGTTTTATAAATGTTTAGTTCTATTGCGCTTTTTCTGGACGATTAAGAGCTCATTGTCATTATCAGATGCAAGCCAAGAAACTATAAATGGATAAACTTGAGTACTTTTTCACAGTTCCTGTATTATCGCTGGTAAATTTCACTGGAATAGTGGATCAGAAATTGTACGAAATACGCCAAATATAAATATAGAACTAAATGATCGGCATGGGCTACTTTTAAAACCCTGAAGCAAAATCATCTCATTGTATTGGTCAACATATACCAATATGTTAGGTGTTGATTTTGTTATTAAATCTATTTTTGTGTTGCTTATCAGTCTTAATGTTTTAGGGGAGAATTTGAAAAATTGAGACAAAAAAAATCAAAACAGTGACGAAAGAGTTTGAAATATTTTAGTATTAGTTGGGGATTGAGGCGCCACCAGCGAAATATTATGGAGGCGAGGCACGGGAAAGGCGAAAATCTTGCCTCCCTAATATGTCGCTACCTGCGCCTTGACCCCTTAAAACCGCCAACTAGGCAGGCCAGAAGATTTTTTTGAAGATTTTTATCCAAACGTCCAGATCGATGTTGTATATATTTTATAACACAAACTTCAGCATTGATGATATGATGCTCAACCTTAATCAATAATTGTTAATATTGACCTTAATAAAACACCAAAATAAATAAACATTTCATACTTGTTATTCACAATGAATTTTCAAGTTCTAGATTTGGTGTTCATTTCTAGCATAATTGATCAGTATTTCGTATAGTCTCAATGCCTCTTGCCAGTTAGAAGGAAACTCCCTTTGGATGTTCTGCATAACATAATTGAAGTACTCTTGGTAGATATTATCCTCTCGCGTTTCCACCAAATGACGACTGGCATATATAGTTCATCTGATCATCGGGTATTAGTAAAAGGAGATTTGGCATACCCCCATACGTAGATGGCAAACAGTACAATGCAGATGGTCGTCCGCTTACCGTGTCATGGTGCGATTTTCGGATGTAGTGTGTGTTCCAGTGCTCACATGTCTCGATCATCAAGATTTTTATACCTGCAATTTGCTATTGTGAAGCTGATTTCAGGATTTATTTACCATGCATATTTAATATTATGCAGTTAAAGAAATGTGCAAGTGATTGGTCACCGTACATCACCCCCCGGTACAGATACAAGGAAAAATATCAGGGAATCATAATAGGGAATAGTTTATAAAGATTAAAGTAACAGTAACATGAGTGAACACTGACCTTATATGGCATTTCGTAATTTATTTCGCGTGCGGGGATTAAATTTCAACGATTTCTATAAAAAAAATAGTTCTACTTCTTCAAATGCAATGAAACTTTCCAATAACATTCTCTTTTACATGAGCTGTAATTAGTGTGGTAACACTTGCTCGAAAATAATAAATCTTGCTCTGGCAATTCCGATTTATTTCAACCACAGGCATCCCAAGCTCACATTGTTGCTATATTAATTTTTTTATTATTAATAATTTTTTATTATTGCTGTTTGTATGTTATGTTATATTATGTGTATATGTTATGTCTGTTATGTTATGTGCAGAAGTGGTATGATGGAATTAAATATATATTTATTATTGATGGTTAGGGTACTTTATATTAGCAAATTATAGTGACTTAATAGTCACTAAAATATTGTGTCAAATGAAGAAATAAAGTTACTTACTTCTACTACAATTTGCAATCGACTTTTCGGTGTTGACTTGGTGTGATTTTAAATCCACTTTGAAGGAAAAGTCACTCATGGTATTATATGTAATAATAAGGAGAAGGCAGGTCAATACAGCTCCAACGAACTCGCACCGGCTTCACAAATCCTTCTCGCGTCGCATAATAATGCATCGAATCGCCAAAAAAACAACAGATCCATAAAGCACATTACATTTCCCATCACATTCATCGTCTTCAGCAAACACAAGAGATTTTTTGTCGGTGAAAATCCATAATTTGTTCGATTTTCTGACAATCTCAGGCACCGTGGCTGTCGATACCCGGGGATATTCAGTTGAGAGCTCGCGAGTTCGAATTACACTCTCTATTGTTATTGGTTGATTCGAACGCGTTCACGCGACAACAATGTAATGAACCAATAACAATAGAGAGTGTAATTCGAACTCGCGAGCTCTCAACTGAATATCCCCGGGTATCGACAGCCACGCTGCCTGAGATTGTCAGAAAATCGAACAAATTATGGATTTTCACCGACAAAAAATCTCTTGTGTTTGCTGAAGACGATGAATGTGATGTGAAATGTAACGTGCTTTATGGATCTGTTTTTTTTTTGGCGATTCGATGCATTATTATGCGACGCGAGAAGGATTTGTGAAGCCGATGCGAGTTCGTTGGAGCTGTATTGACCTGCCTTCTCCTTATTATTACATATAATACCATGAGTGACTTTTCCCTCAAAGTGGATTTAAAATCACACCAAGTCAACACCGAAAAGTCGATTGCAACTTGTAGTAGAAGTAAGTAACTTTATTTCTTCATTTGACACAATATTTTAGCAATTTTTTGACAATATATATTCGACTATTAAGTCTACTATAATTTGCTAATATAAAGTACCCTAACCATCAATAATAAATATATATTTAATTCCATCATACCATTTCTGGCACATAACATAACAGACATAATACATACACATAATATACCATAACATACAAACAGCAATAATAAAAAATTATTAATAAAAAAATTATTAATATCGCAACAATGTGAGCTTGGGATGCCTGTGTTTCAACAATAATATATTGTAAAATTTTTAGATAATTTATGAACATGTATGCAAATTAATTTTGATATGTAATAGGAACCGGGACAAACCAGATATCCTTATGATCTATCGCCGCCAATATTCAACTTCTCATATTCATGTGTTGATTAATTTTCAGCATATTTCGAACATTCAACTTCTGATGAGTGCTGAATAATCGGTATGTTCAATGTCCAATTTAACTTCAATGTCGAAAATGTGTTGAGTAATATACATGTTCAATGTCCGATTTAACTTCAATGTCAAAAATATGTTGAATAATAAACAACTTCAATGTCCGAAATAACTTCATTGGCGGAACACTTTCCCACATTTTGTCATGACTGAATTAAATCTTATGTACATTTTGTCACATTCTCTCACATTCTCTCACATACAATTGACCAATCATAAGTCCTTAATAGGGTGACCTGTCTGTCCGATATTTTACGATGTAGGACAAGAGAGTTTGAGAATATTAGTAGGGTTGGTTTTCACCTCGTGTTTATATTAGAAAAATCTCGCTGGTGTTGGTCATAGTCACGCAATAAATATAAATGAGCCACAGCCGATGGAGTCACTAGAAATAGAACAAAATCGTGCCGATATGAGTGAAATAGCGTATCAAAACCATTTGGTTGCGTCGTCTAAGGTGTACAACGTGTACTGTATTATTTTAAACATACAATGTAGTAATTTGACGCAGCAGTAAATTATAAAACTCTCTCTGTGTTTGTTGATTATTTAGAATAATGATATTTCAACTGAAATTAGTGGTTGTGTTAGTTATACCTATTTAATAAAGGAAGAAAACATTGGAACAAGTTTATAACAATAAAAGCAAAATACGATACAATGTCAATGATCATAAAATAATTAAAAACGTATACAATATTTTATTGTATTTTGTCTTTTTGATATATTTTGTACGCTCTACAGGGAAAACCCGAAATAGATCGGATTAATCGATAAGATATCAAAGTGAACCAACTCAAATATGCCAGCAAAATGACATTGCATTGATATGTATATTAAATCAAGGACGCCAAATGCCATTTTAAATTACATCATGGCTCAATAAATATTTGACACAATGTAAGAGGTATTTTAATAGCAATTTATTGTACATAACGTGTTCGCGAATAACCGACTTTGCGTCCACTTCGCGATACTAATGCTGGTGGATTACAAATATTATCAGTCTCACTCTCGTTACTCTCACTAGCCATATTGTCATTACTATCATTCTCACTACCCATGATGTCACTACTCTCACTCTCGTATATTACCAAATCTTCATCGCTTCAACTTTCACTCTCGCTGTCGTCTTCTCTACTTTCTCGCTAAAATAGTCACTCTCGCTAAAATAGTGTGCAATTATCCTTCTTATCTTATCGTTTTTACGACCATTCTTGGGCAGCCGATAACGGTCCAGATATTTGTCAAGTTCAGGTACTTTCAGAGAACCAAGCTTTCCATCTTCCACAAGTAATTTCCAGTTGTATGAAGAGACATCTTTTAGCTGCCTTTCTCTTTGGTCGCTTTGCCGCTGTCGATCACGGATTTTCTGGAGATTTTGCAAGCTTGTCAACTGATCAAGGTAGGGCTTAACATACTTTTCCTCCACGATCAATTTCTTCGAAAATTCTTTCACCCCGTCAACATCATCCGCACTGAGACTCATTTCCATCAATGTCTAAAACTGAAGTGTCATGAACAGGTTTGTAACAATAGACTTGAGTTTGGAGTAATCTGGAATTGGTGTTGTATTCTTGTCATGACAGGTCCAACCCAACGATTCGAGGAACAGTATTGACACGACGATCCTTGTGTTTTCTCACACGAGTCTCTGAGGAACTCATTGTATAATTCTCCCGATTGCACATGCGTGTCGATAAAATTGCATATTATGCATGCGATAAAAGTATGTTGTTCCTGGAAGTTTCGATCTAACATTCTTTGTGGCACTTCGAGAAATACTCATCGTTAAAAAGAACGAATCTTCTGTTTTTTCCGATACACAGCCATGAATAAATTCAGATAAAACAGGTAACTTTCCATGCATTCTTCTCCATTCGCTGGGCTTCGTTAATTTCATAATCATGAAGGCTCATGCTAGCTATTTCCTGATCCTGCAAGCGATGTACTCGGATTCGAAAATCTCTATTGTAAATTCTGTCCAGCTCTGCACTTCTTATTTTGACATCTCCATTATTTACTCCAACGCCAGGCCCCGCGCATCAGTGAATTCTGCGCCTATCGATCTTGGTTTGACTTGTGGCAATCTCAAGGACAGTAAAAAAAGTAGAACCTCTTGTGCTTGGGTTGCAAGTTCTCAAAAACTGGCAAGTTCAGGTCGTCTTGCCTCTTTAATCTTCTCTGCCAATTTACTGCAATGAGTACTCAATGGAGTTAGGCAACGTCTTATTTTGTCCACTAAAGTTTTTTCAGCTTCACACAATACTGCCCTCTTTAAATCAGCATTAGCACAAGCAATTTTCGTTCTGTGTAGAAAATGTTCCAAACGCTTCAATTCATAGCTCTGATAAATGCATATGGCCCCTGCAGCTTCATCCGCTGGAGATCTTCCATCATGGTCATATCATTCAGCATGAAATTATCACACTGAACTGTGGCATAAAATTGCCGAAAATTAGCTGAATAGGACACAAGATTGATCGTCTCGGCCTGGCGTTACTTCATGATCATCTGGGTACTCACATCTTAGTCTATGAGTTTCGTTTGCCCATGACGTACCAGAAGAAGAAACATATACTTTCGGTCTTACCACGACGACGTGCGTTTCACTTTTCGTTATCAGTTTTTGCGATCCATCATCCATGATTATGCCCTTTTTTTGCTGGTACACCAATCTATCTGGCCAATCATACTTTGGTAATTGTCTATTTGTCTCGCGCCTGCTCCATCCAGGGTAAGTATCTTGACATTTCTTGTCTTTTCCAAACCTTCTACACAATAAAAACTATAAATACACTCATGCAGAATCCCCTCGCCTATTCGAACTCAGGAATTATACTTCCCAAAATTTATTGTAACATGAAGTATTCGGTCAATCATCGTAACCCTAGCAACACACAATTTTTTTACTTTTGGTACAAAATGATAAAAGAGTAATATAAATATTTGTACATTTAACTATAAAATTATGAATTGCCCCACTATATAAAGTAGATATGTTATTACGTACTCTTTTAGCTTTGGTTGTTGTAAAATTTAACCTTAGACATTTCACAAAATCGTCAAAATTGTTTTTTGACAATTGACAGTATATTTTTTTAAATTTATCTTTAAAATGAAGTTTTTGACATTACGTTGTTTCTTCAAAATTCAAATTTAAACTTGCTAAAATACCTTTTAGCAGGGCCTTTTTTAAGAAATCGTTAGTGGGGGGCATCATCGAAAGGGGACGTAACAAGTAGGTGGTGTATTACAGGTGTGGGAAGCTGAAGGGGGGTCTGGGGGTCCTCCCCAGAACATTTTTGTATTCTTGAGTCTCTGTGGCTTGATTTCCTGCATTTTCAGAGACAATTTTTGATATATCCCATCTAAACGGAGCCAGGTTTTGTTGTGAGACTACCATAACTTTCCTCTAAACTCAGTTTTTTCCCCTTTTTTGCTTATATTTTGGACAAAAGGGACCTTCACAGGGGGGCCCCAAAATAGCTTACTGGGGGGCCAACAAGGGGGCTGGGGGGGCTTTGGCCCCTCCAGTACATTAGTTAAAAAATGCCCTGCCTTTTAGGTTGAATCGATATTATAATAACCTCACAGAGTGACATACGCTTTTGCAAATCCACAAACTAAAATATGAAAAATAGACACTTACCCGTTTAAAACACTTCAAAAGTGTCCTTTTTTCAGCCATTCGACTCCTTCTCGTTTATCTTGTTTTGAAGACTCTGTTTATCGGTATGTTTTTCCAATAGCCCGAGTATTAAAAATACTCATCTCCATCCGAATAAAAAATCTCCATCCGTAAATCTTTTAAAAAGATTTACCCGTATGTTATCCGTATGTATCTGTATAACGTAGAAAACCCTGAACTGTCCATGACATCGCGGCGGACGACTTTGGATTCCACTGTGTTTTCACATACCCGGGGATAAATATCCGAGCGGAATTAGTACCCTCGCACGGCGCTTCGCGCCGGCTCGGGGATAAATGTTTTAATGAGACATTGGGTTGCGCAGGACTCATTTACTACTAGAAATACATTCATGCAGAATCCCCTCGCCAATCGCCATTAGAACCAAACAATTTCTAAAAAATTTTCATTTATCTTGTTTTGGAGACTTAATATTTGTCTGAATTAATATGTCGCGACCAGGTCCCGACTTGAAAAAAGTTCATGACTAGAAATCGAGGTCAGCCAGCGGATTGACTTGCGGGCTCGTAATTTCAGATTTCATCGGAAAAAGTCAAAACGGCGGATCGTTTCTATAAGGAATTCAACAATTTGAGTACGGCTGATTTTATAGGTGAGAGCAATAAAAAACCTGGAAAATACTGCGAGGTTGAGAGAATTATATCCAGAAGATAATTCTGATGAGGATCTTGACAATTTTGAAAATTTCAATTGCAAATAAGCCCCAACGGTGGAACATCCGACATTATAAAAGCAATATTAAACTATTATTATACAAAATACTATTTATAATCAAACAAAACACACGCATATACCAGCAACAGTCTCTTAATTTATCATTAAAATTCCAGAACGATTATTTGTTACCAACGCAAGCCAAAATATTAAATTTGCCGCGCCAAATAGCGCTATTTTTCGTGAACCTACGAGCAAAATTTGAAAATAAGACAGCGGTAGAGACCCTGGTAACCTAGCAACAAGTCAAGAATGTAAAATGCATGGCAACACGAACCGAAATAACGAGCAATGTTTTGCTTGTTTACGCTAGTTTAAGAACTATATCTCAGCGCTTCATGGATTAAATTACGACGAATTTGCGGCATGAAAATGCTATATTTCATGTCGTTCGGGAACAAGTTTAAGGATGCTGTAACGCCTTTAAATGTTGCTAAAACAAAGTATTGTCTACCTCGAATTTTCCTAGACGTGGGCCCGTGCGAAAAGTCGAACATATGTGGCCAAATTTACGTCTAGGAAAACCTCACTTCGGCAAATCATGTCAATTTGTTAGGCGTTTATATACAAGGTAAGAATTATAAACATCAGTCTCTCGGGAACATATCTGCGCTACTCGGATTGTCGGCAGATTTTCGGGAGTTGATAGTGGCCTAATTTGCTAAATTTTTAGACGTGGGCCCGTAGAAATTCTTAACAGGATCTAATACAAAATGCGTATCTTGAATTTTCTCTTATCAAATCTATAGAAAGCCGCCATCTTGAATTTATTTGGTAGAAACCTAACGCGCATGCTTATCAGCCATGTTGTACTTCATTTCTAGCCAGAGGAGGGTGGACAGCTGTCACATGATATTTTTCGACCAATGAGGAGACGCTATTTTCTCAGCGCTCGCAAGAAGCAAGTGGACTGTGAAATTTGCATTGGTCTCATAAATACGGAAATATTTCGCTTTGTTATTCAAATTTGCAATTAAATTCGATGCACACTCGTTCAATGAATATTAATCTACTCCCAAGCGAAGAATTTTGGAAGGTAAACGTCGTTTTGTACTATATTTTTATATTTAATGCAGGCACTTATGCGTCACGTGGAAATACGAGGCTGTTTCAACTATCAACTTTTGAAATAGAAAATATCGAATTTCCATGGTTCGATTTCGCTAATTTTCGCATAATGTGATAGATTAAAGCCTAATCTTTCGTTTTAACTGCCCCCTCCTATCCGCGCAACTCACCGTTTTCGAGATATTCGCTGCTGAATTTTCAATACGATTTTGCACTTTCTAAAAATAACTATCTCCAACTTTTGAAGTTTCCCTTCTTTACATTTGCATTTTACTAAAATATTTTAAACTTTTTGTAATATCAATGAATTATATGTTTAAACGCATTTGCTTGATCAGTTTTTGATGGATATTTTAGAAATTATGAAACGTGTTTTTGTTTGTTTTCATGATTGAAGTCAGTCGTGTCTTCGCGACGTGTTGACTAAAGTCCGCGTCTGTTTACAATTTTCAAACTAAAGTATCTAGAATTACCATGGTTCGATTTTCGTAATTTTTGTATAATGATGAAGACAAATGTATAAACTTTAAATCTGCTGGAATGATCCCGGTGGTCCCCTGGCAGTTTTCGAGATATTAGGCATCGAAGTGATTATAGTCATTTCGACGTTTGCCAAAATGGCATCTAATAGTTTTGGAAGATATTGAGCACCAAAGCTTGTTTTTCCCAATGAATCTTGAAACTTCTTTAATAGAAAGAGCGTTATTCTTTAGAGCAAGCGTTAAAGTACTTTTGAATGAATTTTAGGAGATTTAGGAGTTATTTGCGTCTTGTTTAGAGATTTTATATCTGGGCTAGTGTCTGGCTCTGTCTGCAATTTTGTTGTCTGATGGCCCGCTCGACTCGCAAATATCGAATATTTTGTCATTGTTATTCAATTTTTTTTCTGGAATGCATCCATGCTATTTCAATAACTATTGATCTACCTATGTGAGCAGTATTTTGTAAGGTAAACGTTATTTTGATCTTTTTTGTAGGCTGTACGTCGTCATATTGTATTAATCCGATGCCATTTCTGTCAACAATCTTTGAAGTTGAACACCTCGAATTTCCCACAATCGACGCATTGATTGCTCGTTTTTTCTGAAGAAGTGGACTTTACTGTTTTTAAAATAAGTGCTGAGTTTTAGAAGAAAATTTTAGAAGTAAAATTTGTTGTTTATTTACAGATTTGTATTTTGGGTTGAATTCTATCATTGTATTGTTAATTCGCCTTCTTGGTGAATATTTGCTTTCTTTAATATTTCTTTATATATGCCAGAATATGCATGTGCTATGTATTTTCAATAAAAATGGAACTGTATATTACTGTAAAGTTTGTTTTGTCTACATTTCACCCGTAATTTCTGTTGCAAAAGTATATAGAAGTTCTTTGACAACCTCAATATGCGGGTTTTCAGTAGTCACAATGTGCTATTGGGATAAATAAATAACTAAATACATATTAAAAGTCGAATCCTTTGATGCCAGCAGAATCAATCTGGCCAATAAATATTTAGTTAACTGTCTGTACTGCACTCCTCACTAGTTGCACAATGTACATTACAAATACAGACGATCACTCGCAGCCTTTGAGATTTCTGCACAAATAAATCCTCAGAGAGACTCAAAAAGCCTTGTTATACCTCCATTACAAAACACTAAACACATCATAATGATGGCATTGAGTCTCTGTAACAATAGCGTCTATTTTCGCAGAATTTGCTATGGCCAGAGATGTTGACTTCACGGCAGTCAACGCATAAATGAGGCCGCACGTGGAAACATACGCTCATTACCCATGATGCTTTGCGGCCTGCTGTCCACCCTCCTCTGATTTCTAGCCATGTTTCATATCAATGTCAAAAATAAAATGCCAAGATGGCAGTTATTTTTCTGACGTATACATATAAAAACAAAATCGTTGTCTTAGCCAATCATGATGTTGCTAGTTACCAGTTTTCTCTCCGCTTGAACTTGCTCATGCGCATTCATGCACATAACTTACGAAAAGGTCCAGTCCATCAGTGGTCCAGTCCTGTCCAGTGAACTATAATACATGGAAGGCTAACTTCTAACTACGACGTAATCAAAAAGTGAAGCCAAACATGGCGGAATTTGAAGGAATTCTGGTGCGTCACTCTCAGGGCCCTACGCGCGCGGTCAATCCGTTTTGATGCCGGGGAGTGATGTTTTCGCGATTTTCAGATCCTGTTTCTGTTCATTTTATAAAGGACAAGAAAGAAAAAAGCCTAAACTTTATATATTTAATGTAGACCTGGTTTGTTTTCCGCTGTTTTTCCAACTGTATGTGTGAGTATATCTGTATTTTTCATTGCGAATCTAACAACAAATTTCAAACTTTTGTTTTTGTTTTTCAGTAAATCTGCATTTTTCATTATGAATAACATTTTTGTTGTTGTTTTTGCTTATTTCTTATGTTCTTTTTGTTTATTTGTGTTTTTATTTTGTCACATGCGACTGCTTTTCAACTACAATTTTAGACTAGCGTTTAGTTTCAATTTTTAACAGAATTCAAACTTTACTTTGAGCTTTGCTGTATTTTTTAAAAACATCACTCCTTTATGGCATTAAAGAGTTTGACCGCGCGCGTAGGGGACTGAAAATGACGCACAAGAATTCCTTCAAATTCCGCCATGTTTGGTTTCACTTTTTGAGCTGGAGTTAGCCTTCCATGTATTATAGTTCACTGGTCCTGTCCATGACAAAAAAAATGGCGGACGACTTTGCATTCCACAATGTTTTCACATATCCGGGCGTAAATATCCGAGCGGAATTCGTAGGATTATTGATATCAGCAATAAAATATGGCAAATGTAGTGTCTGTGTCTTCAGAATAATGTATCGCTTATTAAACTGGAGAAAGTTTGCGGCATATATACGTACAATCCGTAACTTGGATGAAGAAGGATGTCCATAAAATCTTTATTTTCGATATGTTGTTCTTGGTGTCCACAGCACAGCTCATATACGATGTCAAACTCAATGTATCCGATATGTTCCACACTGTTAATATCGTCCGGTTTCAATAAAAGATGATTGTGAATCTCGAGCAGACCTTGTATCTTTTTTTGTTTTTTTTTGTTGTTGGACTTCTTTGCTTCTGTATAATGATAATTGAACAAAAATGGCAAACCGTCTAGTTCGCACTGCTGGCGAGAAATCCTAACGTCAATTTCTTCACTAGTTTCTTTGTTCATTTGCATAGTGGTTGTTGGCATATTTGAATATTTGATTTTCGAGTGTCTCTGTATCTGATTATTTTGTCTCAACAAGCACGTGGTCTCAACACATTAAAATCGGGTAACTTGAAGTATATCGTTAAAATTCCACATGGCGGATGTAGATAATACTTGGCAAGATTCTTCAGTCAGTTCAGTGATTGAATGGCTCACAAAGTGTGGCTTAATTGAATTTCAATGGCACTTTACAAGTGAATGATATGACGACTTAGACGTTATTGCTGAAACGACAGCCAAATACACTGAAGATTTAGGCATTTCAAAGAAGGGACATGTCAAGAAGATCTTGCTCTGTATTGAAAATCTGAGAGGATATCTGCGGCAGAAAAGAATTCAACAGAAACTTGCTCCTACAGCTGACAAGAAATTCGTTCAGTTAGGTATCCTGCAAAATATTCAGTATTTTTTTCTATTATTTATGTAAACATGACAGTATTCCTCAAACGAAACAAAGACTATAAGCAGTTTTTAAACTAAATAATTATTTAGATATTCATTGAGAAAATACCATGATTTAGTTTATTGTTCTCTTTTATTTTGTGACCTAGTTATTTCATGCTCATCAAAGGCACTTATACCAGATCAACCACCACACACAAAGTCCAAGTGGTGGTACACAAACCCACAGCACCCCCGAACAAAATATTTCAATGAAATCCTACCAGCCATATTTGCAGCAGCCAAACTCCATATGAGTGACACTGCGTTTGAAGCGTATCTCTTTAAGGAGCGAGCAAGACGGTGGGAATTAAAATTAAAGTTTGAAAAACTTGAAAAAACCTCCAGTACCTTCTGTCGGAAAATAACAGTGCGTGTTATGGGAAATATCTAAACCCTCTTAATTTCTAAGCCAACAGACATTAACCGCTGCCAATGTGGAGTAAAGGAAATGTCACTGATAGGAGAAACTGTCTTGAAAGAAAAGTCGGAGATTCAAAAAAATTATGAGATGTTGTTTCACAAGAAAGGCCGACAGTGTAAACCATGGGCAAAAGAGCAGAGACAATATTATGAGACATTACAGGCACATTTGAATTTGTTGCTGGATATGACAGAAGATGCTAAATCCAAACTCATCTTGAATCTCACTACAAGCAAAAAAGCATTTTCTGCTATTGCACCAAAAAAACAATCAGGTTAAAAGAAGAAGAAGGGAAAACAAGAGAAAGGCAGTGAGGCGAAAAACGAAAAGAGAATCTGGAACAACTAGTTGATGAATACACTTTTAGAAACCTTTGCTTTCCAGATGGATATAGCAAAGATGCAGAAAGCCAACACAGAAGATGAATTAAATCAAGAAGTTATGAAGAACTTAAATGTTAGAGTATTAGAACATCTGTATAATCAAGGTTGCTTTGCACTTGATGCTCTTCCTACAATAGGGCAAACCATGGACAGACTGGTTTAACTTTTGTTAAAATTTGAATTGTTGCTTTCATGTTTTGTATAAATGGAAGCAGTGAGTACTGTGTTGAAAAGCTTCTTTTAAAGCTGGGTGACAGTCATTTTCGGGCGGGGAATACTTTGTTTACATTCTGTGTTTTGATTCAAATTAACTTATATTACATAAAGCATATCGCGTATTTTGTCATATTTAGCATGAAATAAATTATCCGAATACTTGGAATGGGAGTGAGAATCTTTAAAATAATAGCAGATAACATCATTGGGACTGGGACGATAACGATGTAAATACAGAATATAAGCAAAGTTTGCCCCGCCCCAAAACGACTATAACCCACCTTTAAATTGTTGCTTTAAAATAGAAGAGTAACGCAAAATTCAGATTTCCATTTGTTTTTGACAGTTGTTATAACCATGTCGAATTAGTGGATTAAATCCACTATACAGGCCATTTTAATTCACTGATCATAACTTAGTTGCAATATTTACCAAAATAAATGCTAATATGGAAACCAGCTTTAGTGTACGTGTAATCAAATTACTTCAATTTTTTTAATTTAATCGCATCCCAAATTTTGACCCCCCTTTTCAATTACCCTTAAAAATTCAATAGCCCCCCCCCTTTAGCTATTTATTTATACCTATGCTCCCCCCCATTCATAAATAATGACGGGTCCCTAATGTCATTTCAGATTTCTTCACAGATTATGGAATATATACTTGCTAAAATGCTTTTATACTGTTGTTATCTATCACGGTGTGTAAGAATTAAAGTAATATTTTTGACAAACGTTTGAAAACAATATTCAATTGAAACTACCATGACATGACTCAATATGCAGTGAAACGAAATGCAAGTCGGAAGTAATCCTACACGTCATGTAACACATTGTACAAATATACCCACACGCACGCACTGCAGGGAAAATCTCAGATACAATTTTAATTTCAAATGCTATATCTATACAGAGTAAAATATTTATATATATGTGGCTCATAAACCACATAAAAGATCAAAATTAAGAAAAGTTACATACACATAAATTGGTATATTTAACAATAGTCTATAGGTATCAACATATAAGAGCTGCCTCCTCTATAAATCCTACAAAGTCTTCGTCAAGAGCAGGCATAAACTGCCTCCTTATTTTCTCATACGCGCGTGGTATTAGCTATAGACGCTCATAAACCATCCACACAAAGCTTCTATTTGCTCGGTGCTCCGTAAGAATCTACAAATCAATATATAAGTACATATTTTCAATAAAACGTGTATGTGTGTATTGACATGTATAAATATATATAATCATAATTGTAGTATACAGTCGATATTTAAATGACAATGTGTTGATATCAAATTAAGCATTGTTTACCTATCTTGTGTGCTTGTTTGGCGCGGATATTCTTGCTTCTTTCTTGGTCGTAATTTCGTTGCTGCTAAACCGAGGATTCTTGACAATACATGATGGCGGGACTTCAACTTGTTTGGAATCCGCCGAATTCTAGACATCAATGATATACCTATGCAAATTCAATCTGGATTAATACACATTACACTATTAATTCAAACAGGTACAATTTAGAGATTGCAGATTTCAAAAATGTTTCAGGGAGCATTCCCTTATACCACCTAAGGTCTCATGCCTTCAACATTCGGCTGTAATGCCACTGTGTACCCTGTGAGATGCTCTGCGTCCCTGATACGGCATGTAAGATGACAATCGCGTGATAGGGTCCGCAATTACACGTATCTTACACTTATCGGTGTGAATACGAGAGTAACTGAAGCATCAATTTTTTGAAGGCAAAATCTAACTTTTGATCATGCATAAAGATCTCAATCACCCCGATAAACATCTCGTCCCGCCACTCCAAATAGAATCTGACACTTGGTTCCTTATTTCGTCTAACTGTCGTGAACAAGTCAAGTTCGACGATGTTAAATAGTCTGGAGCAATCTCGTCTTTTGTGTGGTGTATGCGAATCAGTCTTTACGGACTGTAGAGATATATCGACACGAAATCACATCGGTCTGCTTGATAAATTCACGAGTATATATATAGGCTCCGCTAATAGAATTTTGGCGTTTGGAATCAGTCGAATTCTGGACATTAGTGATATACCTATACATGCAAATTCAAACTGGATGAATTCAAAAAACTTAAAATTTCCCTCATTTAAAAATATTCCAATCTTGAAGCCAGCTTTTCAATCGAAAAGACTCTCGAACAAATCCACCACTCGATTAGAAAACTCAAAATTTCACCCCCAATATGAGCGACTATCAGAGTAATTGTCAATCATAAACGATCTGTCCCTTAAACAGTCTGGTAATGATCAGAATCAAATTGAATTACGAATAGATTAAAACATGTGGCCTTTGAGTTAAGAGGGGACCCTCAAAGAAGTGTCCATCCACGCCATATTCCAACATCCGCTTCAACTGTATTTACTTCTGGAAGTCGACCGTAGAAAGAAAACAACATAAACACAGGAAAAAGCATTTTAGTGATCGTAGAAGAACAAACTTAGGCCTAAGTCCGGCTTCTAAAACATGTAATGACTGTACATCACATACAAATATATCCAATTAATACACAAAAACAATCGTACTTAACTATAGTACACGCAGGCATTGCAATTTATCCGGTCGTGCAGGAGTGCGATTGAACAGCACCATTAGTATCACAGTTGACCGTTCCCTCCTTTCAGTGTTTTCGAAAGAGCAAAATATTTTTCAATTTTCAAGGCTAATTTATAGTCAAGAGGACAAAACCATTTGATTCAAAATATTCAAAATTCGATTTACCTTCAGATTAATTTTCAGTCATAAACGAAGTCGATTCGTCCCTAAATAGTCTCACTGGCAATGATGAAAATGAAATAGAATACAGTGGAACCTCCATACCTTGGAATCAAAGCTTGATGTTCGGGTTGTTTGGAGGTGGCTAGAGCTTATTTATATGCTATTTTAACAAACAAGATTTTTTCCCGGCTTCTCGTTCGATATGACTAATAGTAAAAGGTGTTAGTACTGTAGATGCAATAGTCGAACGAAAATTTATATAGTTTTTTAGACCTAGCCAGGAACAGGTGCGAAAAAGGCAACTTAGGTTCTCTTGCAGGAATTTAACCTGCGGCCCTGCGATTGCATTGCAGCGCTCTAACTAACTGAGCTACAGACTCCAGTGGCTGAACATTAACCGCAAGTTTGGTATATATGAAGGAAGTGATGCCAGTATTACGACTCTGTAGCTCAGTTGGTTAGAGCGCTGCACTGGAATCGTAGGCCCGCTGTTCAATTCCTGCTAGAGTGCGTAAGTAGCATTTCTCGCAACTGCTGCTGGATAGGTGTAAATAAATGAATATTTATTTTAAATGTAAATAATCTTGTGACAATGCTTTTAAATCTTTGCGCAAAGTGCACAAAATGGCATTTTAGAGAATGTAGATTTCAAAAATTTTTCACGGAGCATGCCACCATACCCCCTAAAGGTCTCATGCCTTCAACATTCGGCTCTGATGCCACTGTGTACCCTGTGAGATTTTGAGCCCGCCAATGAAAAAATGCTCTGCGTCGCTGATAACGCATGTAAGATGACAATCGCCTTATAGGGTCCGCAATTCTACCTTTTTGCCATATAACAGCTCTGACCTGCCTATAATCGTTGACAAAATGAACTATTATGTATACGTTAAGTGCAGTTCAGTGTTCCACCATCGTCTTTTATTTCCTGAGACGTACACTTATAGGTGTGAAATACGAGAGCAAAAGCAACACATTTTTGAAGGCCAAATCAGATCGAACTTTTGATCATGCAAAAATATCTCAATCACCCCGATAAACATCTCGTCCCGCCACTCCAAATAGAATCTGAAACTTGGTTCCTTATTTCGTCTAACTGTCGTGAACAAGTCAAGTTCGACGATGTTAAATAGTCTGGAGCAATCTCGCCTTTTCTGTGGTGTATGCGAATCAGCCTTTACTGACTGTAGAGATATATCGAAACTATATCACATCGGTCTGCTTGATAAATTCACGAGTATATATATATATATATATATATATAGGCTAATAGAATTTTGGCGTTTGGAATCAGCGGAATTCTGGACATTATAGTGATATACCTATGCAAATTCAAACTGGATGAATACACTACACTAACTCAACTTTAAAATATTCCAGAATCTTGAAGCCAGCTTTTCAATCGAAAAGACTCTCGAATAAGTCCACCACTCGATTAGAAAACTCAAAATTTCACCCCCAATATGAGCGACTATCAGATTAATTGTCAATGATAAAAGTCACGATCTGTCCCTTAAACAGCCTGGCAATGATCAGAATCAAATTGATTTACGAATAAATTAAAATCTGTGGCCCTTGAGATAAGAGACGACCTCAAAGAAGTGTCCATCAACGCTATATTCGAACATCCGCTTCAGCTGTTTTTGGTCGGCATCTCGTTCGATAGGTCAAATAGTAGACATGTGTTTGTAGATGGAGTACTCGAACTAAAATTGACATACACTTTTTTAGGACTCTGTGGCTCAGTTGGTTAGAGCGCTGCACCGAAATCGCAGGGGCGCAGGTTCAATTCCTGCCAGATGGCCTATAAAGTTGCATTTTTGCAACTGCTCCTGGCTAGGTCTAAAAAAGGTATATCAATTTTCGTTTGAATATTCCATCTACAAACACCTTCTATTATTTAACATACTATTGATACAATCACAATTGATGTACGTCTACTGGCATAGAGTTATGTCAGAAGCTTTTGGGATAATGACAGTAGACGAAAGAATCGTGCAGGATAGGCTAGCCCAATGTTTTGTGGGCCCTTGTTTCTCTATCATCCTCTTTAGTCGTGTAGAGTCGCTGATATAAATAACCCTATAAAATAGAATTTTTCAGTTTGTACTCAGAATGATGTCCGCTGTTTTGAGGTGTCCGACGTTCAGAGGGTTTCATATAAAGGATTCTAACTATAAAAATTCCGAACTTGAGATTGCGGTCCATTGACATTATCGAATAAATTACTGTCCATTTCAATGTAAATTGAACTTTGAATTCTGCTTTGAATTGCGAAAGCATCTCAAAAATATATTTTAGAATTGTCCATCAAAGTTGTATTGACACATCCGTTTCAACTGTTTATTTACTAAGGAATTAATCAATAGAAGCTAGAGACTAACAAGGTAAAACCAGGAAGAAGGGCTGGCAGGAATATGCGGAGTGCCGGAGTGTTGAAAATGCGGAGTGTTAATAATGCGTATTGTTGAAAATGCGAAGGGTTGAAAATGCGGAGTGTTCTCATTCTCTTTAAAGATGGTTTTTCACTAATATCACTCAGTTTCCCTTTGCTTTAGATAAACTATACCAATATCATTGCATATGCAATGGTATAATACACTGTTTATTATACATCACCGGGTACATTAAAATATAGATAACTTGATGCCTGAATAATTTTAACCCCATTTTACTACAAACGTGCATATGAAGCTTTTACCTTTATATCGTTAGTTCTGTGGCATCTCATGAAGACAAAGCGGAATCCATTCAAATTTATGATTAATTGAATTGTTCATTTCTTGTTTCTTTAGCGGGAGTTATAACGACACAAGAGAAAATTTTATATGCACATTTTTAGATGAGTTTAATTATGCAATTTTACTATGCATGACAATAATTACTTCATAGTCGGGTTTGGAAAATATTTAATTTTTGTTTAATTAAACTTCAATACTCTTGTTGTTACACGAACAAATGTACCAAGAAGTATTTAAAAAGCGCTTTAGAAGATATTGGGCTGTGCAATCTACTTTATACTCCTAAATCAATCCCAACAACAAGTTAATGCAATCTCCGTGCATTGCCTGTCGAACAGCGACGTGACTTAATTGTAACATAAACAGAAATTGATGGCAGCAAGCTTATAAACTGTTTGAACCTGCAGATCCATCGTATATGGAAAGTAGTGAATTAAATGTGTATAAGAGTCCTGGTTGCTTGATTTGAAAGGCTATATCTGCAACGGCAACGGCAAAGGCGCAAAGAATCGATTATCGGGTGTCTTGGTTGTATTATCGAAAAGTTAAAATTCAATATTTCTGAAAACTATAAAATTGTTTTGAAAATCGCTTTGTAACACGTTTTTGTCCCAGAACAAAGTTTTTTGGGTGGAGAAAAAAATAGAAAATGACAGACGGGTTTCAAAGACAAAAAAGAAGCCATTGCATGATTCGTTGCGCGGGCAGGATCGGTAGAGTTTGCGGGTAGTCAGCTCAGTGGCGTAACGCTCATAAGGTAGGGTTAGGGCGAAAACTAAGGGCCCCCGCCAGTTGGGACCCCCACCAGGCTGCTGCCCCGCCACCGCCAAAGCTAGAATACAGTATTGCAACGAGTAAATTAACATAAAAAATGCAGGATAAGATCGAGGTGCGAGTTTGTTGAGGTCTTATTTCACGAATTTTTGAACATTCCATTTGATGAAATGCAAACCACTGACCTGATTCAGAATAGAATGTCTGCCACTGCGGAACTACAAACCTGGGCGCAAAAGAGGACAAAAAATCTCTTCATCTAAAAAAATATGTATTAAGTAAAGTCAAGTTCGACGATGTTAAATAGTCTGGAGCAATCTCGTCTTTTGTGTGGTGTATGCGAATCAGTCTTTACGGAGTGTAGAGCCGATATATCGACACTATATCAGATCGGTCTGCTTGATAAATTCACGAGTGTCACGACTATATATATATATATATATATATATATATATATATATATATATATATATATATATATATATATACGTGTAGGTTTAGGTCTACGAAACGCAAAGAGTGCTCGACAACATATAGTTAGAGCAAATTATAGTTTTTCGCTTACCTCAAAACTTGTCTGCAACAGGCTGTTTCATCTGTAAAAGAATCATCAGGCAGTTTACCAGTATCGAAAATAAATGACCGCTTATATGCTTCCTGCCGGGGCGTGGGAGTGTGTGAGACAATGTGTGCATGCATGGCTTTGTTTGCGTTGTTTACTGCGAAATTTGTTACGATGACGACATCGTGAAATTATTTCAGCTCTTTTGTTGAGTAAACAATCCTTGTTTTCTTTCAAAATACAAAATTTTCTTCTAAACATAAATTGCATCGTTTTGATCCTCCGTATACGAAATAGAATGTGTTAAAACTTGCCAATTAATACTGAAATCCTTATTGTTTTCTTTCAATGTCCAAATATATTTTGAAAGTTCCGTGTCGTTTGCATGCTTTTTATGCTGAATCGCTCTTTGAATGTGGTTGTAGTCATGCCAATGTAATTTTTGATTGTTTGTGTTGCTTACTGTGACTGTTGCTTTGTATACTATGTCCCTAGTCATGCATTGTTTTGAAGCGGGCAAATGGTGTTTTTCTACAACTGCAATTGGTAGTGTCCCTCTCCTGTGGCTTGTTATTTCTAGATATGCGTGCATTGTGTTTAGTGATTACTGACTTAATATTGTTCATGCAGCTATAGCTTACTTTAACTGTATTTCTGTTAAAAATTTTATGTAGCTTGTGGTGCGGTGGAAAATGCTTGTCAATTAGACTAAGGAAATTACGTCCCATGTTTGTGCTAACACTCTTGCTAAATGGTGGGTTGAACCAAATGATGTTGCGTTGCCTATTCCTGCGTTGTTTTTGCGGTGTGTGCTGAGTGTAGCTAAGTTCATGATTAAAGTTGCTATGCCTAAGTGCGTTCTGATATATGGGTGCAGATTCCTGAAAAGTTTGCTCATCTTAGATCTTTAATCATGAACTTAGCTACACTCAGCACACACCGAAAAACAACGCAGAATAGCAACGCAACATCATTTGGTTCAACCCACCATTTAGCAAGAGTGTTAGCACAAACATGGGACGTAATTTCTTTGTCTAATTCACAAGATATTTCCACGCACCACAAGCTATTTGAAAAATTTAAAATAAAGTATAATAAGCTATAGCATAAAACGCAAACATGAGTAAAGCAAAACACAATGCACGCATATCTATAAATAACAACAGGAGAGGGACACTACCAATTGCAGTTGTAGAAAAACCATTTGCCAAACAATGCATGACTAGGACATAGTATACAAAAAGCTCACATAGCAACATAAACGATCGAACAAACATTGGCATGACTCAAAATTACATATATTCAAAAGAGCGATTGGCAAACTACACTAAATCTTTTCAGCATAAAAAGATGCAAATGACACGGAATCTCTAAAATATATTTGGACATTAAGAAATAATAGATTTATTAATTTGCAAAATTATATTCTCTATTTCGTATACGAGGATCTAAAAACGATAAATTTCTATGTTTAGAATTTAAATTTTTGTAGATTTGGTAAGGATTGTTTATCTAACAAAGCTCAACAAAAGAGCTGAATAATTCTAATGATGTCGTCATCGTAACAAATTTCGCAAAACAATGCAACAAAGCCAAGTACAAAGCACATTTTGTCTCCACACACTGCTCTGCAGGAAGCATATATGCATTGTTTGAGTTTATTACGGTAAATCGTGATGATCTTTTGGCGATGAAACAAACTGCCTGAGACAAGTTATAAGCGAAAAACTATATATGGTATATATATATACGGGTATAGGCTGTAGGGCTCCATGAAACGCAAAGAGTGCTCATAATACATATAGTTAGGAGCAAATTATAGATTTTTCGAAGCTACCTCAAATTGGTTTAGCATTATTGACAGAATTGAAAAAATGAAAAAACGCGAAGCATTTATATCTTTAAAAGATCACAAAGAAAATTTCGAAAACAATCCAAAATGCCGATTAATTAATCCCGCTAAAAGCGAATCCGGAAAAATAAGCAAAGTTATTTTGGACAAAATTAATTCCAATTTGAGAGACAAACTGAATTTAAATCAATGGAGGAATACAAAACAAGTTATTCAGTGGTTTGGCAATATAAAAGATAAGGACAGACACAGTTTTATTTCGTTTGACATTGTCGATTTCTACCCATCTATTTCTGAAAAACTATTGGACCAAGCTTTATCTTGGGCTTCAAATTTGACTACTATACCTGAAAACGATATTTCAATAATAAAACACGCTAGAAAATCTCTCCTTTTCAATACCGGAATTTCATGGATAAAAAAAGATAGCCATAGTTTGTTTGACGTTAGCATGGGCAGTTTCGATGGCGCGGAAATTTGTGAGTTAGTAGGCCTTTTCATTTTAAACCACCTGAGTAAGAAATTTGGCAAAGAAAGCATCGGCCTATATAGAGATGACGGTTTGGCTATTATAAAAAGTAAATCAGCACGTTTAGCAGACAAAACAAGAAAAGATCTCCACAAAATTTTCGAGCAGTTTGACCTAAAAATTACCGCCGAATCAAATTTACGCATTGTAAACTTTTTAGATGTAACTTTCGACCTTAACAATGGAAAACATAGGCCCTATAGGAAGCCCAATGACGATCCACTATACATAAATATGCACTCTAATCACCCACCGAGCATCACAAGGCAACTACCTGCATCAATTAACAAGCGCATCGCACTTCTTTCATCAGATGAGCAAACTTTTCAGGAATCTGCACCCATATATCAGAACGCACTTAGGCATAGCAACTTTAATCATGAACTTAGCTACACTCAGCACACACCGCAAAAACAACGCAGGAATAGGCAACGCAACATCATTTGGTTCAACCCACCATTTAGCAAGAGTGTTAGCACAAACATGGGACGTAATTTCCTAGTCTAATTGACAAGCATTTTCCACCGCACCACAAGCTACATAAAATTTTTAACAGAAATACAGTTAAAGTAAGCTATAGCTGCATGAACAATATTAAGTCAGTAATCACTAAACACAATGCACGCATATCTAGAAATAACAAGCCACAGGAGAGGACACTACCAATTGCAGTTGTAGAAAAAACACCATTTGCCCGCTTCAAAAACAATGCATGACTAGGGACATAGTATACAAAGCAACAGTCACAGTAAGCAACACAAACACGATCAAAAATTACATTGGCATGACTGCAACCACATTCAAAGAGCGATTGGCCAACCACACTAAATCTTTTCAGCATAAAAGCATGCAAATGACACGGAACTTTCGAAATATATTTGGACATTGAAAGAAAACAATAAGGATTTCAGTATTAATTGGCAAATTTTAAAACATTCTATTTCGTATACGGGAGGATCAAAACGATGCAATTTATGTTTAGAAGAAAAATTTTGTATTTTGAAAGAAAAAAACAAGGATTGTTTACTCAACAAAAGAGCTGAAATAATTTCACGATGTCGTCATCGTAATAAATTTCGCGTAAACAACGCAAACAAAGCCATGCATGCACACATTGTCTCCCACACACACCCCCACGCCCCGGCAGGAAGCATATAAGCGGTCATTTCTTTCGATACTTGTAAACTGCCTGATGATTCTTTTACAGATGAAACAGCCTGTTGCAGACAAGTTTTGAGGTAAGCGAAAAATCTATATATATATATATATATAGTACAATCTGCAGACATGCATATTTCGGCGTCCAACGCCTCGTCAATGCAGCTTGGTATACGTCTATCACATGAGCTTACTATCACCAAGCGCATGTAGTACAGCACGGTGACATCAGCGCATCTAGACATGCGCAAAGTGTCATGGAGCCAGAGTGCTCAAACGACCACAAGGAAGTGAGCTTTGCATTATCGCTAGTAGACACCCATTTGCTTTGCCAGAGTGCTCAACAACACTAAAATGAAGGAGCGTAAATAGTACAATCTGCAGACATGCATGTTTCGGCGTCCAACGCCTCGTCATTGCAGCTTGGTATACGTCTATACACGAGATGTTAACCGTATTTATACACATGAGCTTAATCTCACCAAGCGCATGTGGTACAGCACGATGACATCAGCGCATCTAGACATGCGCAAAGTGTCATGGAGCCAGAATGCTCAAACGACCACAAGGAAGTGAGCTTTGCATTATCGCTAGTAGACACCCATGACACTATGAAGACGAGCCGTTGAACGGCGAAACATGCATGTCTGCAGATTTGACTATATATATATATATATATATACGTGTAGGTTTAGGTCTACGAAACGCAAAGAGTGCTCGACAACATATAGTTAGAGCAAATTATAGTTTTTCGCTTACCTCAAAACTTGTCTGCAACAGGCTGTTTCATCTGTAAAAGAATCTTTTACAGATGAAACAGCCTGTTGCAGACAAGTTTTGAGGTAAGCGAAAAACTATATATATATATATATATATATATATATATATGTGACATGAAAGTGACATGAAACTTGAAGTAGCGATAGATTAATTCATTTTAAGATAACAAAATAATTCGCTCTGCTAAATATTTGTGGTATTGAGCACTCTTTTGTCTATAACGAAAAAACAAGATTGTTTATATATATATATATATATAGGCTAATAGAATTTTGGCGTTTGGAATCATCCGAATTCTGGACATTAGTGATATACCTATTGAAATTCACACTGGATGAATACACTATTAACTCAAACAATCGTAGGCTTACTTAACCACAGTACACGCAGGCACGAATGCAAGTGAACAGCCCCATTACTATTACAGTTGACCGTTCCCTCCTTTCAGTGTTTTCGAAAGAGCAAAATTGTTTCCAATTTTCAAGACCAATTTTTTGTAAAAATGACAAAACCATTTGATTCAAAATATTCAAAATTGGATTGTACTTCAGATCTGGCAATGATGAAAATCAAATAGATTCGAATACAGTGGAACCTCCATACATTGGGATCAAAGCTTGCCATTCGTTGTTTGGGGTTGCTAAAGTTTATTAACATGCTATTTTAACATAATTATTATTGATACAATTGATGTACGTCTCCCAGCATAGCGTTATGTCAGAGGAGTTTGGGATAATGACAGTAGACGACAGAATCGTGCAGGGTAGGCTAGCCCAGTGTTTTGTGTGCCATGGCTTCTCTATAGTCCTTTTTAGTCGTGTAGAGTCGCTGGAATAAAGTCTCCTATATAATAGAACTGACTCAAAAATATATACAAACAAATTCTGCAGGAATTTTTTGTTTTTACTTGGATACTTTGAGTTTGTACTCAGAAGGGTGTCCGTTGTTTTGAGGTGTGCGATGTTCAGAGGGTTTCATATTAAGAATTATAACTATAAAAATTAATATTGCGGAGCTGAAATTACTGTCCCTCGACATTGTCTGGTAAATTACTGTCCATTTCAATGTAAATTTAAATTTGAATCCGGCCTTGAATTGCAAGAGCATCTCAAACATATTTTGGAATTGTCTATCAAAGCTATATTCACACATCCGTTTCAACTGTTTATTTACTTTGGAAGTCAATAGAAGCTAGAGACTAGCAAGATAAAACGAGGAGGAAGGGCTTGCATGAAAATGCGGAGTGTTAATAATGCGGAGTGTTGAAAATGCGAAGGCTTGAAAATCGGAGTTTTCTCATTTTCTTTAATTCAAGATTGTTTTTCACTGATGTCTAATGTCACTCAGTTTCCCTTTTCTTTAGATAAACTACCAATAGCATATTAAATGTTGTCATACGCTGTTTATTATACACGATCGGGTACATTACAATATAGATAACTTGATGCATGAATAATTAAGATTTTAAATGATTGCAAACATATGGGCTTACTGATTTACTCTTCAAAATTTGCATTAAATCGAGGATTCCGTTGAATTTCTTTTCATGCATCCTATAGTTTAAGTCCTTTAAATTGAGACAGCACCCCAACCATCATTTGGAAATGTCCACCAACGCTATATTGAATCATCCACTTTAACTGTATTTATTTCGGGAAGTCGATAGAGAGAAGAAAACTACGTACATGAACAAAGGAAGAGGTATTTTACCGGAAGCAGGAGAGCTAAAGTCATGCAGTTAATCATACAATACAAATGAAGAAAAGCAGGCCTCTTGGATTAGCATATAAAAGCCACGGCATACGGCGTTCAGATAGTGAAACAATTCAGTTTGTAGAATACACCAGCTAAAAATCGAAAAATTGATTGAAAACAACCTGAAGACGACCTGAATCTTGAAGACTAGACGAAAGGATTATGTATGTATATATCACCACGGTAGTTTTTGATTTATCAAATCCAGTATCTTTCACAACTGAATTTATTACTTATATAAAAATATTACCATTGTTAAGTTGATCATCTCCGTCATCGACCACTCTTTATATCTGTTTGCTTACACAAACATATTTTTATAGATTGATCAAACATGATGAAAATCATTTGTTTGGTTCTCCTGGTTGGAATATTCGCCATTGAAAGTGGCGAAGGGTGGGGACGTGTACGTTGGCCGCGTGTACGTGTGCGTTTGCCTCGTGTACGTGTGCGTTTGCCTCGTGTGCGTTTACCTCGCGTACGTTTCCCGCGTGTGCGTTTGCCGCGTATACGTCTCTCGCCTCTACGTAATGCATTATTGAGTGCTTTTAAAAAGGTTTGCGGAGATCGAAAGAGGAGCGACTGTGGTTACAATTTGGTGACACGAGTTCAGAATGTTTGCAATTGGCAATCATGCTTCAAGCGAAATTTGAAGTCTCTCTTGGGCAAAAGGTCTATTGATTCAAAGGATCTCAATGAACGTAAGTGTTCTTATAAGGATGGCGTGTTGTTATGAAAAGAACCTACGTCAATACTAAATATTTGATGGCAGTTTTGTCTTGTTAGAAATTACTGAACGCCGTTCATAATAATATTATGTATTATTTCCAAGTCAGATAATGGTTAAAACCATTCTCCATCCTTAGCAGACACAAGCAGACACTTGCGAACAAATAGCAACACAAAACAATCTACAACCATGAAGATATTAATTGAGAGAGCTGACTGTAAATATATAAGGCACTGCTATAAGGAAGTTGTTATAGGATCTATTGCTGATAATGACCAAAAGATAGTTCAAACGTAGAAAAATAGAAATGCTTTCTTCATTCCAAGTTATCGCTTTTGTGTATGTAGGTGCATATACCTTGATAGAACCACGTACCACCAAGTAAGATAGTCTGTGGAAGAACACCATTGATCACATTGTAATTCATTTCCTTTCCTGCCATTTGATTTTAGAACCACTGATGAACGACAACATGGGAGCACCCGAAATGTCACAAAGCAAAAGATCCTATTGGACCTACGCCAAACTTGCTTATAGTGGCGGTTCTATTTATTACAAATGTTGCCAGAAGGCATGTTGGGATGGCGATATTGTGCAATATTGCGTATGATGATTAATGAACTGGTCAAAAAACGGAACGGATTAAGGACTATATCATTTTAATAAGATAAATAATATTGGTAGACACTAGAATAAACCATAGGGAAAAAACACTATGTAGAGGATTTAGCATAGATGAAAACTAAAACTGCAAATTAAGGACAACTGTAAAACCAAAAACGTGAAATAAAGATGCAAAAATAGGGAGTGCTTGATTGTTTCAACCTAGTTTATATAAACATCCTCACACGCCTCCGAACATTTTTCCATGGCATTAAAACAACACTAAAACAAGTTCACTACTCGATAGAAAACTGAAAAAATCAAGCCCAAAGCTGACCGAATTTCAGATTAATTTTCAAACGCAACTACGATTTGTCCCTAAAACATTCTGGCAATGATCAGAATCAAATTGAATTGCAAATACTAGATTGGAATTTGAATCCTTTGAATTGAGAGGGCACTCTCAATGAAGTGTCCATCAACGCTATATTCGAACATCCGCTTCAACTGCATTTACATCTGGAAGTCGAGAGTAGAAAGAAAACAATATGAACACAGGACTTCTAAAAGTCTGGCTTCTAAAATATGTAATTACTGTGCATCACAAAAAACTGATCTAATTAATACACAAAAACAATCGTACTTAACCATAGTGTTAACTATTTGTCTACTTTTACAATATTGCATGTTTGAATATTGAATATTTCATCCTTAGGTTACGGGATTTGTTGAATATATTTAGTGCACTGTTATTCCGTATCGGCTTTTCCTGAGACGTGCTCGCTCTTATACGTTTATAACTATGGGAAATATACGAGAGCAAAACTCAAAAGCATCGATTTTTTGCAGGCAAAATTCTTAGTTGCTCGCATGCACATAGTTCGTACTCGCTGGATCCCAATCACCCCGGCCAGGTACGCTTCTCGAAGAGGGTGGTAAAGGGTATATTTTCGTGAGCTGTGAATTGCCAATATTTCTTCACGTTCATGAAATATGAAATAACGGATTTTTGTGTCGTGAAACGTAATTTATATCCCAAACCGTAGTCCGTTATTTAGTTAGGTTTAAATAAAATCGTCTAATGCTCGGTAATCACCAGGGCGCAGTAGAACACCCACTGATTTCATTATTTCCTAACGCGCAAGCAGAAAGGGACAAAATGTCTTTGAGTTACAGTATGGTTTTCTAGAAGTTGCAGCACTATTGTCACATATTTGTGAATTAATGCCCTGAAATGGAAGGGCGTAGGTCCGTGGCGAAAGTACTAACTCCGTCAAACTATTTACACTCGAGCATAGCGAAGTTTAAACCACCAAAACATATGCAATCGAAGGTATTGAACTTTATAGTGGCTGTGGGTGAGTTGACTGATGAGTTGTAAAATTGTTTTTGAAAATCGCTTAGTAACACGTTTCCGTCATGCAACAAAGTTTTTCGGGAGGAAAAAAATAGAAAATAACCTTAATCGAGGGAAACATTGATTTATTGAAGATATATTGCAGATTTCGGCGTGCACGAAATTTCAGGATTTAGTCGCTATAGTCCGCACCACTGGTCCGTACCGCAGGTCCACACTTAAATGGCGGCCATTTTGGACCGCGTGGGAGAATTCGTAATCATATGTGAGTGAGTGTGTACGGCCGGTTTCCTGTGAAAAATCCAGTTTGTTAAAATCCAGTTTGTGGTACGGAAAAGATTTGTTGTCAGCTTGGACGCAATATAAACCAATCAAGAACCAAAGAGTCCTAAATACAGTATGGCTCTAAAATCATATAAGTACAGCACACACGTCCAACAGCAATATTCAGTCAGCGGTGCTATCCTTGAAAAAAATATTTTATAACTTGTTAACGAGCAGATGTTAGCTACTTGTTCGATATCTGAATATGACTGCTAGATAAGCTACAAACCGCCGTGCATATTTTCTGAACGTAATCTAGATAGCATGATAGACGGGTTTCAAAGAAGAAGCCATTTCATGATCATTTCATGACTCGTTGCGTAGGCACGATCGGTAGATTTGGTAGTCAGCTGCTTTTGTTCGACCAAATATTTGCAATGTCTTGTGACAATGCTCTTAAATCTTCCCCAAATGCCATTTTAGAGATTGTAGTTTTCAAAATGTTCTGGAGGAGCATGCCACAATACCTATCTAAAGGTCTCATGCCTTCAACATTCGACTCTAGTGCAACTGTACACATCAGATTATTAGACCCCCAATGCAAAAGGATGACTATCGCCATATGGGGTCCGGAATTCTAACTTTTAGCCATATAATAGTTCCGACCTACATATAATCGAGACAAAATTAATGAATTATTATGTGTACATTAATTGCAGTTCAGTATTCAGCCTTTGACTTTTCCTGAGACGTGCTCTTAGAATTATCGGTCTGAAATACGAGAACAAAAGCATCAAATTTTTGAAGATCATGCACAAAGATCGCGTTGGCGAGATCTAAATCAGCCCGAAAAACATCTCGTCCCGCCACTCGAAATAGAATCTAAAGCTTGGTTCCTTATTTCATGTAACTGTCGCGAACAATCCATGTTCGACGATGTTAAATAAATCTGGATCAATCTCGTCTCCTGTATGCGAATCAGTCTTTACTGACTGTAGAGATATATCAACACTCTATCATGCACATCGGTCTGCTTGATATGTTCACGAGTGTCATGAATGACTAGATATATATAGGCTAATATAATTTTGGCGTTTGGAATCAGCCGAATTCTAGATATTAGTGATATACCTATGCAAATTCAAACTGGATGAATACACTATACACTATTAATTCAAACAGGTTAAAATGTCCCTCATTTAAAAATATTCCAATCTTGAAGCCAGCTTTTCAATCGAAAAGACTCTCGAATAATTCAACCACTCGATTAGAAAACTCAAAATTTCACCCCCAATATGAGCGACTGTCAGAGTAATTGTCAATCGTAAACGATCTGTCCTTAAACGTCTGGCAATGATCAGAATAAAATAATATTATGAATAGATTAAAAGCTGCACGCCGCGTTTGAGTTGAGACCTCAAAGAAGTGGGGACCTCAAAGAGGGGACCTCAAAGAAGTGTCCATCAACGCGATATTCGAACATCCGCTTCAGCTGTATCTACTTCTGGAAGTTGAGAGTAGAAAAAACCCAAAATGACCAGAGGAAAAAGTATTTTAGTGATGGCTTCTTAAGTCTGGCTTCTAAAACATGTAATGACTGTACATCACATACAAATATATCCAGTTAATACACAAAAACAATCGTACTGAACTATAGTACACGTAGTCATTGCAATTTATCAGGTTATGCAGGAATGCAATTGAACAGCACCATTAGTATCAGAGTTGACCGTTCCCTCCTTTCAGTGTTTTCGAAAGAGCAAAATATTTTTCAATTTCCATGCCCAATTATTTGTAAGAGGACAAAAACATTTGATTCAAATATTCAAAATTGGATTTACCTTCAGATTAATTTTCAGTCATAAACGAAGTCGATTCGCCCCTAAATAGTCTGGCAATGATGAAAATCAAGTAGAATACAGTGGAATCTCCATACCTTGGAATCAAAGCTAGCTGTTCGTTATTTGGAGGTGGCTAGAGCTTATTTATATGCTATTTTAACAAACAAGATATTTTCTCGACATCTCGTTCGATAGGAGTAATAGTAAAAGGTGTTAGTACTGTAGATGCAATAGTCGAACGAAAATTCATATACCTTTTTTAGACCTAGCCAGGAACAGGTGCGAAAAGGGCAACTTAGGTTCTCTTGCTGCAGGAATTTAACCTGCGGCCCTGCGATTCCATTGCAGCGCTCTAACCAACTGAGGTATAGAGTCCAGTGGCTGAACATCAACCGCAAGTTTGGTATATATGATGGTAGTGATGCCAGTATTAGGACTCTGTAACTCAGTTGGTTAGAGCGCTGCACCGGAATCGTAGGGCTGCAGTTTCAATTCCTGCTAGAGTGCGTAAGTAGCATTTCTCGGGGAGCATGCCCCCGTACTCCCTAAAGGTCTCATGCCTTCAACATTCGGCTCTAATGCCACTGTGTACCCTGTGAGATTTTTAGCACGCCAATGGAAAAAATGGTCTGAGTCTCTGATACTGCATGTAAGATGACAATCGCCTTTAAGGGTCCGCACTTTTTGCCATATAATAACTCCGACCTGCCTATAATCGTCGACAAAATGAATTATTATGTATACATTAAGTGCAGTTTAGTGTTCAGCCATCGGCTTTTCCTTAGACGTGTTCTTACACTTATCGGTGTGAAATACGAGAGCAAAAGCATCACACCGGTCTCACATCGGTCTGCTTGACAAATTCACGAGTCACGACTATATATATAGGCTAATAGAATTTTGGCGTTTGGAATCAGCCGAATTCTGAACATTAGTGATATACCTATGCAAATTCAAATTGGATGAATACACTACACTATTAATTCAAAAAGGCTACAAATATTAGCCTGCGTGGCAGGCGTTCTATTGTGGGTAGGGAGTTTTATTTAGAGCGCGCGCTTTTTATTGAGAGCTCGCGCTAGGTTAGTTAGGGGGGGAAGAGAAATTTTTGTGTCCAAAACCATTTGCTAATATGGGCTTTCGCGTCAACACTCAGTGAGATCTGTCAACAAATCGGTTATACGCTTGAGAAGTGTTAAAAACAGCTGCACTTTACCGCATGGTGGGATTGTATTTCGTCATTTTCCCGGCAAAATGGAGACAGTATTGGAGCAGACCTTTTTCCTCCGCAGATGCTTTATTATTACCATTTTTATCACGCTTACATGGCACATTTCACTGCGCCGCTGTGCAGGAGAACGCAGGCGGAGAACATGGAAGCAGGAGGATGGCACGGAACCTCTGCCAGATGCCACACCCAATATGGCGGTAAACGGACGGAGGGGGGGGGGGGTACGTTTACCTAGGCAGCATCAGTGAACTATAAGTATACTGGAACGCTAACTCAGAGGGGGGAATTGAAGCCGTGCTTTGTAGGTAGTGCCAGTCCCTTTTAACATATTTTTTTCAAAAAAGACACTTTTTATATTGCAAAATTTTACCCTTTTAATTTCCTTTTATACTTTCACTATTTATCATTGACTACACTAGAACAATTAAACTTTTTACTCAAGTACTTACAATGAACAAAGGTCGTTCAGTTTCTGAAATATTAATGGTAAAAAACAAAATTTGTCAAAAAACCGCGCGAAAATGTTTGTACGAAGACAAAAATAGCACCACTTGAAAATCGTCAATTTGTTTAGATTTTGGAAGGGTTAAAGCAAGGACTAAAAGCTCAAGATAAAAAGCAATACCTGGAGTATAGTGCAAAATCAATTTGGGGGCTGCCGAAGTGTTTTCTAGTAATTTTTTTCTGAGTTAATGAGCAAAGTTTGCTTCGGCACGTTCAAACATTTGTCATTTTTTTCCATATACGATAACGATCCGCCTCATTTTTGCTGCAGATAGATGTAAAACAGTCCTGACTAATCGGAAAACCACATTTGAATCCCAAACATTGAAGTCTTCTGATGTAAAAAGTATTTTTCTTGCCAATTTTCGCTCAAAAACAAACTTTTGACGGAATTTTTCTCACTCCTCGGAACTCTCCTCAGTCCTTTTGAAAGTTCAAATTCCCACGCATTGGCTTCAACGAATCATAGGACTTGATCATAGGAGTTAGCGTTCCAATTTACTTATAGTTTACTGGGCAGCATTCACTCACTCAGTCCAACAAGCCCACAAAGAGACTATTTAATGAAAGTTCAAAATGAAAAAGTGTTATGCCCAGGTCGTGGGAAGACGTCTGCTATCTTTCAAGGCAAGGTCTGCATCGGCGCTATATAACAGTGCAAAAAAGCAATATATTCAGAGAACAGGTAGTAGCCGAAGGCGATGCTTTGGTGCGTCAATATGCAAGCGAAGAAATGCTATCGAATTTAATGACTTTTTCTTATAAAAGAAGAGAAGAAATAAGTAAGTGTCGCTTGCTTAAATACTTGTAGACAAGCAGATAAATCTATAAATACTCCTCAATTTTAACAGGGATATTTTGCTGAAAACAAAGTGTTCAAATGTGAATCCCCGGAAAGGAACGAATCGATCGAACGGAATTGTTCTAGTGATCAGTGCCGATTGTATCAATACGTATACGGATTGTGCTGTTGTAATGCCGATGAATAACCAAAATAACGCCAACTGCAGCCAACTCCTCACATAAAATACATACAACAATTGGACGTTTTTCACATAATTTTTTTCGGATGGCCAGAAGATATATAAGGATTGTAATGCTTGTAACACTTTGTCCCACATTGTTATACAAATCTGGCAGAGGCACAGAATAGAGATGAGCAGAAAGCTCACTCACGTCGGAACCTTTGACGTTTTTGTGCCCGCGCATGTCGCTCCGCCCATGTTGCTCCGCGCATGTCGCTCCGCGCATGTCGCTCCGCGCATGTCGCTCCGCGCATGTCGCTCCGCGCATGTCGCTCCGCGCATGTCGCTCCGCGCATGTCGCTCCGCGCATGTCGCTCCGCGCATGTCGCTCCGCGCATGTCGCTCCGCGCATGTCGCTCCGCGCATGTCGCTCCGCGCATCTCCGCCGCCATGTTGAAAGAAAGCCTTCCACGCTCAAAACAATAGAACGTAATATGGTGAAAAACGGAGTTGGAAGCCTTAAATGGCTATTTCTTTATCATTGTGTCAAAAGACATTTCAAGTCGCGATTGTTGAACTGACAGAAGTTTAATCTTCAGTTCCCTTGCCAGCCGTTTTCTAAGACAGCATTAATGTTGAGTAAACTTCAACATGAACATGGAAACATTTCCCCTCAAGATATTCCTGTCTAACAGCTTGATAAATAATGACAGCTGAGAACTTCTGTATAGTACTGTGACTATTGCATGATAGGCCTACATGTATATTGTACTTCTCATGAAAGGATTTGAATATCTTTCTAGTGTTTGTGTGCATTTGTGTGTCACTGATGGTCTTTATCAAGAGATGCCAAGTTTCGTCAACAATAAACTGAATTCTAATTAATCCTCAATATAATATTATATTCACAAGTACTTGAAAATGATGAAATGTGGATTTTCTCTTTACCCATTAAGCTGCAATATTGTCCAATGCGTAACTTTGTTATGTTACTCTGTGATGCCATACGATTTTACTTGCTAAGGGCAACCTATTGGGTGTTAATAGGTTAAAACTAAAAAATCTCCCCATGTCTTTTATTAATCCACTAAACCGCAATGTGCCTAACATTGTTTTTACTCTGTCTAATGCCAGACTAAGCTCAACTAGCTTCTACTTCTGGAGTAGACTCTACTTTCATAAAAGATCACTAACTTTAAATGTAAATAGTAATCGTTTAAGATGTGGGCAAAATGAATAAATGAATAAATGATGGCTGAAGTTTCCTTGTCAGAATGGATGTCGTTTGCAGGGTATATTGATTTGTTATATCTCATTATTAGTAAGTCTGTCATTATATCTCATTGTTGTCTCTTAAGCTGTGTTTACACTACAATACTATACCTGAGCTACGACCGACCTAAAGCAGTTAGATGGGACACACTTACGACTGACCTGAAACCAGGATCTCCGAGGTCAAGCATTTTGGGTGGCCTGAAACCTGACTAGGTCAGGCTGGTAGTGTAAATATAATTTGCCCAATACCAATTTCATTGACAGCATAGTCCGTAATATTAGTGTTTCATGTTATATGCATACAATGGTGCAAGTTGTTGTACTCAGCGCTGGGTATCAAATGTAAATGCACCATAGGCACCATGTCAGGTCCCAGTTAGGTACATCTCAGGTAAAGGTAAATGTCACCCCTTAGTGTAAACACAATGTTGATCACTGAGGTAGAGTGTATTATTTGTTAATAGTGCTTTGGAAGTTTCTTTTGGCATTAAAAAAGTTTAATGGTGTGCCACAATGTATCAAGCAGGTTGCTAAGGCTTTACACAGGACAATAATAACTAAAGGTGAAGCACAAGTCAATAGACACCTCCACCCGTAAAGCACTTCAAAAGATCAAACATGTATAGACATAGAGATTTGAGATTTTGTTGACAATACTTTGATGTTGACAATATTTCCCATACCAGTCATATTTATATTGTAGACCATTTATTGGCAAAGATTTAGAAAACCTACAGTCAGAATGTTCACTAGGTCTTTATTAAATTTTCTCATATTTATGAAGTAGAAGTAAAGTGATCAACAAGTTGTAATTTCAACAATCCTTTATTCTATGCATTTAAAAATAATCTTGATCAGTTTCTTTGCTTGAGTAATTTCTTCCAAACTGCAGGAGACTATTTGTTATATTGCAATGGCAGAAGTATTATATTCCATTATGTAAAGCATTTGTGAGACCATTGGACACCTCAAAAGTCAAAAGTAGTCAAAAGTAGTCAACACCAGACAACATACTTCAATCACTTGAAATAGATCTATAATAGAGTTTACACTGAATTGGAATTCTTTCATGGACAGCAAGTTTCCTACTTTAAAGAGGTGTGGTGAAAGTCTAGTCACCAACTGAAAGAAGAAAAATTTACATTTAAGAAGTCTATAGTGTAGAATAAGATTAGTTGGCAAAGTCATCGCCTTACGTTGGCGAAATTCCACGCTAAAAGTTGTTGGTTTGCCTTCCAGCAACAATTAAATCAATTGCCTACCTTCTCTTTAAATGGTGTCAAAGTAAAATGAGAATCGTCCAAATATTCGTGCAGCTACAGCGGTTTTTTGTGTTTCCATTTCGTTTTCCGCCATATTAACTCCAGTAAAATTCACTCAGGAGGCTTTCTTTCAACATGGCGGCCAAACCGGAAGTCGGCTGATAACTTGGCACACTTTGCACCCCTGAGTGAGCTTTCTGATCATCGCTATTCTGTGCTTCGCGCTCTCCTTCCTTCTTGCACGTCTTGCGCCTGCGTTCCTTCGCCCAGCGGCTCATATTCCACGTAATTCGCCATGTAAAGCGTAGTGAAATGCGTCATAGCAATAATAGTAATAATAAAGCCTCTGCGGAGGAGAGAGGGAGCAGACTATGTCTGAATTATCTGAGCGTTTGGGTTATGAAATTATTCTTAAGCCAGAACAGCAAAATCCGTTACAGAGCTGATTTTTGGTCTAGACGTGCTCGCTGTTCTGCCAACTGGCTTTGGGAAAAGCTTAATCTTTCAAGTGTTTACAATAGCCATATCGAAGCTAGAGATTTTAGATGGCGGTACTCAATCGTGTAGTATTGTGGTATGTCGTCCTTTGGAGAGCATTATGAAAGCACAGTCTCTTGGAATGACTGCATGTTCACTTACTGATACGAAATTAGCCGGAGTATCCACCACAAATTCTGTTCGCAAGCGAACAGCTCCAGCGATGCTCAGGCACATAAATCAACATCAATTTCCGGAACGTTAGCGCTCAATCATCACTAACTTACGCAGCGTTTTTTCATTGTTTTTTTGAAGAGGTGTTACTATAATTTCCAGTCGTATTTGTTTTAGCCTTGTCTCGTTTATGAATAGGATTTGGGCAGGCACTCATTTCGCCTCTTCCTTCGCTTTTTCTTCTCCCCCCTAACTTCTCACCTAGCGCGCGCTCTCAAAAAAAAGCGCGTGCTCTAAACAAAACTGATCCCTCCCCCACAATAGAACGCCTGCCACGCAGGCTACAATATGAGCGACTATCAGATTAATTGTCAATCATAAACGATCTATTCCTTAAACAGTCTGGCAGTGATCAGAATCAAATTGAAATACGAATAGATTAAAATATGAGGCCTTTGAGTTAAGAGGGGACCTTCTACTGACATGAGGACCCGCAATTATTGTCGTCACACGTGGCAAGTCATGTTATAAAAAGAGAACGCGCGCCAATTTTGACTATTGCGCGCCAACAAAGCTTCGAAGCACAAGACACCAAGAGTAAACCGAAAAATCAGAGATGTTCAAGCGTGTATATGCGCACTGTTTGGACAAAACAAAGAATTGATATGGGTACGATAATTCGCTTTCTTGCTACCAACAAAATCGCAGCCCCGAAGAGAGCAAGACTTTCAGATGCTTTCCAACAGAGATCAAGAGAATCGGCAAACTTGAAGACTTGCGAGACGACGAAGCGCGCCAAATATCATACCGGCATTTCTTCTTGAGAGTAAGAAAAAACATGGAAGACGTTCTCGTCATATCAAAGCTTGGTATACTAGTTCTTTCCTTGAGAAAGAATATCGAAGGCTGGCTTAACACTGATATAGGAAGGCATATGAGCCGCGTAATAAATTCTGTCGTCCTCGAGAATTTGGCGCCTGGCGCAGACGAGTCAACGCAAAAAGTTACTGAGGGCAATGAAAATTTAGCTAAGGCAGAAACGCACATTTCGTTGCTTACGAAAAAGCTCGCCGAACAGCAGACTTACATCAAGAGCTTTCAAGCTCATCGCGAAAACCTCGAGAGTGCTATTGGCAGTCTAACTCCCAGATCATCCTACACAGCATTACTCAACAAGTGCTTACTATCCTCGAACGAAATCATTCCACCAGAAAAGAAACGGCGAATACAAGAAAAGGGGCGTTATTTCACTATTCCGCGGCAGAAAATAGTCGACGAACATCGAGAGAATATTTATCAAGTGTTGGGTAACATGGCCATGCATGGAGATCCCGTTTGTTCGGAAGTTTTTACTGGCGCAAGCGACATCATCTTCTCGACACTTGGGGCAAGCAAGGCATTAAAAACAGTGCTTTCTGAACAAAGTCAGTTGCTTGTTATGGAATCAATCCGTATGCCTGATTTGGTTTATGTGTTACTAAAAGTTCGCATCCGTATAGCGGATTCTTCGTGGCAAACCTTGCTGAATTTTACACAACTTGGACGTAGCGGGTGAGTGTATAAATAATATATTTCCTAGTTAATTGTAGCTGTGCTCGCTGATCAGACACGAGTCATACTGCGGCAGCAAGAAGCACTCGATCAAGTCGAGCTGCGTCCTTCGTAATTCAGCTCAACTATTTAGCTGCAAGTAAGGATGATTAACACACCCCCACTTACCTAATTACTTACTTACTAGAAATACATGCATGCAGAACCCCTCGCCCATTTGAACCAAACAATTTACTCCCCAAAAGTTATTGTAACATGAAGTACTGAGTCGACGAATGTAACCATGGTAACACGCAACACTGTATATTTTTTATATTTTAAATTGTATAAAATATTGTTATTTTGTTTTTAACTATAAAATTATCAATTGCCCAACTAAAAGACCAACTATATAAAGTGGGTATGCTATTATGTACTCTTTTAGCTTTGATTTACTGTAACATTCAACCTTAGACCTTCACAAAACGTTTCGAAATTTTCATACTACTTTTCGAGCAGTATTTTTATACTTCGCACTTGCTTTTGAAATGAAGTGTTTGAGATTTAATGTTTTTTATTTTTCTATAACGTATTTGAATCAATACTAAAATACTCTTTTGATCAATCAATGTTGTATTGACCACACAGAATGCTCTACACATTTTCAAATTCACAAACTATACTGCATGAGCTATATAAAATCGGCAAAGCAAGCATGCAAAATAGACACTTGCCCGTTTAAAGCGCTCCTTTTTCGGTCTTTCGACTGTTTTTCCTCTTGTTAATTTGTCCTCTAAATAATTTTCATTTATCTTGTTTTGGATACTTGCTTATAAAAGACTTGCTTATAAAATGAGTGCAAAACTATTTTTGAAAAAAGTTTGCAAAAAGGAAGTCTTCTCTCGGCTTGAACTCGCGCATGCGCATAACTTACAAAACAAAAAAATGGCAAAAAAAAATGGCGGACGACTTTGCATTCCACAATGTTTTCACATACCCGGGTGTAAATATCCGAGCGGAATTAGTACCCTCGCACGGCGCTTCGCGCCGGCTCGGGGACTAATACGGAATTTGACCACACAATTTGGTTCGAAGTATCGCTAGGAATTAGGGCAAATGTATATTATCTGAACTTTTGATAAGTTCATTTATAGATTTACTTTATAACTAATGTATGTAAAGTATATCAATTGTCTGATCTAAAGCAGCATTTTTGTAGAGCCTGTAAAGTATAATTAATCGCCAGCAGCCTCAAAAGCAGCCGTTGTCTTTGATTATTTCGCTTACCGGTACACTTGCGGCAGAAGAAAAAGTTATCCAAGCCAACAAAGTGATAATAAAAACGTTCAGATACATCATTTCTGAAGCGGCTGTGTCTGTGAACAAATATTGAAAAGACAAAACGAAAACTATAAGTAGATATAAAGGCATACATAGATTACTTGTATTAAATTTCGCGTGCTAAATTTCGCGTCTCAAATTCGGGTGATTTATTTTCGCGCACGCCAATCAGCATCTCGAAACAGGAATAATATTAGAAAATCACACTTAAATGATGTTTTCCCCTTGTTAAAATGACATGGCATTGGCATACTTAACATGTTTCATTAAAGGGAAAGACAATATGCTTGTGCTTTACGCTCACACATTGCTCCGGAAATTGTTGAAGGGATTGGCTAGCGACATTTTCCCCCTAGGAGAATAGTTTCTCGTTTACGCCAACATATAAATTCCGAAGTTTGGAAACTTATGCACGACGGAAAATACTAATATTATTTTTTTTTATTTATTAAAGTTTTTCCCATACATACATACATAGTTTAAAATAAAATAAAGGTTACAGAATTATAGGGCTAGAGGTCTACTAGAAACCACGAGACTAAGATCCCTAGGTTAATTATTTACAATTAATTACATTGATGATCAGAACTTAAGGTAATTTAATGTTATTAATAGAAAATAAGAAGATGAGTTTGAGATATTTTTACAATATTTCAAATAATGACAAAGATATATACAAATTAGGAAACTGAGTTAGAAGACATAATTTACAAGAGATAGATGAGAGATATATAACATTTATGTTTCCGAATGCAACAGCAAGAAATAATTTTTTGATTTTTTCTTGAATATGTTATAAGATTTAATATTTTTTAATTCAGACTTTAACTCATTCCAGATATTTACACCTTTATTGCAAAGTGAATGTTTGACAAAATTAGTTCTTGAGTATGATTTATGAAGTTTAGATGCGTGTTGTGTTCATGTATTTTGTTGTTAGTTACATAATAATTGCTAAAGTATTTTGGTAAATTTTACAGGTAGTGATATCGAAACATGAATAAACTAGTTAGAAAATCATTAATTTTTTTAATATTCAGAGTGCTCAGAATACGATTTGAACATCATTAATCGAATTATTTTCTTTTGGATGTTTATTAATATTTGTAATCGTTTCTTATAAGTATTTCCCCACGTTAGATTTCCATATATTAAATAAGGATAAACTAAAGCATAATAGACTAGTTTGAGAGTATTAAAATTTGTGAAATGTCGAATTTTGGATATTATTCCCGTAGATTTTATAACCTTTTTCACAATTAAATCAACGTGATCATTCCAAGTTAGGTGTTCATCAATAATAACACCAAGGAAAGTTGTATTTTTAACTTCATAGTTGCTTAATTGGTTGTCCATTTATAAAAATTGTTATATTGTGTTTAATGTTTTTATTTGATGATCTAAATAGAATAAATTTTGTTTTAGATGCATTCAGTGATCATTTATTGCTGCTAATCCAATCAGCTATTTCATTTATTTCATCTTGCATGATTAAATTTAATTCTTTTAAGCAAGAATGGCTGTGGAAAATATTTGTGTCATCTGCAAACAATATTTTGGAAACTAGTGTGCTGCAATTTTGGATATCATTTATTTATAATAAAAATAAAAGTGGCCCAATATTGAGCCTTGAGAGACACCACTAGTTATTGTCTTTGTTTGGAAAGGTAGTTCTCAAACCATTTAAGTGTAACACCTCTAATTCCATAGTATTCCAATTTCTTAAGCAGAATACTATGATTAATAGTATCAAACGCTTTTGACAAGTCAAGGAAAATACCAATTGTATATTGTCCTTTGTCTATTGATTTTGTTATTTTATCAATAAACTCAATTATAGCGAGTTCAGTTGATCTATTCTTATACGAAACCCATACTGGTGCTCCGAAAGAATATTATCTATTTGCAACAAAATTGATGAGACGTTTATACATAATTTTCTCTAGTATTTTTGCAAAACAAGTTATAACTGAAATTGGTCTGTAGTTTTCAAATCTGTTATCTTCGTTTGACTTATAAATTGGTGTTACTAACGCAATTTTGAGTTCTTGGGAAATATTGCCAGTTAAAAATGTTTGATTGAATATTTGTGTAATTGGTTTAGAGATTTCATTTGTCACAAGTTTTATTATTTTTGCACTAAGACCATCATATCCAGGACTTTTAGTTGTGTTTAGTTTTTCTATTTCATTTCTTAGATGTAGCCTTTTTTAATTGAAGAACGTGATATAATGTTGTCTCGAGAGAGCCACCAATGACTTGGATGCACCGTATAATCATGTTTAGTTATCTAGCGAGTTTGTCTATTTGACAATAATCTATATATTGTTTTATATTGTTTAAACCAGTCATTGTAATTGAAATTTATATCTTTATGGCTTACATTTTCCATTGTTCAGTAATTGTTTCATATTTGCCATTACTGAATCGTATATGGCATGTATATTCGTAATTTTGCCAATGCAAATGCTGGCGCTATAAACAACTATTTTTGTTTCTATTATAAAGAATAAGTTCATAGCGGAAACTCTTGTGTCAGAAAGATGCAGTCATCTTTTGCTGGCAGGTTAAGAAGATGTAGTCATGTTTACTTAATCAGTTGAAGCTAAATTCTAGCCTTTATAATGAAAACATATATGTTCTATTATAAATGGGCATCACGTATTGCTATATATATTAGTTACTCGGCTGCGTCCTTATGGAACAGCTTACCAAGTTTAGCTAAGGAACAAAACAGCCTTAGTGAATTTAAATCTATTCTTGACCGCAGCTGATGTATTCTTGACATCTTGTAATTAGTAATTAGTAATCTATACAATTAGTAATATTGTAATAGTTGTAAATTAATTTATATTTGTATTGTTAATTTTAGTAGTTTGCAAACGGCTCCTTGAAAAGCAGGTGCCTATGTGCCCTGAAGGACTACCGTTTTTAAATATTTTTAAATAATAAAATAATAATAATAATAATATATTCGCAATTCAGTATGATTTGCGCGCAATTTCCAACTGCACGCTCTGAGCTTTTTATAGAATGCAGTATAAACGAAATTACGCCTATAAGTATATAATATGCGTCAAATCTCAACACTGATGCAAAATATAGCAACTATTTTTGTAAAAACATATAGGCCTATATTCTATTATAAATGGGCATCGCATTGCTTTATATATATTCGCAATTCAGTATGATTTGCGCGCAATTTCCAACTGCACGCTCTGAGTTTTTATAGAATGCAGTATAAACGAAATTACGCCTATAAGTATATAAGATGCGTCAAATCTCAACAGTGATACAAATGCTAGCGCTATATAGCAACTATTTTTGTTTCTATTATAAAGAATAAGTTTAGCGGAAACTCTTGTGTCAGAAAGATGCAGTCATCTTTTGCTGGCAGGTTAAGAAGATGTAGTCATCTTTGCTTAATTAGTTGAAGCTAAATTTTAGCCTATATAATGAAACATATTTTTATATACATCTGTGATGTTAAACATATAATACTCATGTCGTCATGAGCGTGAATGAAATTAAGGTAAACTATCGAATTTCAATTTTTCATTTAATAAAACTTAATATTCTAAATCTGGCACGTAACTGACCAAAGCAACGTCGTTCTCGTATTGCATTTAGTAAAACTGGTAGCTTATTGGCTAATATTAAACTACACTAACCGGATGTTATGCCCAGCTATGTTCGGCAAAAAAACGTGATTGATGGCAGTTTTACCTATTAATTTTAATGTCATTAAGAATAATTGCATCCGGAGAGACGCACAAATTTTGTGCGTAAGACGGCACCTTTTTTATACCGTGCAGGTCCTCATGTGTCCATCAACGCTATATTCGAACATCCGCTTCAATTGTATTTACTTCTGGAAGTCGACAGTAGAAAGAAAACGACATAAACACAAGAAAAAAGTATTTTAGTGATCGTAGAAGAACAAACTTAAGTCTGGCTTCTAAAACATGTAATCGCGTATGCAATGACTGTACATCACATACAAATATATCCAATTAATACACAAATTATGTATGTACTGAATATGCATGTATGTACCGGGTATGCATGTACTGAAACTAGACTATACCTAGTGTATCTTATCCAGACAAAAGCTGTGCCAAATACTAAATGAAATGATGTTATGTATTTCGCAAAACAACTATATATTATTGCTGCTGCGGAGCGAGCGAGCCTGAAGAGAGCGAGCGTAGCAGCAGCCTAATATGTGCAGAGAGGGAGCTTTTAAGTAAATTTTATTTAGCGCATGGAATTGTGGTCGTACGCGCTTGCTATGCGCAGAACACAAATTTTAAACTCGCTCAGTTCCATGTGCTTTTCGATTTTGACGGAGTCTTCGAATTTTTATCGAATTTCTAAAGCTTTTTCAGTCTATTTTGACCATTCAAGGTAGGCTATTTTGTCTTTTGTTTATATGTTACGTTTACATTTGTTTACTCCTTTTTGGAAAGTTGGCAATCTCAATTTATATATCTATGCAACGCTGAAAGCACACAATCAATCGCAGCTAGATTCAGTGTCTGTTTATATATAAACTATATATTCTGCTAATGTGCTATCGACTGTGCTTGAGCTGTTAGTGCTGTAAAGCATGGAAGTCTTACATAGAGATGTCTTTAAAAGGTTTTTCTATCCATTCGCGTTTGCTTTCTCTTGCTGATTTCCATATTTTGCATCAAGTGATGTTTCGTGTATGCCGCTTGACGATTGTGACTCCGTGTGAACTTGACACAAAGTCACAGATATGCAATTGATCGTCTAAATTGCCTGACTGAATCATTCTGATTTGTGCAAGGTTTGACTGTACATCGCATACAAATATAACTAATTAATACGCAAATTATGTATGTACTGAATATGTATGTATCGGGTATGCATGTACTGAAACAGACGGGAAGTTGAATATCAAACGTCATAAATGCATGACAATAGCCAATAGGTACACTGATGAGTCATTGCTTCTACTCCACTACCTTCAGCTTTTATCTGAAACTGGGCCTTTGCAAGAGTTCCGGTGAGCCCTTGATAAAAAGACTAATCACAACATACATATTATTCATGCACAAATTTTGTGCGTAAGACACCTTTTTTAGATCGTGCGGGTCCTCATGTGTCCATCAACGCTATATTCGAGCATCCGCTTCAACTGTATTTACTTCTGGAAGTCGACAGCAGAAAGAAAACAACATCAACACAGGAAAAAGTATTTTAGTGATCGTAGAAGAACAAACTTAAGTCTGGCTTCTAAATCATGTAATGACTGTACATCGCATACAAATATATCTAATTAATACGCAAATTATGTATGTACTGAATATGCATGTATGTACCGAGTATGCATGTACTGAAACTAGACTATAGCTAGTTAAGTGTATTTTATCATGAAGTTCTGCGCTTATGAAGTGATGATCCAGACAAAAGCTGTGCCAAATTCGAAATGAAATGATGTTATGTATTTCGCAAAACAACTATATATTATATCAGGTGATGTTCTTTGCCTCAATACTTTATAATCAAAACATTTGATTGCACGTTATGATTTTTATCAAAGGTACAGATGGGAAGTTGAATATCAAACGTCATAAATGCATGACAATAGCCAATAGGTACACTGATGAGTCATTGCTTCTACTCCACTACCTTCAGCTTAATTTAGCTGAAACTGGGCCTTTGCAAGAGTTCCGGTGACCCCTTGATAAAAGACTAATCACAAACATACAGATTATTCAGTTGTTATATAGCTTTTGGAGGCATAGAAGCTCGATCAAGCTAAGACGAAATTTTAGACATTAAGTTTTAAGACATTAAGTTTTGACTTAAGACTTAAGACATTAAGTTTTGGATCCTACAGACTACAGTACTAGTACAGGTGAGAACGTGAATTTAATTAAACAAATAATTTATTTTGTTACTTTACTATAATATGATTAAAGATTGTCCGATTCGTTTGCATCGATCTTTCGAGGTTGAAACGTTTGCTGCAGTATTAGCAAAAATGCCTTTAAGTATAATAGGACTGTATTAGCCATTACTAGTGCCTGTCCTGATAGTCATTCTCTTGGAATTTTTCGATTTGTCTTTCCCTTTGACGAAACATGTTAAGTATGCCAATGCCATGTCATTTTAACAAGGGGAAAACATCATTTAAGTGTGATTTTCTAATTTATTCTTGTTTGGAGATGCGCGAAATTAAAACTGCCCGAAAATTTCGCATTTTATGTGGTGCGCGAAAATAAATCACCCGAATTTGAGAGGCGAAATTTAGCGCGCGAAATTTAATACAAAAAAACTGTGTATGCCTTTATATCGCTTATAGTTTTCCTATTGTCTTTTCAATATTTGTTCACAGACACAGCCGCTTCAGAAATGATGTATCTGAACGTTTTTATTATCACCTTGTTGGCTTGGATAACTTTTTCTTCTGCCGCAAGTGTGCCGGTAAGCGAAATAATCAAAGACAAAGGCTGCTTTTGAGGCTGCTGGCGATTAATTATACTTTATAGGCTATACAAATATGCTGCTTTAGATCAGACAATTGATATACTTTACATACATTAGTTATAAAGTAAATATATAAATGAACTTATCAAAAGTTCAGATAATATACATTTTCCCTAATTCCTAGCGATACCTCGAACCAAATTGTTTGGTCAAATTCCATATTAGTAAGTAAGTAATTAGGTAAGTGGGGGTGTGTTAATCATCCTTACTTGCAGCTAAAGAGTTGAGCTGAATTACGAAGGACGCAGCTCGACTTGATCGAGTGCTTCTTGCAGCCACAGTATGACTCGTATCTGATCAGGGAGAACATCTACAATGGAAAGGTTAGTTTGGGGTTTATCAAAACCACCTTGTCAACATTCCCTGTGGAAGGAAACCGGAGTACTCGGAGAAAACCCATGACTTTCCTTAGAGCGACTCTTCACATAAGTGTCGAGGTGAAAGGCACTTGCTTTGACGACTACGCCACCGAAACGTCAAGCTCAATTTAAATACAATCCTAATCACAACCTACTATGGTTAACCCTAACTCTAATCCTACCCCTAACCTTGTGACGTCATCTCGGGAAAGTTATATGGATCGAAATTCACCTACATTGTAGTTACACCCCAGTTATGTATTGGTTAAATAGTAATATAAAAACGTTAGTAGTTCGAGAAAAATTTTTTAAACTCCTATCTCGCCCCCCCGTCGACATATAAAAAAGGAGTTTTATGAGAACAAAAATTGTAAGTAGTCGGTACAAGTTCGTTTGGCAGTCGGTTGATACCACCTTACACCCCCCCTGGATAATTTTCTGAGTACGGCCCTGAACTTATCCTAACGTAAATAAGCCAAAATCTGATTCTTGCTCTGCGTTACAATAAAGGCTTATTGAATTAACTTGTTTGTATCAATATTTGCTCTCAGGACAACGGTGTTTATACATTGAAGAAGCCTGACAGTGTGGAAACTGAAAGTACGCAAGTCTGATTTAATTTTGTTTATTTATTCTACAAATATTGAATAGTAACATGGTCCTGGTATAGTCTAGACATCAACCTATCGCGTTACGTGGTCATGCAGGATCTTTCTCAATTATTTTTGCTGTTCCTATTGACGAATTCCTAGTTTCGGCTGCGCATCCAAATGAATAGACTTGCTCAAGTTGACCTCTGCTAGTCGAGAACAAAATCGGGCGCGCGAGCGACGAAGTCGCGAGGGCAGCACTGGCGAGCGCGAGCGACGAAGTCGTGAGCGGGAGGTCGACTTGGCTCGCTTGCAGGTTTTCTTGTCGCGTTTCGCGCCAAAAGTTTGAAGGCTATTAATTAACAGGGGGCGGAGTTGCTATGTGCGGTAGTAATCTGATATAACTATCCGGCCAAGCTGGCCATGTGCACTGGTATGGAATGGCCACTTCGCATGTAAATGGCAGCATGTAAATGGCAGCATGTAAATGGCAGCATGTAAATGGCAGCATGTAAATGGCAGCATGTAAATGGCAGCATGTAAATGGCAGCATGTAAATGGCAGCATGTAAATGGCAGCATGTAAATGGCAGCATGTAATTGGTCTTTCATGAGCGAGACCAATGGAACAACAACGACAACTAGCGACTTGCTATTTTCCGACATTTTTCAGTATATTCTTTATATTTCAAATAAATTTGTTCACTTAAGGTGGCTCCCTACAGTTGGGCCTATGGGGAGCTAACTCAAAAGTTACACTTTTCCCAGCTCCCCGTTGGCGCAGAAACGAACACATCTCTACCAGATAGATAGGCTTCCATGGTCTGCCGTTCATACTCTTTTAACTGCAAATAACCAGAAGACTGCCTTGCTTTTTCAATCGCCACATTTATTAGTAATTTGTGCGCTATTTGCCTTTGTGTCTGGTGTTAATTGGACTTTCGGATGTCTATTTATGAATGTGAAATTTGATGAGCGAGTGCGACGCTTTGATTGACATGTTCCTCTCTGATTGGTTGAAGGGATCATCAACAAGCATGTTCATATTATATATACACCTCAGCGTTACTGACCCGTTTTTTATGGTGCATTTTCGGTGTCAATATTCGCTCATCTGAATTGTTTGGCAAGATATCATTCGGCATAAGAAATTAGCCATCAGGTTGATGGCATTTTGGTATATACTTTGTCATTCGGCTATAGACTTTGTCATTCGGGTATAGACTTTGTCATTCGGCTATCAACTTTGTCATTCGGTTCTTTGTCATTCGGATCTTTGTCATTCGGCTATTTATCATTCGGCTCCCAGCAGTCTTTGCCCGATTACACGTTCATTCCCACCTTCCCAGAAGTTGAGACGCGCCAACACAAAGGCGCTTTGGTTTTCACTTGTTTCCATCTATCAAACTGACGTTGTTCAATTTTTCCGATTTTCAAAGATTTTCATATTCATTTTTCTTGATTTTTCTTCATCAGTTTGGTTAGGTTTAGGTTTTGGGTTAGGTTAGGGTTAGGTTTTGGGTTAGGGGTTACGGTAGGTTTTAGGGTTAGCTTAGGGTCAGTTGCATAATGACGTAACGTCAGTTTGGTAGATGGAAACAAGTGGCGAACGAAAGCAGGGCTTCCACTTGCCAAGAAATTTCCTGGCAAAAGGAAATATTGGGCCGTGGCAGGAAAAATGGCAGCAAATCCTTTTTGGAAGGAAATTGGCAGGAAATATAATGAATTGCCAGGATAATGGCAGGAAATTCTGAGATTCCAACCATTGGGCCTTTAAAATAGTCTATGTGCGGCGTAGTAGTAGTAAGTAGTAAAATGTTGAACATACAAGAAAGCCACCTATCATAGAGACAGAGATTTCAAACGCTGGCAATTTGAAATCGGCGCTATTATTCAGTAATTGGACAGCATTCAATAAGTTTTGTACACACCGTTGAATAATACTCTTTGCATCCTGCTCTGTGTTTTCACCTTGTCTGTTCGCCATCTTGGTGTTTGTGATGCACGTGCATGGGTGCACGTGTAGCACGTCACGTGTGTTTAAATAGTGTGTATAATTTATTCTATAATTTATTCGTGGGAAACTAATCGGCCAAAGATTGTTGGGATGCTTGCCGAATGACAAAGAACCGAATGACAAAGTCTATAGCCGAATGACAAAGTCTATAGCCGAATGACAAAGTCTATAGCCGAATGACAAAGTCTATAGCCGAATGACGAAATCTATAGCCAAATGGCAATATCTATAGCCGAATGACAAAATCTATAGTCGAATGACAAAGTCTATACCAAAATGTCATCAACCTGATGGTTAATTTCATATGCCGAATGATATCTTGCCCGCAAACAATTCAGTTAGCGAATAATGACACTGAAAATGTACCATAGTTTTTGGGTCAGTAAGACTTGGCGCGCTGCCAGTTGGAAAAGTCCCTCGTCTCAAACCGCGCATAAACAATTAACTTCCGCAAATTCCTTACTCTTTCGCAAATACTTCCTTGAAAATTCCTTCGTTATAAAGACGATTCTAAAGACGAGGGACTTTGAGAAAGTCTACCAAATGAAGCGTACTGCGTTGGGCTAAAATTGTAGTTGAATCATAACATGTAGCTGAAATTGGAAGTATTAAAATATGCATATCAAACCCAATTCAACTGTCCAATCAGTGCGCTTGAACTGCAATGTGATTTGAACATTCACAAATAAGTTGCTTGAAGAACAATGAATTTTCGCGCGGTTGAATCGCTTCAAGTGCGCCTTTTTTTACGCAATGGAGAATTGGTTAGTGACACTTGTGGCGATATCGGAAAACACAAATGATGATTGAACAGCTGAATACTTGGATATGCATATCTTAATTCTTCCAGTCTCAGCTACATGTTATGATCCACTACAATTTTATCCCGACGCAGAACGCGTCATTTGAATGCGCAGTCGAACATACGAGTTTGTCGATAGGACAATTTGTAGAGCGAATAATCGTAGAACAAGGACAAATCCATTAAATTTTATTCAAATTGGATGAGGATTTTTACAATATTTTGCCTTGCTTCTGTAGACCCCTTGCCTTGTTTACAGTTTTGCTGGCAGACAAATACCGATTATACAAAATATTATCAATGTTCTCCATTGTGATTCAACAATACATACCACGATAACGACGCCCTCTTGAGAGCTTTAAAAAACTATTGCGTGCCAGAAAAAAGTAAACAAGGCAAGGGGTCTATGGTCTGAAAACAACTGAATGTTTAATTCATGCATGAAATCCTTGACGTAATTTGCTGTCGGACGTATGCAGTCTCTGAGTACCATCTAGTTACTCCAGTTTCTTTAAAAATTCATTTCTAGATGCGGACCATGTTATGGACGACATCATTTTGAAGCGCGAAGAAGCCGCGGACTTTCGACGTTATCGACGTGGTTTATATCATGAATGCTATGACGAATGTTGCTCCTGGGAGGAAGTTCGTGAACATTACGAACACGATGCAACCGCTATTGTATGTTTCAAATTTGTATCGTTGTGTATACAAGCGTATAAACGCACACGTTGTAACAACCCTGCATCAGGCTTGTATACTAATGCTGTTTCAATAACTTGTTATTATCAGGATGTGATCGCACTGCATGTTCCCAACTACTAAGAGACCAGTTGTCGAGTTGTACAAGTTGTAGTACCCTTGATATCTCGAAAAATTCTAGTGCTTCCTACCATTATTTTTGCGCTATTTGCCCGACCTAGCGCCTTTTCCCGACTCCCACTGCATGTGAAAAATTCCTATATGTCAAATAAAATCACACATGAAGTCCTCAATTCATATGTGAAATTCCTATACGTGGAATCAAATTATATGAAATCCTTAATTCATATGTGAAATTCCTGTATATGAAATTAAATCACAAATCCTCAATTCATATGTGAAATTCATGTAAGCGATATTAAATCAGATATGAAATTTATATGTGAAATTCCCGTATGATAATTTAAATCACATGAAATCCTCAATTTATATGCGAAATTTCTGCATGTGAAATCAAATCACATATGAAATCCTCAGTTCATAATGTGAAATTCCTGTATCTTCTCTCCCTCGCCCCCGCCCCCCTCTCATTCCCTCCCCCCATCCAAAGCAATTTCCGCCGTCAATGATGTATGTTAAACCTCTGCTTAATGTCTTAGCTTTTGTCCCTTCAACCCTTTAATATATGTTACCTCAAAGACGATATGCATGCAAAATTTTGTTAATATAGATAATATACTAATAGTTAAAATATATATTAATTCTTTAGGCAAATTTTTGGGAAACCTTTCAAAACTGGACGAAAACTCATTATTGTGGAGTAAGAATATATTCATAGTGATGCCTTACATTCATGACTTTAGCCAGATCTGAACCTGCATAATTATGCAGAGAACTGGTATACTACCAGTGGGAGGTAGGGACCTAACTAGGTGGTAGTGAACGGGAACGAAAAGTGTGTCCACCCGTAGAAAATATTCGAGTTTTTGAGCCTCTGGGGCTTGATTTCCTGCATTTTCAGACACAATATTTTGATATATTCCATCAGGACTGAGCTTTTAGTATAAGAGCAAAGTTTCGCTATAGGAACATTAAAACACTCTTCTGAACTAAGTTATTCTTTCCTCTCTTTGACTTTGCTTATATATTAGACAAAAGGGACTGCCGCCGGAAGGAGAATAGTTTACTGGAGGGGTCAACATGTGGCCTACTGCATACATATCGGACAATTAGTTAGTATAGTCAGTCTGTTTTCTGAATATGCAGTTTCAAATCCGGCTTAAGTGAATATACGAGTTTATTATACCTTCACACACAATTGACCAATCATATCATTCATTAATAGTGTCACATGCCTGTCCGATATTTTACGATTCTTTCCTTGTTTATCGGTTCATCCCACTTTTTACATAATGTAAATTTTAAATACATGACAAACGGTACGTCGAAGTAAAGTAAAGTACAGAAAAAGAGAGTAAAGTACAGAAAATCAGTTTTGTTTAAAAAAAGAGCGCAGAAAAACGTTTGTTTGAAATTTGTATGCAACAGGTCGAAAGGTCACTAAGGGATTTCTTCTTCATTAAAATTAGTCAAATCGTCCTAAAACAGACTGAAAGAAGTTAGTAATGCAAGGTTAACTTTTGCGTTCTTTAACACTAGATTATTCACTTTTTGCTTTGGTTATATAATTCTCAACCAAGCCCAAGGAGACGTACATGTTGTCCATTTAGGTTTATCACATAGTTGTGTTATTCTCGCTTACAAAGTGTTTTCTTTTTATACATGTTTTGTTTGATATAATAAAACACCTATTGGATTCATCTTCGCCCAATAGGCAAAATAAGTCTCCACTTGCGATAATGCAATATGGAAGTCTCGACCGAATATTTGCCTTAGTATAATTTTAAGTAGTAAATAATGCCTTTCAAGTGTTTTGATTGGTTGGCTGAGCAGTAAATCTGAGGCATTATTTACTAGCCGGAGTAGTAAATGCTTTTCTTTAAAAATGGCTTCCCAAAGTCGTTTTGTAGTGACTTACTGTCTTCTCTCCATTTAACGAAATTAAGGATATTGCAGTTCCACAAAACTAGCAACAAAATATGGGGTTAAAAGCTTTTTAAAGGCAAGAAATATTTTTGCAAATAATTTATTAACAATTTGCTTGACAAATTTAAAACTTACGACTGACAAGCAAAGAGCGGCAAATTGTAGTTGCCAAGGACATTCATAATTCATTCGCATTTAACATGATCATGACAACAATTAACTTTTCTTCAACGTTTTAAATTGCTTGATTTGCATCCTGCATGATCTTTCTTGTAAATTTTAAGCATTTTCTGCGCCATTCGGCCATAGACTTTGTTGTTTTATAAACGATCTTCACGATTATTTTAGTATACACTAAAACATTACGTATTTATTAAAGAAGGAAGTAAATTATATTCATAACGGAAGCGCATGTTGTATTTAACTTTATGCATATTTTACTACTGAAATTATACTAAAACAATTATTTACCTCAGTCTCGGCGATTATCGATGAATATCCGCCTCGACTTTGTCTCGGTGAATACTCACTGATAATCACCTCGACTTCGGTAAATGATTGTTAAATATTGGGCTCAGAAGAATTCTCGAAAAAGTTTGTTCGTTCACTGCAACCAGGTTTACTATCATTAATGTTTTCATTCAAGTATTCTGATAATGGATCTCAATACACGTGAACACATACAAAACTAACACGTGAACACATACAAAACGAACACGTGATCACATACAAAACTATATCACGTGAACACATACAAACATCTTACACGTGCCTTATGTATTTTATTTTTCCATTAGGGGGGTCGGTAAATCGAAAACGGTGAAAGAACGGCAAAGGAAGAACTTGTATACTGACATGATGATTTAAGGACTGCCCTTTTTATGTTAGTACATTAGAGTATAGAAAGCTTATAATTTACATGCTATATATACAAACATGTGAAGTAAGCAAGTAGGTTATGTGTTTATGTAATCATAAATTCTGTAGTCATAATGATATATGCTACAATTAAAATGTGTGTTTGAAATTTAATTCTTCTTATTATTTACAAGGTTACTATTTTCAAATTAATCGTTAAAGTACTAGTAAGAGATAATTGTTAAAAATAATGGTAACCACAGTCTACATTATTCAGGTACTTTAAATAATCTGACCATACAGTGGTAGTCCATTAAGGCACTAAAATCCAGGAGGACCCTGATTGCATTTGCTTTGAAAAATCGGCCCAGCACACACTGTCACTAGAGATACAGTACAATACCTGCAAGTCTAAGTCGATTTCGTTATATCGCTGATATTGAGTTGATATCCAGAGCAACTGTTCTCCAACTTTAATTGTATAAATCCTCTCTAGGTATTGTCGATTTCCAGATAGCTTAGAATCATCTGGGACTTCTAGTCCTTTACCACCTCCTGCATTATATATATCCCCATCCCACTCCCACTAATCTCTCATCTCCAGCCAAAACGTAAAAAATTCTTGAGAGTTCAATTGGGACATGACCTACAGTGTCCCCACTTTCCTTTTTACACCAACAGCATGTGTATCATATTCATATATTAACTCAAATTTACCTCCCATCTATACTCAATGGAAACTGTTAAAAGGTATTGTCGATTTCCAGATAGCTTAGAATCATCTGGGACTTCTAGTCCTTTACCACCTCCTGCATTATATATATCCCCAATACACTCGGCTTTAATCTCTCCATAGTCAGCCAAAAACTTGTAAAAAATTCTTGAGAGTTCAATTGGGACATGACCTACAGTGTCCCCACTTTCCTTTTTACACCAACAGCATGTGTATCATATTCATTATGCATCTCAAATTCACACTCCATCACTTCTCCAATGGAAACTGTTAAAACCTTGAAATGAGCCATGATATCCACGGATGCTCGACTCTACAAACAGTTCGTACCGTTGTGCCATTTTATCCTTTATTTCGCCCACTGTGGCTAGCCACACTACAATCCATGCTACAACCAGATAAATTTCACACTGGAAAGTTTGCAAAATGCGCGCCGACTCTGTATGAACCAGCCTCGTACCCAGGCGCTTTTAAGAAAATAGATTGCATTCAGCTAATTTATAGAGATCAGTGGCTAAGCTGAGCGAGCGCGCGGGGGTGCTTGGGGAGGTCGAGACGAAGCAAAGTAGCGCCTGGCAGAAAATAACCGATTTCTGGACAATATCGACCGATTTCTGGACAATCGTATATAACTTCTGAAATCGTTCATGTTTGACCTATATTTGACGTAATATGTACTTCCTAAACCTAATACGGACATTCTTAAGAAATCAATCTCCTTTCAAGCTGTTACTCACTGGAACGCGTTGAATCATGAACTAAAAACTATAGGATCACCGTATTGTCATGTAAACAGCCCATGGGCCGAACAGTGTGCTTTGTGTTCTTTTTAGCTTACAATCTGTCCAGTTTCCAATGTGATGAGAGAAGGCATAAGTTGTCAACTGAGCAGGAACATGTTGCTAAGTATTGATGAAGACTCAAATATTTATTTGAAACAGTCATTGTGTGGATAATGGATTTGCTTGATTTGACATCCAACGAGAAGAACATTCTCACTCGAAGTATGTTTTCCAGGTCCAACAAAACAGAAATAAATTATTGAATGTGAACAAATGTGTTGTATTTTGTAAAATTATTCTGTCTACATGCCATAGCAAAAAAAATGAAAAGTATATTTCTAGCTAGTATAAATTTAATGTTTGTAGCATAATAATGCATTATAATTTTTCTAGAAATCATTATTATGGCTTTGGTCTGCGTAATAAGTAGACAGTAAATTAGGGTGTTTTATTTTGCTTTTATATATAGTATGAGATTATGAGGTGATTAATACAATAACAAACCTGAGAAAACTTAAAAATAGGTACGCCAAGCGCACATGTATCTGCTCATGGTGTGCCACTGTTGTTCTACAATTCTACTTTGGCCCTATACATTGTATAAGTTATACATATTTCGTACAAAAAACGTACACTTCATTCAACCAGCAACTTGTAAAGAATAAGAGATTGACATTTAAATTTTAAAATAAAATATTTTATAAATATCACATGTATATATTATACGCAATAGAACAAGGTTTTCATATTGATTGTTAAATGAGGTTAGATTTACGCCAGACACTTTTAAATTAGGTTATTTTGGACCCGGCCGCATTCTCACATGCGTTGTAATAAAGCCGAGCTGTATAAAGCCACAATATTAACCATCAACAATTTGTCCTAAAGTGTAATCGATCAAGTAAACAACTGTTTTTTATATTTTATCATGTTCGTTCATCTTTGCAATGATACTTCACAGTATCTTTCACACATGGTTGGCTACTGTGTTTTAATTTGACATTTGATTTCATGATCAACTGGAAATATTCCAACAGACGTTTCACCGAAGTGTAGAACACGTTTCAAGCATGAGGCAGGCTTACATGCTTTGTCCTTAGATGTCAACAGCTGGACACAGTATGACCTTGTTTTAGTATGGTTTAACGATCATGAGATCATCTACTCAGAAAGAAATTACCATAATTTTAATCTTGGAAAATAATTTAATTGATATTCAAACTGGAGTTATACTTTGAAATTAGAAATAGCTGACAAAATCCCCAAGCTGCCGGCAATAGCCGGCAGCTAGCTATTGTAAAATTCAATAGAATAGACAGAATAATAAGTTCAGTTCTGTATATTGTATAATATCCCATCATTAGACATATGGTTGCAGCTGTTGACGTTAACTTATTCACTATATAATTACTCTTGTATTAAATATACATGTATACCAGTGAGTTTAGTATGAGATTGTTCTGCAAGTCAGGTGTTGCTGTCCTGAAAAAATATCCAGCCAATATCCCATTATGCTTTTATTCATGATTGTTGTATTCGTCTGTAAACACAAACCTTTATGCTAGAACTTACGGCAAAATATGACTTTTGTAGAACATGCAAAAATACGTAAGATAATATATAGTATTATAAGGAGAGAGGGGGGATATATAACATGGATTTGATCTCCGAAGACGTTTATTTGCCCTCCGATTACTCCGAAGAGCCATGAATTTATTTGCCCTACGATTACTCCGAAGAGCCATGAAATATGGCGCGAAATATGGTTCCACCGCTCCACAGGCATCACAAAATCTGCTGTAATTCACACAATTAAACTCTCAGAATTCATGTTTAACTTGCCAAATGAGGATAAGTATCCGTGTTAGATGGCAACAAAGCAGGATAATTTCTCAAGTAAAACGGCGAGAAAAATGGGAGAACTTTTCAACTTTTCGCAGCAAAAATGGCGAACAGCCGAACGCAATAACACAAGGTCAATTCAGGGTCAATTGGAGATTTGTAAGCTACTCGCTGATTGGCTTATATAAGCTCGTTGCTGAATAGCTACAGGTTAACAGCTAACTTAACATTAACATTAACATTAACATTAACAAGGCGACAGCAATATATCTGCATTCGCAGATACAAAAATAGGTACGCTAAGCGTACATGTATCTCCTCATGGCGATGCCGCAATTGCCCTAGCTTGTGCCCCAGTCCACTCTTCACCTAACTATGGCGAAAAGTGGACTGGAGCACAGGCTACAACTGCCCATGAAGGAGTGATATTGAATAATTCAGCAATAGGCAATTTCGCAATCACCGGCGCCATTTTGCAAAGTGTCAAAGGGGGAAAACACAATAAAGCAACAATAGCATAGCTCTAGGGACAAGTATTCCCATTGGGACCAGGTGTATATAGTTACTACGGCTGACAGAGCCAAGTCGCCGTGACTTGTTTGGGGAGTCACAAACTTGCACTTCAACAGTCACCCAAGTTACCCGCACAAAACGATTGCAATTTTGTTTACGCATGTCGTTATTTATTTGTATTTGTGGGAAACTAAAGGAAACTAGAAATCAATGTTGAATATAATTCAGACATAAACGCGCAATAACGAGCTCTATTTACTAGAGTTCAAGGGTCAGCCGTCACATATTATTGACATATTATTACACTGTAAACGGGACAAGTTTTTACAAGAAAACCGAAGCTAAGAGCTTAGTTCTCCCTACGTCTTGCAATATTTTAAGATGATCCTATAGCTCCTAATTATTATACTTCGATTTGCACCAAACGCTTCAACACCCTCGATATAACTATTCAGCGAGACGCATTCCTCACGATAACAGTGGAATAGGCAAGACATTTAATCGCGCGCACGTATTGGTCAAATATTGGCAGACACTTTAAAATGAGTAACGAAAATATACTTATGAGTAGAAAAATTAAAACGCTAGGTTGTGGGACAATTTGCTACCTGCTAGTTCTTACAGCTCATCAACTGGCCTCTGTAGCTCAGTTGGTTAGAGCACTGCACCGGAATCGCAGGGCCGTGGGTTCAATTCCTGCCAGAGGGCCTAGTGTTGCATTTTTCGCAACCGTTCCTGGTTAGGTCTTAAAATTGTGTATATATCTACTCACTTGGATTATCCACCAAACCCAGTCCTCTATCCGAAAAATAGCCTTGTACACTTTACCAGCAAGCTGCATCAAATAATTAAATAATTATCAGAATATTTCCGATTTTAAATAACAAATTCATCAGAACAAATACACTTGGGGTATTGTTATTAAAATAATTAACTTTTAGCCTCACATGAATGCATAGCCATATCTTTTTATGAAAAGGGGGCCTTCCAGAGAATATGTGATGCTTTTTGGTGATTTTTGCCACCCCTATATACTCCCTTTGTGACAGCTATCATTAAACTCGCTCAAAAATTATGTGACTCTCAGCCTACCTCCCCACCCTCACAATGATATAAATAATTAGTAATTTGAGAGTGTGGGTAAATATCAAGATTTTTCTCGGCATCTCGTTCAATAAAATTAATCAAATTATTATTAATCTTACATAATATATAGTTTTCAAATAGAATATGGATTTGCATAAACGTTGTCTTGCTCTATTTCAGTGCGTCTGTCACATTACACTGCATGTGATACTTCCTCCTGCTTGTGTGACAATATGTGACTCTTGTTTAAGCACTCCCCTCCTCTCCACCCAAAGCATCATATATTTTGTGAGTTGGCCAGATTGTCCTGATGGGTGCACCCTAACTAAGCCTTTTAGATTTTGTATTTGAGGTAAGCCAACCTATACTATAATATTTGCTCTTCAGGTCTTCAACATCTCATGAAATAAAACACTTTGAAACAAAAGTAATCTATAAAGTATGTATATATATATACAGTGACAATGCAAAATAGTACAAACACATAACGTACTGTAAACATTGCTAATGTACTATGACAACTATGTCAAGTATATCCCAGATCGTGCTGTTTGGGTGTTTAACACTAAATAGTTGCCCTCAATTTTTGTCATTCTTGAAATAAATTATTATAATTCCTTTGACTTCATGTTTTATCTATATTGTATGGACATACTTACATTGATTTGTAGATATTCGGCATATCCCTCTATGTTTACAAATACTGACGATTCCGCCATATTGGAAAACATTTTGTGCTAGTCCTCTAGTGCGCATTTCATTCGGGGACGTCACGGAAATATAGAACGCGCGTATAGAGGACTGGGGACTAGTCTGCACGACTTCGTGGGACATCCCCCACCCACGTGACGTCACAACTTCGTGGGAATTCCCCAAGCGCTGCATGACGTCACAACTTTGTAAAATGACACCACACATTTTTTTACTTCATGAATTTTTTTCTGAGCCACTTTGCCTCATGACGTCACACATTTTAAAATATTTTTTTTAACAATATATTTTAAAATAATATTATTTATATATTTTTTAATCTTCAAACACAAGTTTTGCCTAAGATCTTTTAGTACTTGCTCGTTCATTTTATTATTACATGATAATAAAATTATGTTCTTAGACCATTTTTTTATATAAAAAAGAGACATACACAAGGGGGACGTTTTGTCCCCCTTGCTAATTGGTGATAATTTATATCACATTTTTTATATGGTACACTTCATATAAAAAAGTAACTCATATTAATTTTGATACCAACATTGCTCCTCCGACTCCCACTCCTGCAACTAACACTTTTTCATACTTTTTTTGTTCGTCTGGTTATCAAACACGATGCTCTGCACTTTGTGCAACTCGTCCAAACTTTTGTTGGTGTCGTTGAGATCCGCGTTTGCATCGCTGAGCTCCTGGCGGAGCCGTGCGATCTCATCCTTTTTTAATGTCTCATTCTGATTCCATGCGTCACGAGCCTTTGTTAAATCCTCCAATGCCTTATTATGACGTTTTGCCTCCTCCAGTGCCTTGTTACTCTCCAACATGTGGAACAAAAAGTTGCTGCCGGAGAATGCCAGTGCATTCACGATATCAGAGACTCCCATACTTGCTACTTGGCTTGCCATTTATTTTTATATAAATATATATTTTAAAAATATATATATTTAAAAAAAAGGACTTAGTTACAAAGTTTACAATCCTCTTTTATGCCTGAGTCATGAGGACACTCTTCTCCCATCGTATCACAAATATCACAAAAGTGTTTGAAACAGTGTATACCTTTCAGTTCCTCTCTTAGAGTTTTGTTCTCCTCCTTTAGTAACTTATTGTCTAACCTTAGCTCACGAATATTTTCCTGTGTCTTTGAGCCACCACGCTTACCAATTTCGGACTTTCTCTCATCCTTTATCATGTTGTGGTGTATTTTTATGACTTGTTTGTACTCCTTTCTCTCATCATCATCCATCTCACAAAGATCGTAACATGTTATATTATTTATGGTGTCTAACGCGCTGGGTAGTGTGTACGACCCTGTCTTTCTTATGGATGGTAACACCTCCTCAAAGACCCAATCCTGAAACCTCTCCATTAGTGGTAGCTTCGATGAGAACACCAACGCGTACAAAGCTGGCTCGGAGAGAAACACTGTTTGTGGTTGTAAATTTTTACCAATCAAAGGTATACCCGAAATGTTTCTACCTTGTATCTCTCTCAGACTTGTCTTGTGCTTGCTTCTCACATGTTTTTGCGCAGCGTTCTTTGGGTTCGAATAGCCTAGGGACTTTGCGATGTCCTTAGCCTTGAACCATATCTCATCAGCACACTTTATTGTTGTGATGATCACGTTGAGATCATTGTTTATAAAACGTTTAATATACATTTTAAATTATAATACATAGTTCTTAAACCATTTTTCATAATAATACTATTATAAAAAAAATAATATTATTATTTCAGTAAAAAAAAAGACTTATAATATTTTCACCGCTACCTTGTTTTGTGCTTACTTTTTCTTATCAAATGGATCCGTGGGCAACCATCCGTTGGTCTGTCCATACTTTACTGCAACCGTTCCAATACTCATTGCAGCCGCCAACTTTAATACTCCCTTTACGTTTTCCGGAGTTCCCAAGGGTTCGCGCAGTGCCTTTTTTGACAACATACTAACTCCCACCGCGGCTGTCACGTACAGTACCGTATCGTATACTTCGTTCGCAAACTCACGGTCTTTGTCACACATGTTTTATTATAGGAAAGGAAATATATATTTTATAAAAACTTTTAATAATATTATTTTATATAAAAACTTTTAATAACATTATTTTATAAAAAACTTTTAACAATATTATTTTATATCAAAACTTTTAATAATATTATTTTATAAAAAAACTTTTAATAATATTATTTTATAAAAAACTTTTAATAATATTATTTTATATAAAAACTTTTAATAATATTATTTTAATCAAAGGAAACCATCTTATTTTTTCTAACTGTCTTTGGACTTGACTATGGTTGCACCTTTGGTCTCTCTTCCACTCTTTCCTTTGCCACACTATACTTTTTCCAAGCAAAGTAAGAACTTGCTACCGCAGCCACAGCACCAGCCAACGCAAAGTAGCGACTCCAGTAACCATCTTTTGAGTGGTCCTCCATCATTGCTTCCCGCTCCTGTTTCTTCCTTGCCTTTGCTTCCTTTGATATTAGAGCAAGTCTCTTCCCTGCTGCAACACGTCTTGGATCTTTTACTTTCTCTTCTATCCCAACTGGGGTAGTAATTTGAGTTGGTTCATCCATTTATCTTATAGCAACATAATAATATTATTTTTTTAAATAAACTTTCACAAAACAAACAAACATCACTCTTCTCCTCAAGTTTTTTAACTTTGTCCTCCAGTATCTTATAATCTAATTTTAGTTGTCTAATGTTTTCCTGTGTTTTCAAACCACCACATCTTCCACGTTCCGCTGTCGCTGAGTCCTTAGTCTCCTCTATACATTTTACCATAGTTTTGCGACACTTTTTTTTATCATCGTCTGACAGACTATTATACTCAGCCTTTAACTGCATCAAAGTCGTAGGTAACTTATATCCTCCAATCTCTCTTATGGATGGTAACACCTCCTCAAAGACCCATTTTCCGCTGAACGATATGGCTAACGGTAACCTTGAGGAGAACACCAACTCATACATACCTGGTTCAGAAATAAACACTGTTTGTGGTTGTAAATTATCACCAACCAAAGGGAGTCGTGATTCACGACTCCCTTGGGTGTCATGTAGACTAGACTTATACTCATCACTTACAAGAGTTTTAATAGCGTCTCTTGTGTTCACGTAATCCAACGCCTCCGCCACGTCCTTAGCTTTGAACCATATTGTTGTAATGGGTTTGTTTGTGGTAGGATTTATAAAACTTTTAATAGACATTTTAAATTATGATGCATAGTTCTTAAACTATTTTTTTTTAAATAATATTATTATAAAAAAATAATATTATTTAATCTTCAAACACAAGTTTTGCCTTGAAAAAACTTTGCCATCTCCAACCAAGTCTTTCCCAAACGTCCTCGTAATCTTTTCGTACTCACTAATCTTCTTTTCGCTTGGAAGTAAAAAGTTCTCTGCGTCTACTTTCACACCATTTCGTTTTAATAGTTTGTACAAAACGTACCAAACACTAACAGACTTGTCACAAACCCTGTCCACATCATCAAAGTCTCTCCCCAAAAGATACTCTAACTCCGGGCTCAGATTGTCAAAGTTCTTCCCAGAGACAAAGGAGTGTATTGTTCGAAAATATTTTAGTGACTTATTTCTCTCGCGTCTCAGAGTGATAATAACATCCTTTATACTCACGTCCTTTGACAACCCGTTTGCAAAGTCCTCATCACCTTTTTGCAACTCTTTCCTTCCAAGGTATAGGTCCAAGACCTTCAAAAAGTACTTCTTCTTCGAGTAATTATTTCTAGTTCTTAGCGAACACCAATCCCACACTCCTATCTCATTAACAAAAACCTGTCTTGTTTCAAAACACTTGATACAATATTTTCCGACTGTCTCATCAATCGCCCAAATGTGATCACACGACTCCATTTATATTATACGCATGCGCAGTTCCTAAACTGGAAACTTTTTATTAAACTTTTTAATGCACCGTTCGGTGATTGGAGGACACTCATCCGTCACCAAGTCATCGATGACACGTGCATCACTCAGGAAGATTTTGGGGTCGTAAGACATCCCACGCAGGTAACTACGTATCTGTGTCAAACGTTTTTCGTAACTTGTGTACGCAAGTTTGTGTTGCTCCACTTTCCTACTTATTTTGTTTTGTTTGCTGTACGCTTGTATGAGGACCGCAACTCCTGTTAGGACTCCGATAACTTCAGGTTGTAGGGTAACGCCTCATGTCCACGAAGACACGTACACACAGTACAAGCGTCTCCTAAAAAGACACAAGTTCCGACAAACTTATGTCTACGAGCTGGGTCAGCAACTCCAGATGGAGTTGGTGGACATGAAGAAGTACAAACATAAAAACAAGGGAAATTATTGGATCCTCACCTGCATAGAAGTGCTTAGTCGGTATGCATTTGCAGTCCCAGTTTACAGAAAAATTAGGGAGAAGATGACCGCCGCAGTGGAGAAAGTTTTGGGTCAATTTCATAAACATTTTGGTAGGTATCCGGAGGTGGTACAGTTTGATGATGGACTGGAGTTTCATACTTTCTACGTAAAAAAGTTACTAACAGATCATGACATTAAGTACTTCTCATCAAAAACTAAAAAGAAGACCGCCATTGTGGAGAGGTTTAATAAGACTTTAAAAACACGTATGTGGAAGTTATTTCACAGAAGAGGGTCCAACGAGTGGGTGGATGTTTTGGAGGATTTGGTCTCATATAACAACACAAAACATACTTCCATTGGTATGAAACCAAATGAGGTGAATAGTTCCAACGACTACGAAGTTTGGCTAAAATTATTTGGTGGTAGATTGCAAGAACCATTACCAAAACCTAGGTATAAGGTTGGTGATCACGTTAGATTGCCAAGGTATAAGAATGTGTTTGCAAAAAGGTACGAGTCAAACTTTACAAAAGAGGTGTTCATAATAGAAACTAGAAAGTATCTCGTACGGTAACCCAATAATGTATATAATAAAAGCATTGGATGGTGAGAAAATAATTGGCAGGTATTACGAACAAGAATTATCAGTTATAAATAAATAATAATAATATTATTTTATAAAAAAACTTTTAATAACATTATTTTATTAATAATATTATTTTATAAAAAACTTTTAATAATAATATTTTATAAATAATATTATTTTATAAAAAAACTTTTAATAATATTATTTTATAAAAAACTTTTAATAATATTATTTTGTAATAAATAAATGGAGGAAGGAGGTGAGGAGATACCAATGAGTGGTAAATATCCAGAGTTTGACAATATGGATGATGATGAGGCAATGGATACCTATCGTCAAATGGAGCAAGATCCAAACTTTGGTCCCGACAACCCAAAGTTTGTTTATGTTCAAACAATGATAGAGAACCGTGGACTTTTGGAGGGAGAGACTAGTTTCACCGTTCCTACAAAAAGTACCGCAGTCTTAGCAAATCTTAGTGAGGGGTGGAGAAGATTAGGTAGGTTTGTACAGGACAACTTTGACGGTGTCAGAATAGATCCTCACGTCGAGCATGCTATGGAGCTCATACATCGAATGGACATCTCAAAAACTGGTAATATACAATTGAAGGAGCGTCTCAATAACTCGGAGCTATCACAAAATAGGATGACCGTGATGAGTTGGAAAAACGGTGAGTTGGAGTAGAACACGTCAGCACCAAACTCACGCGGAAGCAGACAGTTTCGGGAGTTGTTGAACACCGTAGTGTTGGAAAGTAAGGAACGGGAAGAGATGGTGGGAGACCTTCCAAGGTTGCAAAGTATTAGTGAGGAGTACGAGGATGAACCTGGTCTCACGGATGAGGAGAACAGGGTGATGAGAGGTGTTGATCACGGTGCGTTGAGATCACGGTGCGTTGGAGATAAAAAAAGACTTTCAATCCAGACTGAACGATGTGGAGGAAAGATTGGATGGTGACGAACTAGCGGATGGTGAGGTTTTTAAACTAATAAAACGTAGGACAGCATTGGAGGAGGATGTTGATAAGGTGGAGAGACAAAGGGAGTTGGAGGAAGTGAGGGAGGAGCAGGAGGAGCAGGAGGAGCAGGAGGAGCAGGAGGAGCAGGAGGAGCAGGAGGAGCAGGAGGAGGACATCAGTAGGTTGGAAAAAATAAAAAAAGTATCTGAAGGAAAACTTCCGCCGTTGGTTTGGTATCGCTGAGCTCATCACATCTTTGATAATCGCGGGAAGAAGTGCAGTCGTGGGAGGAGTAAAGGCTGTCAGCAATTTTAGTAAGTGGGTCAAAGACAAGCTAAAAGACCTACCACCTTGGCTTGCGACTTTGGGAAGTCTTTGTATAATATATTGAAGACTTTTCCTACCCTATAATAAAACACATGAGTGATAAGTTGCTACCAGAGTTTCAACAGTTTCAACCCGTCAATCCCTTACTAGAAGGAGAGAGGGTCAGACACTCCATCACCTGGGAGTGACTACGTGTTGGAGGTCCCAAGACTAAATGCAAAGTCTGCACTTGTACCTGGGAATCTCGCACTGAAAGGAAAGCTAACGGTCTCTGGTACCAAATCTTGGTACAAAAACAACGCAGCCAAGACTTTGGTGAAAGAGATGAAGATCACACTCGGTGGGGAGACTGTGTATGACAACTCGGCGGAAAGTATTTACGAGCTGTACAAAGATTGTTGGGAGCCTGGTCAGAATAATATGCACATCCTGCGAGGGCGTGCCAGCGAAAATTTTCGAAAGCTTGCTAGCGGAGATGACACAGGCGTAAAGGTTGGGGACAATGCAAAGGTGTCAGACAATCTTCTGTACGAAGTGTATGGTAACGAAGTGCAGATACCGATAGATAAAATTTTGAAGGATCATGGGAGTTTGGCTCCGTACAACATGAACAACAACCTTCAGTATACTCTGAGGATGGGATCTAACGAAGATGTCATCACCGCACAGGACGAAGAAACTCTCGGTGTGTGGAAGCTGGACAATGTGGAGATAGAGTATGAGAGCGTAAAGAGTTATGAGTTGGTTAAAAACTCTGATGAGATTTATTCAATGGGGAAGGGACTTATGTACAATCACGTCACATGTTGGAAGAACGAGGTGTGGAAACCTGCGGAGACCATCATCACACATACGATCAACCCTCCGAGAAAAAGAGTGTCCGCCATCGTGTATCTCTTCACAAAACCTGTGAGATCAGACAGCGAGGAATGTGTTTATCCAAACATTGAAAGTGTTGATGTCACGGTGGAAGGAACGCCTAATCAGGTATACTCTCAGGGCATCCCAAAGGTAAGGTTGTTCAATGAGGGAGAGAGGTTCTTCGGAGATAAGACACCATTGAAGAAAATAACTCCTGCGGAGTTTTTCAAACACAAGTTTTGTCTGTGCATTGACCTGCGAAGTGTTGATAAGGAGCATATGTTTGGATCTGGTCGGAGGATTGTGAACACGCAGAGTGGGATTATGTTGAAGATTAATAAAAAGGCGCATGTTGGGGATCTAAACTGTCATGTTTTCATAGTCGCAGATGGACTTGTGTGGAGTATTAGTTGGTGAGAATAATATTATTTTTAAAATAATATTATTAAAATAAATAATGGAGGCATGTAATATTATTATTAATGGAAAGTCTGCGTGTGCAAAAACACACTTGTTGCTGAGAATGTCGGGAGAAGAGTTTGTTAAAAAGTTTGCCTTTGTCATCATCATCTGTCCAACGTTTGAATGGAACGGGACTTATCACAGGTGGAGACACGTACACGACACAAACATTATCACGTTACCAATAAGTCAGGATAGGGTGAACGAAACTTTGGATCTTGTGGCTAGTATTTTTGAAGGGACATTTAGTCTCATCATCCTCGATGATTGTGCATGCTCCAAAGATGTAAAAGGTCAGACATCTAGTCTCGTAAAACTGGGGTTTTCCGCAAGGCACAGGAAGCTGAGTGTTGTCGTCCTGACGCAACAACTAAAAAGTATTGCGCTTGCGTTTCGTCAAAATGCAACAAGGCTCATCACATTTTTTACACCCAACCGAGGTGATATGAAGGTAATCATCGATGAGTATTTGTATGGTGTTGGGAAGAACGAAACTGATCAGATTGTTAAGTCACTCAAAAATTTAAAATATTGTTATTTAGATATTAGTCTATCCCACCCATTTGGTTACAAACTAAAAATATAAAAACTTTTATAATATTATTTTATAATAATATTATTTTATATCACCCTATAATAAAGTTATCATGACAGAGACGGTCGATGAGTTTTATTGATGGGAGATAATATCCCTACGGAGGAACCAAAGATTAACAAACGTGAGGCACTCATCGTTGCTATAAAAAAGACGGAGAAGTTTTGCTCTAACTATATGTTGTCGAGCACTCTTTGCGTTTCGTAGACCTAAACCTACACGTATATTCGCACCCGTATATCGGTTGTGCACTCTTGTTTACGTTATTCATTTCCATTTAACTTCAAAATGCGGCAATTTCGATTTGACTATTCACTAAAGAATATCCTATACCACCACAGGACGCTTATTAGAAAAATTTGATTGAAAAAGTGGAAAGTGTAATAAAACGTCCCACATACACCCCCACGCTCCGGCAGGAAGCATATAAGCGGTCACTTCTTTCGATACTTGCAAACTGCCTGATGATTCTTTTACAGATGAAACAGCCTGTTGCAGACAAGTTTTGAGGTAAGCGAAATATATATATATATATATATATATACGATAGTTATGAGTAGGAAAATTTAAACTCTATAGGTTTTAGGACAATATTCTACTTGCTAGTTATTACCTTGCCTCCTGACTCAAATGTTATTGATATTCAACAGGTCAAGTTTGTTATGTTCGAAATAGTATAGAACATAAAGTCTAAAAGATGCTGTTGATTTGATGAATAATTTTCTTCTTAAAATTCAAACTTCCTCATGTTTACAAACAATGCTCGCCCTTCAGTAATCAAAATAAGTAAGCAAATATTACCACTAAATGTGGAATTGATGCTTGCCCTTCAGTAATCAAATTAAGTCAACAAATATAACCACTAGTATTCATGGTAGTCAAATTGACTTTAGTATTGAAAACCTATGTATATAAACAAGATGCTATTTAAAATAACACAATGTTTTATTTTTAATATGTTGTAGGCTTGTATTTCTTATATAACCTTATTATATACCTAGTTAATGGCTTAATCTTCGACAGTTTGACTTTTTAACTGTTTAGTTTCACGTTCAGAAATAGAACAACTACATTTGAAATTGGTCACATATTTTAAAGCATTCATTCTAGTCGATACTTTCGTATTGAAAACCTTCGCATTTCCACGTTTTTATATGAATTAACGACGTTTTGTCAATATATTTTGACATTTCATTTTCAAAACATATGCGCCATGTTGAATTTAAAGTCTAGCTTGTGAACATGCAAATTGAATGATGTAGTTCCTCGTGAAACATTACGTCGTTGTTGGTTGTAAGCCAATTACTGATTGGCTAACGTTGCCTATTTTATATAAGCTCGTCGCTGAATGGCTAATAGCTAGCACTAATATAAACATAAACATTAACAAAGTGATAGCATTATATCTGCTAATGGTGATGCCACAGTTGCCCATGAAGGAGTAATATTCAACAATAGGCAATTTCGTAATTACGGGCGCCATTTTGCAAAAGGGGGCAAACACAATAAGGCAACGATAGCATGGCTCTAGGGACAAGCATTCCCATTGGGACGAGGTGTATATATAGTTACTACGGCTGGCATGCAGAGCCAAGCCGTAGGTTTAATATGCCCCTATCTGTTTTCTTCGTCGCCGTCGTCGTTCTTTTTTGAGCGTGTCACAAACTTGCATTCCACGGTCACCCAAGACCCAAGTCACCAGCACAAAACGGATGCAATTTTCTTGTGTGCATCTTAGAATACTTGCGCATTTTGAGTTACGTACTTGTGTTTTAACCATGCAGATCAATAACGTATCAAGGGAACGATACAATAAATGCAAGTGCAATACGAACGAGAAACGTACAAATCATGCTAATATTTGTCACGAACTATGTAATATATTCGACATATATACTTCACTCTATATGAGAGTATTATATTTCCAACAACAAACATTGCGCCTTCAAGACTTGACGATCGTAAAGCGCATCGCTCTAAAAGACTAAAACATCTATAAGATTTTTTTTCTCTGCATCTCACTCGATTGAAATTGATGTAGAAGGTTTAGGTGGATGGATATTTCGAGTGAAATATTATATTTATACAATATTTTAGACCTGAACGGGAACGGCTGCGAAAAATGCAACTCTAAGTCCTCCGACAGGAATTGAATCTGCGGCCCTGCGATTCGGGTGCAGCGCTCTGACCACTGAGCTACAGAGTCCAGCTGCCAAGCGTTAACCACAAGTTCATATATATATAGATGCGGGTACTGCGGGTTGTGATAAGGTAAATTACGATGATAAGGTTTAGGTGGATGGATATTTCGAGTGAAATATTATGGTTAGCGCTTGGCAACTGGACTCTGTAGCTCAGTGGTCAGAGCGCTGCACCGGAATCGCAGGGTAGCAGATTCAATTCCTGTCGGAGGACTTAGAGTTGCATTTTTCGCAGCCGTTCCCGTTCAGGTCTAAAATAGTGTATATAATATTTCACTCGAAATATCCATCCACCAAAACCTTCTACATCAATTTAATTTCAATCGAGTGAGATGCAGAAAAAAATATCTTGTAATTTATCTTATCACAACCCGCAGTACCCGGATCTATATATTCATGAACTTGTCGTAATTACGGGCGCCATTTTGCAAAAGGGGGAAAACACAATAAAGCAACAATAGCATGGCTCTAGGGACAAGTATTCCCATTGGGACGAGGTGTATATATAGTTACTATGGCTGGCATGCAGAGCCAAGCGGTTGGGGGTGTCACAAACTTGCACTTCCACGGTCACCCAAGACCAAGTCACCAGCACAAAACGGATGCAATTTTCTTGTGTGCATCTTAGAATACTTGCGCATTTTGAGTTACGTACTTGTGTTTTAACCAGATCAATAAAGTATCAAGGGAACGATACAATAAATGCAAATGCAATACGAACGAGAAACGTACAAATCATGCTAATATTCGTCACGAACTATGTAATATATTCGACATAATAATATACTTCACTCTATATGAGGGTATTATATTTCCAACAACAAACATTGCGCGTTCAAGACTTGATGATCGTAAAGCGCATCGCTCTAAAAGACTAAAACATCTATAAGTGAGTGAGATGGAGAAAAAAATCTTGTAATTTACATTATCACAATCCGCAGTACCGGCATCTATATATACATGAACTTGTGGTTAACGCTTGGCAACTGGACTCTGTATCTCAGTGGTCAGAGCGCTGCACCGGAATCGCAGGGCAGCAGATTCAATTCCTGTCGGAGGACTTAGAGTTGCATTTTTCGCAGCCGTTCCCGTTCAGGTCTAAAATATTGTATATAATATTTCACTCGAAATATCCATCCACCTAAACCTTCTACATCAATTTCAATCGAGTGAGAGTGCAGAGAAAAAATATTGTAATTTACCTTATCACAACCCGCAGTACCGGCATCTATATATACATGAACTTGTGGTTAACGCTTGGTAACTGGACTCTGTAGCTCAGTGGTCAGAACGCTGCACCGGAATCGCAGGGCCGCAAGTTCAATTCCTTTCGGAGGACTTATAGTTGCATTTTTCGCAGCCGTTCCCGTTCAGGTCTAAAATATTGTATATAATATTTCACTCGAAATATCCATCCACCTAAACCTTCTACATCAATTTCAATCGAGTGAGATGCAGAAAAAAACAGTTTATATAATTACGTGTATTTAGTATATTAGTAGGCCCCAGATGAATATCACTGAATAAGTGATCTAGCTTGCCACCTAATTAAAGATTATCTTCATCATCATCCAGAAAGTATGAAGCACATCCTTGCGGCTGGCGTAGCAACTCTGGCGCTAAACACCGAGACATTGAAAGGCCTACTTTTCTTTGAAGAAGTTAAAGTTAGGAATATGTTTTAAAAATATCTAGACACTGAAGGTAAGACAATGTTTTTTCTACGAAATATTCTCAAATAACTTTTGGTGCAAATAGTGGCGATGTCATTCACAGACAATTAACCTACTTGGTCATATCTCAGCCTTTCAAATAACCTCCCTTGATGTGAATTTAAAGAATACTATTACTTTTAGCTGACAAAACTACCAGACTTGTTGATGTTTTGCACTGGAAGAAACCAAATCCCTCCACTTGGTTTCACGAGCCTTCGAAAATAACTGTCATGCAGTTGGAACCTATATCTGGTGACCTTCCCAATGCCAACAGGTGACCACCAGAGCTGGAACTTCCAAGTTGTCATTCAGAATATGAAACCTTTCGAGAAAGCATGAATTCTGCATTGGTGAGCCAAAGCTGTGGGTTTGGTATTATATAGGCTATAGTTTTCACACTTCTCTGTGGCAATGACCAAGCAGGGCAGACATTGTGTCAACAGTTTGTTAAAGGATAAAACTTGTTGTGTTACGTTGTGTTTTTGGATAATAGTATTAATTTGTGTTCTATACTAAAGTATGTACGAGATCAACTGCATGCCTGCGAGTGTCAATCGAAACCGGGCCCCCTGGACTGTACGGATTTTATTAGTCGGCTATCAAGTGTTAAAATCCAGGTCAGAAAATGTGGTTCAATTGTTGGAATACCCAGCTCACTGAGCCAAAACATCTAGCTTCTTGCAAAGTTTCCACAGAATAAGAATAAATATTCACAAATGTTAATGCCTAATGTTTTTGTTCATATAGTAAATTAGTACCCTAAGCCTGTTTCAATTAGTTTATATATTGGCCCCAAAAGAATTACATCCCTCATTTTCCCTGCAAAGCCTATTAAAACCTGCATTCTTTTTTATAAGGATTATGCATTATGACGCATGAATGGCGGCTACTTAAAGAGTGAGTATCACGCAAGTGATCCTTTGCGCGCTTGTGTTTACATTTTATGTTTACATCCGATTGTATCTCATTAATATGCGTGGGCAGACGTGTTTTGTAAAAGTTTGCTTCATGTTGTTGCCCTTCAATATGTCGGACTCGGAGAATGATTCCGACTTGACTCAAGAGTTTACAATGCCGAAGGTGATATTAATGTGTATGGTTCGCCAGTATATGTAGTGACTCTGTTCTGCAGGCCCTCCAACATCGACTGTGTAGTCTTGCCACCGTAAACGGAGAGGCCTTCCACGCTTTTTAGCCATTTAGACATTATAAACTAAAATATAAACGTTTTACCACATAAATAATTTCACAACATATAATTATTGCTTAGAAGTGAAAGTAAAGTTGTTTTTCAATACAACTGCGATAAATATGAACAGATACAAATTAAATCTCAGAGATTACTCATACATGTTTTAAATGGCAGCCATTTTGTGGGACGCCAAGCACGCAAAAGATCACTTGCATGATACTCACTCTTTAATAGAGCAGAATCTTTATGTTAATTGAAGTCTTTGCTGTAGATGACAAAGAAAATTTTGTAAAGAATTGTAGACTGATACGTACTAGTCATTGACAGATTTATACTTCATACTGCATATATGTACAAACTATCAGATATGAATGTACCATCATCTATAATAGACTGGATACAAAGCTTTCTTACGGAACGTAAACAACGTGTAAAACTATGCAACAGTTTGTCGGATTGGCACGATGTGAATAGCGGAGTACCTCAGGGGACAGTCTTGGGACCTGCCCTATTCCTTGTTATGATTAACGACCTGCTTGCCAAATGGCCTGATCGTTGGAAATTTGTTGATGACAGCACAGTCGCTGAAAGTGTTCCACCTCACTGCAACAGTAACTTCCAAGAACTGGTGGACTATATCCATGATTGGACAGTCTCAAACAACATGAAACTTAATGTAACCAAGTCAAAGAAATGGTCATTTATTTTTCAAAAGATAAACGGAATTTTTCAACTTTACTGATCGATCATGTAGCAGTAGAGCGCGTGAAATCCGCTATTCGGTATTTCCCTTCAAGATAATATGAATTGGAATGACCACGTACATCAAATCGTTAAAAAACCTGGGAAAAGACTTTATATGCTCAGACTATTAAAAAGATCGAACGCTAATATGAAAGTATTGTGTAGGGTCTTGGAATATGCTTGCCAAGTATGGCATTACAACATTAAAAAATACTTAAGTGAAGACATTGAGAGAATCCAAAGACGCGCACTGAAAACTATGTTACCCTTACTAAGTTATAGACAAGCACGTGAGCTCACTGATCTCCCGTTACTTAAAACACGGCGCGAAGAACTGTGTGGACATTTCTTTGGGAGGAACGGAAATAATAGTAAAGTTAGTGAACATCCTGATTTTCAAAACCTCGTCTGATTACGACATGAGGTCAAAATGTAAATATAAGAACTTCTTAATATGTAAAACGGACAGATTTTGGAACTCATTTTTACAACAAATTATTTCAAAAGAAAACAGTAAATAGTTAACTGATCTAATAAGTTTAAAAATTCTATTGTAAATATCAGAGTTGTATATCTTATACTGTAATTACTGATGCCATTTAACCTTCATGGTTACTATATCAGTTTATTTTAATAAGATTATAAAAAAATAAATTATAAATCTAACGGTGCTTCGATGGATAAGTGCAGCGCTTATTCGATGGCAGTACTCTTTAATATGTCGTAGTTGCTCTCATATGCGGCACTTAATCAGGGGCGGCGCTCAAACGAGTAAATACAGTTTACTATTTTTTGAAGTGCCTTCCGCAGAAGAATGACATGCAGACATTATATGCATATTCAATTTAGCTGAAGTAGAATGTTGCGTACTTGCATGTATAAATCAATTCCGTAGCAATCACTGTCCGCCAAGGGTTGCACTAATGATTTTAGACGCATGTTCTGTTGCTCGCTCATTTCAACTTCGGTGTTTGGGACTTCAACATGAATACAGTCATCACTGTCGATGGTTTTTGGTACTGGACCAAGACATTTAAGGTCTTACTATTAATGAACACCGCTTTGTAAAAATGGCTAAAAATGAGTTCAAAAAAGTAATGGTGCTGTATCTCTGGTCAATATAAACGCATTAAGCAAAACCAACCTGATTCAGATTTTCAAATGTTTCTGAAGCTATAATTGAACCTGAACCTCGTATTCTCAGCAATCCTTCAGTGAATTGTTGAAGTGGTGAATTCCAGCAGTCCTCATTCCATGGTTGTTCCATCCTTCACTCCAGACATCAATGTGGCGATTGATTCGAAGAATAAAGATCGTATGAAGGGCAAATAGATCAATGTTGCTTATTGGATCAAGTATGCCACAGTCTTCAAGGTGATTGAACAGTGAATGGTACAAAGACAGAACACCAGTATACACATCTCTCCAAATCTGTTCAATTATTTGATTGTGAGTACTGCTACCTGTGCCACTTTGAAGGTGCTCGAGCATGTAAGCTGCCACATCTTCATTTCCACCCTCTTTATCAGTTCGAATTCTAGAAGGTAGGCCAAATTTGGCAACAGCTTCTTCAAATAGCTGAAAAACAGTTACAGCTCTGTTGTTATTGGATCATTGTAGAAATACCACAAACCGGGAGTACCCACAATAGCACCATCTACGACAAGTCTCCACCTAATAATGAAGATACTGCACATGATAAATTATGTAACTCTGCTACACATAATACTACATTAGCTGTTATATAGAATTGTGCCAATATTATCGAACATGACAGCCAAAAATTTAATTCTAAAATAGCTGGGGATTTTTCTCAAATTGGATTGATTCTTTCCAAGTCGGATTAGAGGTTATGTCTGTAATAACCTTAAGCAATAATTTTTAAATTCATTTTATGTACAACATACTTTTACAGCCTTTGAAAATAATTCTGATGTCAGCTAAATATATTTTTTAAAACGCAATAACTCAAGCCAAAATAGTTGGGTTGTGTCAATATATGGAACATATTTAACAATCACCTGTGTACTTTCTATTTTAAAATGTTGTGACGTCACATGCACACCGAGAATTCTATAAATAGAATAATTACCTGATCAGTTTATGATTCCCATCTGAGTACCAAAGTACCAGGGGACTACTCAAATTGTAACTTGGTCTCTGAATTGTGACAAACCACATCAAAGCTGAGCCTAGTGGATCATATCTACGGAGACTTTCCCTAAGTCGGCGTTCTCGCACCAAAATCCCTTGACTTTTCAGAATAGCTAGGATTTGTCGGTAGCCTGATTGTGGAAACTGCCTATGAACCTCTATCACAATTCTGTCTAAATCCTGGTCTGTAATATCAGAAAACTGCACACCAACTAAGTTATACTCAGTCATCCGTCTAGTAATTGTTCGAGTTGAGACACCAAGCATTCTTGATAGCGATGTCTTGTTAAACTCCATTGACAAAATAAATTCTAATTGATCTCGCCAGATAACTAATTTGGGCCTTCCTAAAGGTTTTTCACTGCAAGACGTTTCGCACTGCTGAAGGGAAGTGAGTGTTTCTCCTAAAATACTTACGCAATCGGAGGAAACTAAGCCACTTTCGTGAAGAATTAAAATGTCACGATGAAAATCTTCAGTACACGAAATCAAACGCAATCAAATGTTCGGAAGTTATCTCATTTTTATTTGCTGTTTCTAGGAGAGCAGCACGAAGTCGAACCAACTCATTGGTTACGCTTTGAGTCCTTGATATCGGTTTATACCGAGGTTTATACACTCTTGCAAAAATACTTTTTAGATAAAGCGCTACATGATCATGATTACGTTTCTTTTATTAAGATTCGCGGGCCTTCGATCAAATCATAGGTGCACCTCGTCAAATTAAAGGTGTACCTCGTCAACTCAAAGGTGCATCGCATTAACAATGCATATAATCAACTAGAAAGTGTACCAAATAATATAAAAGGTGTATCATTATCATATTAAACGTGCACTGTAATCAAATTAAACGTGCAGAGTCATCGAATTAAATGTGCCCATGATCATCTATTAGACAAAACATCGATTTGTCCTATCTACCGCACCATAATTGCTGATCATGAAGTCGCATGCAAAATGCCGAGATCGTTGAAATTTGATTCCCGCACGCGGAAATTAATTACGAAATGCCATATAAGGTCAGTGTTGATTGCTATAAACCAATGAAAATCCGCCATCTAGGCAATTAAATGACGCGGAATCGATTGCCGGTACTTTCAATACGCTAGGATGCAAAGCCGCGGAGATTTAGCTTCCGAAGTTGCCCGAGCGTGCGCCGACAAAACCGGGATTTCGCAATTAGACGGGATTTTCACGAGAAAAGTCGAGAATTGTCATAAAATGGCTAGTTTATTTAGTATGGATATTTAAATACATCCTTTCGAACAGGATTTTCAAGAGCTATCCAATGGTCACACTTAGGAGTTTGTAGCGTGTAAACCAAAGGTAGGAAAGCGAAATGAATATATAATTAGTTTGTATTATTGTTAATTTGTAAACAATACAAAGTTCAGAGGTGTTTGCAAGGGGCTAAATTGGCCGCGTAGCATTGTAAACAAACACAATTTACTTCGCTAAAGACATCGTAAAACGCTGAATCGAACGGTGGTATTTTCATCTACATAGCATGCACTGAACCGAAGATATGAAAACTGCAAAAATAGGTCGATATCGCCCTAAAAACATTAGCACCAAACAAAAAGGAGTTAACCGCAAGTTCGGTATATATGATGGGATTGGTGCCAGTGTTAGGACTCTGTAGCTCAGTTGGTTGGAGCGCTGCACCGGAATCGCAGGACCGCAGGTTCAATTCCTGCCAGAGGACCAAAGTTGCATTCTTTTGCAACTGCTCCTGGTAGGTCTAAAAAATGTATATCAATTTTCGTTCGAGTATTACATCTACAAACACCTTCTACTATTTAACATACTATTGATACAATTTCTCTCAAATCGAAGTCAGAAATGCCAAATAAATGGATCTTTATTATCAGAGAAAATGATTAAATGTGGCGTACCACAAAGCCCTATCTTAGGGCCCTATTCTTTCTATTATATATTAATGATTTGCCTCAATTTCCATATAAAACAAAACCTCGGTTATTTGCTGACGACACAAACCTAATATCAAACATCAGCATCTCAAACATATTTTGGAATTGTTCATCAAAGCTATATTCATACATCCGTTTCAACTACGGAATTAGTCAATAGAAGCTAGAGACTAACAAGATGAAACCAGGAAGAAGGGCTTGCATGAATATGCGGAGTGCCGGCTTGCATGAAAATGCGGAGTGTTAATAATGCGGAGTGTTGAAAATGCGAAGGGATGAAAATGCGGAATGTTCTCATTTTCTTTAAAGATTGTTTCTCACTAATATAACTCAGTTTCCCTTGGCTTTATATAAATTTCCAATAGCATATTAAAAGTAATAATCATGCATTTATATAATACGCTGTTTATTATACACCACCGGGTACATAACAATATAGATAACTTGATACATGAATAATTTTAACCCCATTTTATGCAAACTGTGCACTCCGTCTGTGGATAAACCAAAACGCTAATATGAAGCTCTAGCTTACTTAGCTTTATTGCGTTAGTTGTGTGGCATCTCATGAACACAAAGCGGAATCCATATTTATTCTTAATAATTTTCAATAGATTAATTCTTAAAAAAATTATTTTAGTCTTGCTTTAAAGCTCGTTCATTTCTCTTTGTAACAAGTGGTCACTTGTTTCTTTAGCGATAGTAATAACGGCAGAAGAGAACATTTAACAACATTTTCAGATGCGTTTTAATTATGCAATTTTACTATGAAAATTAATTAATAGTCGCGTTTGGAAAATTTAATTTTTTGTTTAAACTTCAATACTCTTGCTTTTACACGAAGGAATGCACCAATAAATATTTAAAAAGCGCTTTAGAAGATATTGGGCTGTGTAATCTACTTTATACTCCTAAATCGTTCCCAAAAACTAATTTGCCGTAACTTATTTGTAACGTAAACAGAAATTAGCAAGTTGATGACCGCAAGCTTAAACTGTTTAAATCAGATCCGTCGTATATGGAAAGTTAGTGAATTAAATGTGCTTAAGAAGCCGTGGTTACTTGATTTGAAAGGCTATCTGGCAACGTTTTTTTACGAAATTGAGTCCGCTTATTTGGGTGACGCTTTATTATTCCATCTCGAATTTCTAATTCTTCAATCTCAGTCGCATAAAATAATATTTTTCATGAACCAATTGTTCAAATCTAAATAGTAAATTGCTTTATTTATATTTCGCCGACGGTTCTGCTCACATTCCCTTCTAAATTTACGTACGCTGTTTCTACTTCGAGAATATTGCTACTAGCATATTCGAAGGTTGCCTCAATTCTATTTTGAAATCACATGTTGTCATGAAAAGAACCCCTTCAACATCACAAGTAAATCCTAAACGCCGGTATGGAATTATTTTCTGTTGTTAATGAGGTAATTCGCATTTCCTACCTTATAAAGCCCAGCAATCTGGAACTTTTATTAGTCACGAGAAAACGTTTGGCGGTTCACATGGAACATTAACTGCTTCGTCTTTTCACGTACGGGTTCGTCCACGTTAAGCAACGTCAGTATTTCGAATTCTACCCAACATATACAAGCAGTTCTTCACTGATTTATTCTGACAACATCGAGGCTAGTTCTGCTCAAATTGGCAAACCGAGAGCTCTTATCCTTAAACATTTCCTTCGCGGAGCCTTGGTCCATCAGCTTCGTTATCGTCTCCCAGTGTCAGTACACCAGCAAGTAGCAACGAACACTGTATTCGACCGGTTCGATTCTTTTCGCGCCACCAGTACGGCCCATAACATCGCTCCCGACGCCAGTTTACGAAAGCTTTGCTCCTCTAGCCACCGCACACTTCCTATATAAACCATCTACTCTATATATTATTAAAGCGAACTTGTATACTGTAATTAACTATCAATTGTAATTCCTATTTTGTAAAAATGAAGTGTAATAAAATGAAACTTGAAACTTTTGACCAACCGCAAATATATGCTAATTCAGCCAAGCGGCTTTTACCAGCGTGAAATAGACACACTTTGAACTTAGTAATACTCAGTAATAGTATTAGTATCAGACTATAAACCAATATAAATAGAATCTCTTTTAATACCTTATTATTTTGTTGACGAGCAACTCTGGGTATGAAAATATCTGCGCCAAAATCTCTCGACAGACTGACATCGGTGTCATTGATAGTATCTTGGACAGATCTTGTATTCAAAGCGTGCATTATACTCGATCCTCAAACCAATTTGAACCTTTGCTGTCAAGTAGCAATCAGAAAGACTTTATGTTCATTTCGTATTGACTGAAGACTGCTGAATACCCCAAGGAGCGCTGCTGAATACCCCAAGGAGCGCTGCTGAATACCCCAAGGAGCGAATTAGTCAAACAAATCGAGCCAATGAGAAAGGAGAATATTTCCTTAACCAGCCAATCAGAAAGCTCGAATATTGCCCAAATGAGTCAGACCCCCGCAAACTTTAGTCAAAATTCAAATGGACCAATCAAATGGCTAGAATCCGCCTCAGATTAGTCAAAACTCACGCAGATAACCGCTATTTTGACTTTTTTACTGCAGGCTCGGCCGCTGCACGAAATTGATAACTGGAGTATTTTTGAATATCACTGTCGGCTGCCGCTGCATGAAATATTACAACTGGACTATGTATTTTTATATCTGCGCAATTTTTACCTTAGTCGCGTGACTAGTTCGACAACCCCTAGATCCGCCCCTGGTTCCCCCACCGTGCTCGCGACATGTACGAACTGCTTATAATACGTACATAAACGTCTAATCGTCACCCACCCGCAAATCGTGTCACACTCCTGCGTTTTCGATCAACTCCTTCGTGCTCATGGCATCGTTCCCCGACGATGCTCGCTACATGTTGCTGAAACGAACTGTTTATCTTACGTATATATACATATGTTCAATTCGAATATGAATATTAAACGGTCTAACATCCATACGAACACCCACCCACCCCACCCCCGCATTCTTCGTTCACCATTTTGTATGGAACACGGCAGCTCGAGTACACCGTCATCTTATTTTCATTCCCGGTCGCGGAACACTGGGCGGTGTACCGCCTTCGGACGCCTGTCTAGATATTGTCACACATGTGATATTTTAGGTTGTGGGGGTTCTCATCGTCGTGTCGAATTCCCGCGCTCACCCTGGCTCTTGTCTCTACCTTGCCTTCCCCCGAGTATGCTGCGAGCGTCTCCTCATTGCCTGCTCAGAAACGATCATCCCGGTAGTTAGGCTGGGAACAGTGCGGCTGTGGTTTTACACTGCCGGCATTTTTATTTTTGTTTCTTCGTGAGGCTCACTCGTGAATCTTTCTTTGTCCACTTATCGTCTAAAGCAATACATAAAGTGTATTTTTGCTTATGTGTTCCTATTTTGTCGTAGTGCTGTCCTTTATTTTAGTTTGTAAACTCGGGTCGGCTTTTTCACTTTCTCTCTTTCCCTCTTTTCACCTCCGGGGGTTGAACACACACGGGATAACCATCGTCCCTCGTACTACAATCTTAGATTGGCGCTGCTAAATACTGCTAAATACTCAGCGAAATCGCTATCCACAGGGTCGCTGATCCTTACCCTAGCCCTACACTCCCTTCCCTCCAAACCAGTCGGATTGGAACCTTTCGGAAGCGTGATTATGTTGACAATTGGTGCCTCATTCTCGACCTCTCGTCTCCCGATGAGGCGAGTGTTAACGATGGAATATCCAAAGACCCGTTCTCTAGGTAATATATTTACCATGGCCAGAAATTCGCGACACGCGATATTGCGCATGCGCAGGAACAGCAAAATATGGCGTCTGACAACAGTATAAGATTATCAGTAATAGTTCACAAAAAGTTCAATAGAAGACTACCTACAAAATATTTCCAATTTGTGCCGTTGATCCATAGTATTACATACCCAAATAGTCACATAGGGCTATATTTGAGGTTTTGTTTGGATAAAATTATGTTTCATAACCGAATGAGAACTTTATGTATACGATTGCTTTACTAACCTATGGAAGTTTGACGAAAATCCCGTATTTCATGATATTGAAAGGCCTCAAGCAAGTTACTCAGCATTGCTTCTCAATTTGTGCCGTTTACACTGCGAAGTATGAGTAATACACCACACAATGGCGCTTTCATTTGTTGAAATATATGTTGTTTGATGTTTCATTTTGTTTATCAAAAAGCGATGTTTTAGACTTAACGAGACGAGAACATTGAGACGGAAGATCAACATTCAATGCTGTGTCTTTAATGACAAAAAATCAATTTCACGTTCATATTATTCGCCGTGCAAGGTATCAAATTGAAGCTGAAAGACAGGGCATTCTTTCAGGCTATAGTGCTAGGGGCTGCGGTATTACTGTTCAGCGTACTAGGTATTTCTAATGTATTTTGTATTTATATATTTAGTAATTGCGTGTCTCGGGGAAATTTGATCCCTTTTCTTGTCATTTTACGCAACGGGAGCTCCGTTGCGCAATTTCGACCGTAGTCGCTATTGAGAGCTTTGCTCTGAGTATATTTGTAACAGTAAGATTGATAAGCGTCATCAAAAGTGAACTTGCAAACATTAACCAAATTTTAGGAGAGATTGTGACTGTGAACGCTTAGTTCCATTTTGAATTTACAGCAGTTAGCCGCTGGTCATAAAATGGCTCAATGTCGCAAATTTCTGGCCATGGTTGACGACGCTATCCGTGCCGTAGGTGAGCTCGACACAGCGGTCCAAATAGATATAGAATCCTTGCTTGGCCACCAATACCACGCGTGAAAAGTCGTACCTCCCAATACTAACATTCTTGGGGCCGTACAGTCGACCTCCTCGCCCGTGTTCGCAACCGTTCCCATCCGATCCGCCTGAACTTCGAGCTCCGCGCGACATCCATTGGCGGTTTTTCCTTTTTTCCGTGAATGCAATGGCATCAGTTCTATTTTTTGCCCTCTCGCCAGGAGTCGCCCAATTTCCTGACCTATTTGTAGCGTCTGATGCAGCAGGATCCGCTGGTTTTGGGGGCCATCTGGCAAACTATTTGGTTCTTCGGACCCTGGTCGTTGCAGCCTTCATCGCGTTAATGGAGCTCTTACCTATCGTCGCAGCCGCACATCTCTGGGGCGCGCATTGTCCAGACTACAAGTCCAATTCCTATGCGATAACAGCAGCGTGGTAGACGCCTTCATCACTCATGCATTGCCCGGTCCTCATCCCTCATTCATTGGCTTCGTAATCTCGCACGCTTGGCATGCCGTAATAATTTCATCTTCTCAGCCAGTCACACCTCACTCCAAATCCGCCGCTGATCCACATTCGCGTTTTCACATTCAGGAATTCCACCGCCTCGCTCCCAACATGGACTGCGACCCATCGCTTATCCCACCGGGCCTCCTCTACACATTGGTCCCTCCCTGATCATGCGCCCACCGCCCATCCCCGTCTACTTGGCGAACCTACTACACGGAATAACCCTTGGTTGCAATCTTCTGTGCTATGGCTAACATTTCTCCACTCCCACCAAACGTATGGTCCTTAATGCTATTTATGACTTGGTTGAACTGCGTTCATCGCTTTCGTCCGCCACGATTTCCGTGTATCTGGCTTCCGTTCGATCTCTTCAGGTCGATCACGGTTTATGCGATCACTGCATGTTGTGGGCAGCCTGTTCTTCCTTTCTTTAATCTTTAATTAATCTTTAATTAAAAATATTTACACACGGTAGCCTATTCAGTGGATAAGTATTTACAGTCAGGGCCGTGTATGTACTAAACTATGAAATACAAAATATGTATAGACAAATAAGTAAAGACTATTTACAAAAGTATCAGTATTATTAACAACAACTTTATACCTAATTATATAATCGCCGTTTAAACGACAAGATTGATAGCTTATTGTAATTTTCAATGGTTTCACTTGAAAGCTCGTTCCACGACTTCGTAGCTCTATACGAGAAGCTCCTTTTAAGGATATTTGTCTTAGGTTTGGGGAGCGCTAATTTAGTTTGATTACTTCTTAAATTGTAACTGTCATTTTGACATTTTGCAAACAGTTCTGCAAGATATTGAGGCAATCGACCGGTTAACGCTTTGAATGTCATTATTACTTCTCTTTTTTTTAAAAGCTCCTCAATTGGAAGCCAATTAAGATTATTTAGTATTTGTGTGGAACGAACATCGTACGTGTCCCCAGTTATCACACGCGCAGCTCTCTTTTGTAATTTAAATAATTTATTAATTATCGAGCAAGACCCATCGTTCCAGATTGTTGAACAATAATTGAAGTGTGGCCACACTAAGGCATTGTACATTTTTACTAACGTTTCTCTAGGGACAAATGATCTTGCCCTTTTCAAAAGGGCGATCTTATTTGAAATTACTTTACATTGTGCATCATTGTGTTTGTCCCACTTCAGTTGCTCATCTAGAATCATGCCAAGAGACTTTTTTTCAGAAACGCGTTTGATATTTTTCCCCCCTAATGTTAGTACTGGGCTATTTTCAATTGAATTTAGGCGATGTCTTGATCCTATTATCATGAACTCAGTTTTCTTCATGTTTAAGGAGAGTTTATTAGCTGTTAGCCACATGTGAACATTCTCAATGTCTCTTTTAAGTTTGATCTCAATTTCGTGAGGACTTATTCCTTCACAGGAAAGATTTGTGTCATCAGCAAATAAATTTGCTTTAGTTGACTCTAAGCCATTGGGAAGATGATTAATGTACAATAGAAATAGGATAGGACCTAGGTTAGATCCCTGTGGTACCCCGCATCTTATTTCTCTAGCAGATGACATCTTGCCATTCACAGAGCAAATTTGACTTCTGTCTTTAAGGTATGAATCGAACCATTTAAGGCTAGTCCCTCTAATGCCGTATAATTTAAGCTTCGATAAGAGGATGTGGTGATCGACAGTATCGAAAGCTTTATTAAGGTCCAGAAATAAAACTCCGCTAAGTGAACCTTTGTCCATATTATACAGCCATTCGTTCGTGGAGCTAAGAATCGTAGTTTCCGTAGAATGTTGGGGACGGAAACCAGACTGTTGCTCCACAAGAATGTTATTTAATGTCATAAATGATCTTAGCTGTTGGTATACCAGTTTCTCAAAAAGTTTAGCCACGACAGAAATTACAGATATTGGCCTGTAATTTCCGCAGTCAGCCTTATTTCCTTCCTTAAAGACTGGAGTCACTTTCGCTAGCTTCCAATCGTCAGGGAAAATCGCCCTTTGAAGAGATACATTGAAAATGTTAACCAATGGCTCAGCAATGATATTGGTTGCATCTTTTAGTAGTCTTATACTGATTCCGTCAAGCCCTGGAGATTTTTTAGATTTAATATGATTTAGTGCATCTATTGTTTCCTGAATTGTAATGTTTGTAAAGTTAAATGAATTGTCATGAACAGGAGTCACGAATCTCATTGGATCAATATCATTACCTATAATTTTATCAGACAACGCGCAACCAATTGTTGAAAAGTATTCATTGAAACTGTCTGCAATTTTATCATCGTCAGTTATAACTCGATCATTGATATTCAATTGTTTAATCTGTGTAGTTTTAGGCCTTTTATTTAACAATTCGTTAATAGCTTGCCAACTTTCTTTGCTATTTTTGGCATTACTTAACTTTGTTTTAAAATATTCTTCTTTAGTCTTTTTTATGAGACTATTTAATTTGTTCTTACACTTCTTATAGGCCTTGTCATAAATTGTAGATCCTAGTTTGATCGATTGCCTTTTAAGATAATCTCTATGATAGCTCATCTGCTTTATCTGGTTTGTTAACCAGGGCTTATATTCACTGGTGCATGTTTATCTGCAACGCTCAAGAATTTAGTTTTGAAATCGTTCCATAACGTATTTGGATCGTTTGAAATAGACGTACCCATAGGTAAATTAAAAATCTCGTTTAAGTCACTGTTAAACTGGCTAACGTTGTAATTTTTGTATTGCCTAGTAAAAACGATTTTTGGTGGCGCCTTAGGAATGCTGAGCTTTCGGCACAGATAAACAAGACTATGATCACTAATACCAAGCTGTATGACTCCTGCATCTAATGTCTTGTTATCGCCAGAGTAGGTGAGAATAACATCAATTAGCGATGATGTTGTATGAGTAATTCTCGTAGGAGATTGTATATGTTGTTGCAGCTGGAAGATATCAATTAAATCAAGCAATTTAGAAGTAGGTAGACTTTTAGTCTGCTCAAGAAGGTTACAATTGAGATCTCCAGTTATGATAATTTCTTTATTTTCATCGTCAAGTTGTTTTAAGAATTGCTCGAAATCGTTTAATAAGCTACAGCTGGAGTTAGGTGGTCTATACCATGTTGAAATTAACAGCGGTTTACTTTTAGGCTTTTTGAGCTCTACGCAAACTAACTCTAAATTATCAGGTATAAGATCTTTGCGAATGGTATACGGTATATTATTTCTAATGTAAATTGCAACCCCTCCTCCGTTTCTATTTCGATCACGCCTAACAATATCATAACCAGGAATTTCAACTTCACCATCCAGTACGCTATCGTCTAGCCTAGTTTCATTCAGTGTTATGACATCAAAAGGTTTGTTTTGCATATATATCAAAAGCTCGTCATAATGTTTAATCAGACTAGCAATATTTAGTTGACATACTTTAAAGCCCTTGAGTTTAGCAAAGGGAGAGCCGGCGGCGTGTAATTGTTGTTGATTTGTATTATTATCCTCTATGGGATTAATATTATTTGTATTATTATCCTCTATGGGATTAATATTATATTGGCTGCTTGTCGGTCAATTACAGTTTTTAAGATAATCTATAATGTTTTTGGCCAATTTGGCAGTTCCCTGTTTATTTAGATGAAGGCCGTAGGGATTCAGACAGTCTACTGAGATATTATTGTGGGTTATGAGTCCCCATTTGTTGTTATTGCATACCTGTGACAATTTGCGATTTGACTCTTTGACTTTGGTACCCAGGCTCGGATCGTCAGATCTTATTATAACTTCCGATATCACGATCTTTAATTTCGGCGATTCCTTCTTTATTTCTTAGCACAGCATAGAAATTGACCCAGATATTTGCTGAGGTGTTTGCCGCTTTAAATCATTAGTTCCGACCAAGTAGTCAGGACCAAGTAGTCAGGAGATTTCGACATTGCTGGTTTTACGAAATAACTCATGTCGGCAACATTGGCTCCACGAAAGGTTTGCACTTGAACATTACGTTTTGAGCCTTTGCGCAACTTTGAGGGATTAAGGTGTTTCACCATGGAGTTACCAATGATGGCAACATTGACACGATGGTCTGTCTGATTCACTGGGGAATCGTTGGGAATCTCCAGTCCTTCTTGCTCTTTACGTGCGAACTTATCTTTTGTTCGATTTTGTTTGTCATGACGACTTTTTGTAGTTTGGGTAGCAGTGTCTCTTCTTCGACTTTGGGTACTCTTGGAAGCGGGACTACTTGCTTGATCAAAGCTTGGTTCCTCAACAAGAAGAGGCGAGAAACTGTTTTTGGTTGGAATAGTAATGCAATGACCGCCGTCAGCTTGATGTTCCAAAATAAGTTGTTGATCTTCATGGGCAGTGACAGGTACATTTGCATTTGATGGTTGAGTGCATCCTACGTCCTTATACAATAACCGGATACTTGTTATTAAACTGGCTTTGGTTTTCGTCTTGTGAGCGTATTACGTGTCCGGGTCCGTTTGATTCCTTAGTCCACCTATCCGTTTCAGACCTGACCTTTCATACCTCGGGCAGCATCCAAGCCATGAGAAACTAAACCATGTATTTCGCCATGGCGTGACGCTCTTACTCGGTGCTTCTAGCCAAGACATTTACGCCGTGTCTGCACTTCGTCGCTATTTTCAACCACGTGGCAATGTTCCGTTCATACGTTATTGGAGGAGGGATCGAGAGGCTCGAACCCCTCTCTCCAGCTTTGCTGGAGTGGTATCTTGGAGAGATAATGTTCTCGGCACTCGAGAACAGCAAAAATATATAGTAACTCGGTTAGGTAAATCGTCAATACCCAATGCACGCATGACCAGGAAAGGCACAGGGACAAATAGCAACATAAAATGCTCTACAACCATGAAGATATTTACTTATAGAGAGGGGACTGTAAATGCTGAACATACTAGAAATACGTGCATGCAGAAACCCCTCGCCACAGCTAAACAACGACAATTTCCAACAGTATACTAAGCTTTTTTGTTGCAAAATCTGCGATGCCAAATACAGGAAAAAGGCCGTTGCACCAGCAGTCTTTCTTCTGGAAATGGGATTCGGTAAATCAGTGGCCGTGTTTAGTATCTTCGATTCAGGCATAATTTTCGCTAAAAAACAGAATTGAATTCTCTACACCCCCCTCTCCCATTTATGACGCACCTAAAGCACAGCGTCATATAAGTGAACTTCATGACATAAGTGTTTTCGTTCATGAGTTTGAAGGAAAACAATACTCTAATAGCTTGAAAGTAAAACTGTAAGGAAACCGAGAAATATATAGAGAGTTAGAAGTTTAAGTGTTTTTCACTTTCACAGGAATTCTTGAATGATACGCAACGTAAATATTTCTTAAGTAGTGGAAGCATTGTAGTCATAGCAACACTGATATAAAATAACAAAATTTTTTACGGTATAAAACAGGATACAAATCGGCCAAAAAATATTAAAAAATAATTGTTTTAGCTATAGAATTCCCGAATTTATGATATAGGTATGTTATTATACGTTATATGAGCTTTAAACTTCAACCTTCCGTTCAAATATAACGTTTCGAAATGTTCACAAAACTAAACTGCATTTTACCGATAAAAATTCCTTTTTGAAATGAAATGAGTTTAACATATAAGCGCAAAAATTATTCCGTTCTCCTTTTAATTTAGACCTTTTTCCTCATATAAAATATACGATACTTTAACCGTAAATAAATGAAAAACTATATATATAAAGCAGGAGTTTTTAGAACAAAAATACATCAACACTTTTATTGTTTTAATAATATAACAAACCTGCCTCTATATACTTTACTTTTTTCGTTCATTTGTCGCTTGGACTCTTCTTATCTTTTTTGCTAAAGTTAAAGGGATAAGATCCGTCCCACAGCTCTTCAAATAAAGTCCCAAATTCAACAAATTGCAATTCATTTCATTTTCTGTCATTTGATTTTGAACCACTGATGAACGACAACATGGCAGCACCCGAAATGTCACAAAGCAAAAGATCCTATTGGACCTACGCCAAACTTGCTTATAAAGGCGGTTCAATTTATTACAAATGTTGCCATAACGCATATTGGGAAGCCGATATTGTGCAATATTGCGTAAACTATGATTAATGAACTGTACAAGAGAGGGTCAAAAATGGAACGGATTAAGGACAAATCACTTTAATAAGATAAATAATATTGGTAGACACCAGAATAAACTATAGGGAAAACAACATGTTGAGGATTTAGCATAGACGAAAACTAAAACTGCAAATTAAGGTCAATTGTAAAACCGAAACTTGAAATAAAGACGCAAAAATAAGGACTGTTTGATTGTTTCAACCTAGTTTATTTAAACATCCTCACACGATTATGTGAGAACCTCCGGATATTTTTCCACGAAATATGAAAACGACAATAAAACAAATATCAGAGTAGAAAACTCAAAATTTCACGCTAAAAATTGATTTAATGTCAGATAAACGATTTGTCCATAAAACAGTCTGGCAATTGAATTACAAATAGATTGAAATTTGAATCCTTTGCGTCGAGAGGGCACACTCAATTAAGTGTCCATCAACGCTATACTCGAATATCCGCTTCAACTGTAGTTACTTCTACATCAGCATTGATATGGCATCTTTGGGATAATAGCAGTAGACTGAGAATCGTGTAAGATAGCCCACTGTTTTGCCGTGGCTTCTCGAGTACTTCTGTAGTCGTGTAGAGGCACTGGGGTAAAGTTTCTATATATAATTTAACAAAAATATACAAAAAGCAAATTCTTCAAAAATTTTAGTAGCATAATGTTTGTCGTTTTTTTAAAACAGCTCTCTATACAAGGTCAAGGATTTTTATATGAACTGTCCGTTAATCAAGAGGTATAGGTCCTTCATGTTGATTACATTTTCAAGAAAGCTGCAAAGCGCCTCTACGCCCTACGATTATGAAAGAGATCTTCCATTCCATCGAACAAGTTAGTGCGAGTGTTTAACACGTACGTACGTGCATTAGACCAATCTTGAAACAACGCAGGGCCTCTGCCGGGGTGGTGTCGTTGTTTATACGGAGAGAGACGATCTGTAAGAGATTTTTTGAGCGAATGCGTATTGATACAGCACACAAGTTACATTCCCTTGTCCCTTCAAACCATGATATAGAATACTTCATCCGTTGGGGGTAATAACAAACTTGTAATACCTAGGTGTAGCACTGACAGATTTGCAAATAGTTTTATAATTGCTGGAAGTAAAGCTTCCAACATTAGTAAATCGTAATATAATTTTCCATGTAAATATCACAGACTATAATTATTCTTAGAGTTGTATTTTGACATTTTATCCTTTTATCTTGTAAACCGATGTAATTCAGCCCTTGACTGAAAAATTGGTCTTTGAATAGATCGTAATAAATATCTATAGTTCTTACTTGAATATTTTCTGACTGTAAATGAACTATTATGGTTTCCTGGGTTTGGTGGATAATCCAAGTGAGTAGATATATACACAATTTTAAGACCTAACCAGGAACGATTGCGAAAAATGCAACACTAGGTCCTCTGCAGGAATTGAACCACGGCCGTGCGATTCTGGTGCAGCGCTCTAACCAACTGAGCTACAGAGGCCAGTTGCTGAGCTGTAACCGTAAGTTCTGTATATATAGGTTATCGGGTGTGCGGATTGTGATAAGGTAAATTGAAAGATTTTTTTGCACTTCACTTGGTTGAACTAGAATACTGGGTTTGGTGGATAATCCAAGTGAGTAGATATATACACAATTTTAAGACCTAACCAGGAACGGTTGCGAAAAATGCAACACTAGGTCCTCTGCAGGAATTGAACCCACGGCCCTGCGATTCCGGTGCAGCGCTCTAACCAACTGAGCTACAGAGGCCAGTTGCTGAGCTGTAACCGTAAGTTCTGTATATATAGGTTATCGGGTGTGCGGATTGTGATAAGGTAAATTGAAAGATTTTTTGCACTTCACTTGGTTGAACTAGAATACTGGGTTTGGTGGATAATCCAAGTGAGTAGATATATACACAATTTTAAGACCTAACCAGGAACGGTTGCGAAAAATGCAACACTAAGTCCTCTGCAGGAATTGAACCCACGGCCCTGCGATTCCGGTGCAGCGCTCTAACCAACTGAGCTACAGAGGCCAGTTGCTGAGCTGTAACCGTAAGTTCTGTATATATAGGTTATCGGGTGTTCGGATTGTGATAAGGTAAATTGAAAGATTTTTTGCACTTCACTTGGTTGAACTAGAATACTGGGTTCGGTGGATAATCCAAGTGAGTAGATATATACACAATTTTAAGACCTAATCGGGAACGGTTGCGAAAAATGCAACACTAAGCCCTCTGCAGGAATTGAACTCACGGCCCTGCGATTCCGGTGCAGCGCTCTAACCAACTGAGCTAACAGAGCGCTGCACCGGAATCGCAGGGCCGTGGGTTTAATTCCTGCAGAGGACCTAGTGTTACATTTTTCGCAACCGTTCCTGGTTAGGTCTTAAAATTGTGTATATATCTACTCACTTGGATTATCCACCAAACCCAGTATTCTAGTTCAACCAAGTGAAGTGCAAAAAAATATTTCAATTTACCTTATCACAATCCGCACACCCGATAACCTATATATACAGAACTTACGGTTACAGCTCAGCAACTGGCCTCTGTAGCTCAGTTGGTTAGAGCGCTGCACCAGAATCGCAGAGCCGTGGGTTCAATTCCTATTATGGTGTCCATTGTTTTGAGGTGTATGTTGTTCAGAGGGTTTCATATTATGGATTTAACTATAGAAATTCCGGACCTGAAATTATTGTTCATTGTCTGGAGGTATATCTGTTGTACAGTGTCCGTTAGTAGCTGTTGAATGTAGTTTGAAATTCTTTGATTTGAGAGAGCGCCCACATACAACCATATTTTAGAATTGTCCACCAACGCTATATTGAAACATTCATTTTAACTATATTTATTCCGAGAAGTCGATAGAACGAAGAAAACAACGTGAACAAATGAAGAGGTATTTTACTGGATGCAGAAGAGCTAAAGGAACAACAAAATCGTGACGCAGACAGGAAATATAATGTCATGGTACAATATAAATGCTGAAAAGCAGGCCTCTTCGATTGGCGTTTAGGAGACCATGCATATAAGAAAGACACGGCAGCGACACAATTCAGTTTGTACTTACACGAGCTTAAGTCGAAGAATTTAAGACTAGACGAAAGGTTTAAAAATATAAGAATGTATATATCAGCACTGTATTTTATAATTTATTAAATTCAGTATCAAAGTCACAAGTAAACGCTGAGAGGAGTTTCGGCTCGTTTATAGAAATTACTAAACGACGGAATTGGAAATATTTTCTATTGCAACATGCGGCATATTAAGTATTTGCATGCAATAAAAATGTTTAATTCTTAGCAGACAAGTAGACACTTTATTATTATTATTATTATTAGTATCATAATATTTTAACAGGGCGCCTAACTCGCAAAGCGATTTTCAGTAGGGCCCTGATAGAACTATTATATAAATAATATAATGTCAATAGAAGTTAATAAAATTCAATAAAAGTTTAAAAGTTAAGACTAAGACACTATGCTAAATGTACATATAATCAAAAAACATTTCGATAAGCATTAACCATAAAAAGTCTAAAAATTAGTTACTAAAAGGTTTTTAAAACGTGTTAGTGTTTCAGCCTGTTTGATATGTTCTGGCACACTATTCCAGTCCTTTACCGCATGCACAACGAATCTTTGCTGCCCCCAGTTTGTCTTTGCTTTAGGCACCCGGATTTTCTCTGAACCTCGGGTGTTATAACCGTGATGGGCATTCTTTCGAAAGTCATGGTTGAAATTAACCAAACCATTCTGACATTTGTACATCGTCACGCGACGATGAAAACAGCGGCGAGAGACTAAAGGTTTCCATGTCAGCTGATCAAGAGCCTGAGTTGCTGATGCATACTTTGGTAAATCCAAAATGGTACGAGCTGCATTGTTTTGAAGTACTTGAAGTTGATTCATCAAAACAGCATTAATTTTGTCACCCCATACAATGTCCGCGTAATCAAACAGCGGTAGAATTAGACTATTATATAAAGTTATTCTTGCATCACGTGGAAGTAGATGCTTGACTCGTCGCAGAGCTCCTAGCCGTTGACAAACTTTCACATTTAGCTGGTCAATATAGTCCAACCAAGTCATGCTCTTGTGCATAATAACGCCCAGATATTTAAACGAGTCTTCATCATCAACTTGGCATCTGTTTATTTGCAGGGAAATTTGTTTTATCTTAGCCAGTTTTTGATTACTCCCAAATATAACAAATTTGCATTTGGCTTCATTCAATGTTAGAAGGTTTTCGTTGAGCCACCGGCTCAAGCTTGCTAGATCGGAATTTAATTTATCTTCAACTACCGATACATCAGAAGAAGAAAAATAAATAACCGTGTCATCAGCATAAAGAGATACGTTGCAGTGTTTTATGCATGAAGGCAGGTCGTTCACGTAGATGATAAATAGCAAGGGACCCAACACACTTCACTGAGGAACTCCAATGTGTACAGGTTTAACAGACCAATAAACATTTCCGATTGCAGTTACTTGAGTTCTGTTTGTAAGATATGATTTAAGCCAATTTACAGATGTATCATCAAAGCCGGCGACTTTCAATTTATCATACAGAATTCCGTGATCGACGGTGTCGAAAGCTTTGGTTAAATCAATTGAGACTACCCCTGTAATAAGTCCTCTGTCCATGTTTTCCAAGATTGAATCAGTGAAGTTAACGAGGGCAATCTCGGTCGAGCTTTTGGGTCTAAACCCAAATTGAGATGGCGACAATAATTTATTATCCTGTAGATAGCTATACATTTGTGAATGAGCCGCTTTCTCGAGGATTTTACTAACAATCGGGAGAACTGTTATTGGCCTGTAGTTGTTTGGATCTGTTCTTTCCCCAGATTTAAACAGGGCAGTGACCTTCCCGCATTTCCAAATATCAGGATACATGGAAGAGGACAATGAACGATTGAACAAATTAGTCAGAACAGGCGCTAGTACATTGGCAGAATCCTTCAACAGACGAGCACTAACGCGATCGAGACCAATAGCTTTATTGGTTTTCAACTCACAATGATTTTTGTGAACATATTGTTCGTCAATAACCCCAAAAGTAAACCCAGAAGATGTTGATGCCTGAGTATCATTGACAGAACTTGGCGTAATGACCCCGAATCTAGATTTGACCAATGCCGCTAACTTGCTTCCGATAGACGAAAAATGCGAGTTTAAACCTTCAACAATTGATTTAACATCAGTTTGTGACGCGCCGTCAATTTCAATACAAGTTATAGGAACAGATGACTTCCGCGATGTAATTTCATTTAGTGTTTTCCAGTGTGCACTAGAATTGCCTTTGTTTTGGTTTATTAGGTCTAGGTAGTACTCGGATTTACATTTCTTTATGAGTTTATTCACAGATATCTTTGATTTGACAGCCTTAAGCCGGTTTTCCACTAGGCGGATTTTTGTGCGCCGAGCGGAATTTTGATATAATTTTTCCGGGCGGAAAAAAGCGAATGATTTCCACTGCAATAATGTTTGCGAGCGGTCGCACTGCAACAATACTTGCAAGAGTTGTTATTACTGCTCCATGAGGAGCTGTAACGAACTAAAGGATGCTCAGCACTGCACGTCAGCAAATCAGAATATAAAGACAGACTGACGATAAATGTACTTTCAAAACAGGGGCGCAGGAACGTATTCAATATTGGGGGGCCCAAGCTCACGAGGAGCCACCATGGTTAGCGCCGAGCGAAAACATTTTAAAATTTGAAGCCCCCAGATCGCCGGAAACGGCCGTTTCAGAGTCTTATCTACCTCTTTTAGTAAGGTTGTTCAGGGAACTAAGCTGTTTCCATCATTTTCATGAAAATTATTTGATTTTTTGGGGGGGCCGAAAGATATTCCGGCCCCCCCTCATATAATATTGGGGGGAGGGGGGGCGCCGCCCCCCCGGCTGCTCGCCAACATGAGCATCTGGAACAACAACCACCGGCGGAACTTGTGGCGGTGGAACGTCGGCCGGTTCCCCGCTTCCTACGCCACTGTTTCAAAAGATACGAATTTGGTCGTTTCGTGGCCTTCACATTTAAAATCACAATCGGGCGAAAATAACTTGTGATCTTTGCTGTTTTACAAGTGCGATCGACTATGACTATGTATACTTGCCACTTGGTAATATATACAACGCACTTTGATTGGTTGAATTTGTCCATAGCACGCGCAGAAAATCGAAAAAGTTGAACTGCCTTCAACTTCTTGGCGGAGCGATCAGTGCACAGTCTTGCACAACAGCGGAAAAATTCCGCCAATATGTCTTGCTTCTACGCATGCGCGTAGCGGAAAATGTCGCTCCGCGCACAAAATTCCGCCTAGTGGAAAACCGGCTCGACGGTATCATTAACATTTTCTTGGATATCAATAATATTCCAATCAATATTCTTAAGATCGTTTACAAAAGCACTTTGGGAATAATTCTTATATGATCTGTATTCTATTGTTCGTGGCGGCAACTTAGGAACTCCAGCTTTAAGTATGCAGTAGATAAGTGAATGGTCACTTAATGATGGATGTAACACCCCAGAATTGATTATAGGATGGTAATTGTTAACAAACAATAGGTCAATTGCAGTGGAGACTTTTCAGTGATTCTTGTGGGAGTTTTAATAATTTGTTCCAAGTAATGCAAATTTCCAAAACGAATAAGTTGTTGTCGTAATGGGTCTTTCTTTGCCGCTAAAACATTAACATTGAAATCGCCCAAGATTATAATATCGGCTTCCGTGGGAACAGTACGCAATAAATTACTTAAACTTTCGATAAAATGTTTAAGTTTTTTGTCAGGAGCTTTATATACAGTAAATATGAAAAGTTTCCTAGCTTTTACTCGATTGACTTCAATAACACAGGATTCAATATTCGGTGCTTGTAAATCAGAGCGTACACAGTAAGGCAAGCCATCACGAATATAGGCTAGAGTGCCTCCCACAATACGACTTTCCCTGTCATTCCTCGATAAAGTATAGCCAGGGATATATATTTCACTATCAGATACACTTGCTTTTAACCACGTTTCGGACAAAGTTAGCACATCAAAAGGGTTTTCTTTTAAATAAATGCGTAATGAGTCGATCTTACCGGTTAAACTTCGAACATTGAGGTGAACGATCTTTAGTCCACGAAATCGATAGAGGCAGCGAGCATAGTGAGCGACCACACGCCATGACACCCACACCGACACCCTTGAAAACACTAGTGAAAACATCGAGGGGAGCATTAGTGATTAGTCCAAAAAATTTTCGTAAACTTCCTCAAAAATATAAAATAAATCTTCCAAAAAAATCCCGAAATCCTGGCAAAATTTGTCGAAAAATTCACACAAAATCCGAAAATTGCCATAAAATCGCTGAAAATCACAAGATCTCTTCCAAAATGAGTGAAAATGTCCTTTAGAATCCGCGAAAAATGTTGCGAAAAATCCCCAAATCCTTGGATATATTGCAGGGATTTTGAAATCCCAAAAATCCTTGTACGCTTCTTTCGGAGTAATACACCCCTCGGAAAAAGTAGCAACAGATGCTCTACAACCATGACCATCACACAAAATGATACAAACATTATATATTCAAATATTCAACATGGCCCCGGAGAGGCTCTTATCAAAACGATTTTGTAATTTCCGAGACCTAAAACAAAAAAAACAAGGTCGTTCGTTTCTTGGTCGTTCGTTTCTGAATATTAGCGTCGACTCATACAAAATGTTTCGGACATTGATGCGCCTCTTACTAATTTAACAACATAGCTGAAACTAATAATGTGAGGTGTACGACCAAAGCTGAAAAAGCATTTTCTACGCTAAAGCAAAAATTGATATCTCCACCAGTCTTGGGGTCTCCCCATAGGGACCGCCTGTTTATTTCAAAATAGGTACGCACGGCGTACATGCGGCAAGCCATGCAGTAATTCAACCACGTGCGCAGGCATTTAATTTTGCTTCTGCAGTTCATACTCAAACGAGTAATTCATACGAATCGCGAGCCGATTTCGGCTTAATAGGAATATAAAAAAGTGAAAACATCAATAATCATGCATGCAGTGTGATGCTAGGGCCGCTGAAGTGCTGTGTACTATCATATACGGAATAGCAAAAAAATAGAGTTTGCGGAGAATCAACTAGAAACGTAGGAGTATATTTCTGACAATATCTACATTACATTAGCGCACTACTGTTGACACACAAGATGATTTTAGTCAAAAATTAGTATAGATTATTTATCGTGAACTCCACTGTATAATTTACGCATGACACTAAAGTAATGTTATTGCTAAAATACATGCATATTTAGAGAGAAACACTAAACAGCTACATCACATAATCCAAATTGCTTAATAGCATCAAACAGCAGCAATTTCTAACTGACTGATCTTAAGTGACCCTGTTATGGTCGTCAGCAGCACAGGCTTCCATATGCATATAAATAGACGCATCAACGCCAATGTGCACCTTTACTTTTAACAATGAATGCTCATTCGTGTTCCGAAGTACAAATATATAAAATAATCGCGAATGAAAAGCTGAACACTCGTGTTTTCAAATGATTATTAAAACTAGACGTAGGGAAGCTTTACTCTTTTTCCAAAATAACTTTTGCAAAACTGACCAATAATTATGTAGAATCTTGCATATACTCTATATAAGACTATTAATTATATTACACAATTTGGAAAGAACAATGAACAAATTTTGAACAAATGTTTGTTTATTCGGTAATAAATTTTTTTACATCTGCTCAACAGTGTTTCTTATTCAACTACAATTTTAACCTATTCCAAGTTGACTTCTTTTACTGTCCAAATTGGTATCTCGATACGATATGCGGTCACTAAACAAAGCTAAAAGATAAAAAAAGTCAAGGCATAAGGAAATACGATGAATTAATAATTGTTAGTTATACCACTCAATCTATCCTGAATTGTTTTCGTCAGTGTATGATCAGTGTACAAAGTTCACTTAAGAAAATAGATGAGAAAATAGTAGAATCGTAGAGAATAGTAGTTTGAATAGTTCAACAGGTTTTGGTATCATTAAATGACGTGAAGCATCTTTATAATATATTCTAAGAGTTAACATGAAACGCGATATTAACCCTCTGAGTGTGCGTAATATAGTATGCGCCGTCCGACGCCCCTTTTGTGGGTGACTAATGAAATATCGAATCAGACTTATATTTTGGTGGTGAGCAGGGGGTGAGCTGGGATGAGGTTACTAAATGTTCAATCAGGCCTGGCTTTCAGGGCGGTGCAGGGCGCCGCAATAGGGTTGAGCACATTATGTATACAATGATGTCACTCATCATGTATACAACATATGCAAGGCATGCTGCGGCGTGTTTGGGCGAAAATACAAGAGTACAAATGTCAAATTCGTTTTCTGCCATACGTAAACGTTGCTTGGCTTGTAAACAACGAAAATCAAAGACGACTACCCACAGTTAATATAAGGAGCAAATATACACAAGCGTTGCTAAGCATATATATATGAGCACTCTGGCCCCAAGACACTTCACGCATGTCTGGATGCGCATGTGTCTGAGTATTGTACCACATGCGCTTGTTGAGGGCAAGAGTATGGTGTATAAATATGAAGTCTCTCTCATCTAGACTGCGTTACAAGCTGCACTGACGAGCCGTTGAACGGCGAAACATGCATGTCTGCAGATTTGACTCTATATATGCTCCTTCACTTGTGTTGTTGAGCACTCTGTGAGGTTAATTGGTGGCTATATAAGCTATAATGCAAAAGGTCACTTCCCTTGTGGTCGTTTGAGCACTCTGGCCCCAAGACACTTCACGCATGTCTGGATGCGCATGTGTCTGTGTATTGTACCACATGCGCTTGGTGAGGGCAAGAGTATGGTGTATAAATATGAAGTCTCTCGCATCTAGACTGCGTTATAAGCTGCACTGACGAGCCGTTGAACGGCGAAACATGCATGTCTGCTGATTTGACTCTAACTATAATTTGCTCTAACTATATGTTGGCGAGCACTTTTTGCGTTTCGTAGACCTAAACCTACACGTATATGTATATATATAGGAACAGTATTAGTGTTAGGCTTAGCGCTAGGGTTAGAATTCACTCCTGGGGTTCAGTGCTTCAGCCTTAGGATTTCATGATTCACTCTTAAGATTCAATGATTTAATTGTAAGACTCAATAACTCAATGATTCAATTTTAGGATTCAAGGATTCAATCTTAGGATTGAGTGATTCAATATTAGGATTTCATGAGTCAATCTTAGGATTAAATTTTAGGATTCAATGATTCAATCTTTGGATGTGATGATTCAATCCTAGATAAAGTAAGGAAGAAAATGATAAGGAAGGTAAAGGTAAGGTAGAAGGGATATATAGATACGTAAGATAAAGATAAGGAAGATAAAGATATGGAAGATAAAGAAAAGGAAGATAAAGGTAAGGAAGATAAAGGTAAGAAAGATAAACATAAAGAAGAAAAATGATAGGGAAAAGAAAGATAAGGAAGATAAACATACGGGATATATAGTCAAAGTAGAAAATTTTGATCCTTTACGCAATTAAGTTAAATTATGTATATGCATAGCTGGCTGACAGTCTTTACATTGGTAAAAAGCACCCCTAGCTAGGCTGCAAATATTATTTCGAACTACTCGTAGCCACTCTTTCTACATGAAATACCTGATATAAATCAATAAATGTAGATTATATGGTGTCGCTACGAGTGGCTACCATTGTTTCATGTCTTTAGAAAAGTGTGGCTACCGGTGTGGCTACGCGTGGCTACCCTGATTAATTGCCTTTTGGAAAAGTGTGGCTAGCAGAGGTATTCGAAAAATAAAATTCAAGCGATTTGTAACCACACTTTGCCGTGCAAACCGAGAGTATGACATGCTAAAAAGCGTATCGAGCATAAAAGGGGAAAATGGTATCAAGGATGTCACGTCAGCAACATTAGAACTTTAGCCAACGTTTCCAGTCCCTGTCTTTGGGATTGTCCATGCGTTAAGAAAGGTGTTAGGTTGTGCTTCATACTCGCCTTGCAAACATATATATCTATTCCTATAAAAGCTGTATAAATTTATGGTTAGCAAGGCTGGCTTCTGTTTTAGTATTTTGCTAAGTTAATTTTTGTTGTTTACAAGTCAAGCAACGTTAACACATGGTAGAAAATGTACTTTCCACTGGGAACTTGTCAATAAAATATGCTGATTGTTTGCTTAAACACGCCACCGCATGCTTGCATAAATGATTAATAACGTCATAACTAACCTAAAATCCAGGTCTGATTGAATACTTAGCGAGTTCACTCCTGTCACCCCCTGTTCACCACCAAAACATAGGTCTGATTCGATATTTAATGTGCTCACCCCAAAAAGGGGGTCGAACGGTCCCTACTATACAAATAGTGTGGCAGGCTTCGTTTTTGATACGAAACAGATTGGCATTGAAATAGAATTAAGAGAAGCAAGTTTATCATATGATATACACCGTATCGTGTTCATTTTCCCCGTGCGATTAAATGTTGTTATTAAATGCTCTTCAAGTTGTCCATTTAGATATTTATGGATTTGCGTACTTCCTAAATATTCTTTTCTTAATTTGAATTGGAGCTGTTACCCATTTATATACATAAGAAAGTTAATCAACAAATGTTACAAAATGTAAGAGGTTGTTCGCAAATTCCCCAAAATATATCTAATTTTTTAGATTTGATTAGAAAATATTCTTCGATAAACGATATATATTATATTATGAGATAAAAACTTAATGATTGAAAGATTCATACCAACAGCAATGTAGACCCAACGGACAAACGTAAGGGCACGAAACACTTCCCTCACAGTTCATCCCGTCTGGAAAACAAAGATCAGGGCAGGGAGGTGGAAGTAATTGTCTTTCATACAACCGAGCTTTACCTGAATGGAAAAATAATAATATATAATTCTATTATTTTAAGTGGTTTTATAAATCCAGGGGAACAATTATGCAATTGCATTTGTTTCAGTGGCTTAAAAAATTAAATCCATTCTTTACAGCCGATTTTGAATATTAATTACTCAGAAGTCATAAAATGCATGTTATTTTTTCGTACACACAAATATCAAAAATTTTGTCCAGGACTTTGGGTTTGTATTATATCAGCTCGCCACTCCTTTCCAAAATTTGTGCGTTCCTCTAAAAGCGAAGCTTGGAAATGAGACATGCGTCAAGTTGACAGATGGAATCGAGTAATAGTTTTTGTGAAAGCCATATATAGCCATGCTATCGATAGTAATATATTTGCAGCGATCTGGACCAAAGGCAATTATGATTGGGGCAGAGAGATTTCCGCCCAAGACACAGAGCACGAAAACGAGTAGGAGCCAGTGGCGGATTACCAGCTACGGTGCCTGTAGGCTAAGTAAAATCGCAGGCTGCGCTCTGAGAATTATATTTTCACGCCTGTATACGGTGACACATCTTGTATAGAGGTCCGGGCCATGTTCCGCCTAAATATTTGGAAATTTAAGGTCTCATTCATATGACGTCACAAGATCTGGTAAGTTTGGGCGAACAAACAATAAATTTGCTGAGTTCAACATATTTTGGAGGCAAAGGTATGGCTGTGTTGCCGCGAGATTTATAAACACCTTATACGCAACGGCTTAGACAACTAATAGAGCGACGCTGAACCAAGTAAAATATTATTGCCCTGTGCGAAGTAATAACAAGCAGAAATATAGCTTTCTAAAACGAGAAGATCTTAACGTTTATTGGCATAGAAAGTGTTGCTAAGGTCTTATAGAGCAATACAAAATACAAATATATGTTTGCCAAGCGAATGTATAAACATAGTTCTTACAGGGATTTAAACCTTACAAAGTTTCAAGCATATTGTATGTAAACACAATTCTATGTGTAGGTTTGTAAGTCACTTGTAAATCATTAACTGTGATTTGAATACATTTCGAATATTTAATTATAGGACGGGAAAATACTGTACAATGTACATACAGCACACACCGTTAATAATAACACCGTTAATAAGGTCTACTTCTAAGAGCATATCGTTTAGGTGTCTTTTGTATCTTTAAAGAGTTCTCATATTCTTGTCTGTCTTCGGGTGATAATCTTGCAATATCTTCGCTTTCATAGGAATATATTTTGGTCTCTCGTGAAGTAGTCTTTGTTTGTAATTTTCTCGTTGCTCTTGCGTCATCATTGCTAAATATTTAGGTCTCCAATCTAACCAGAACTTTACATTTCTTTAACCCATACCGAGCAAGCATATCTCGGATATGCTTGTTAATTAACCCAATTTCTATGACTATGATTATGACTATGACTATGACTATGAAGGTTGAATCTCAAGAGTGAATAATTGAATCCTAGGATTGAATAAGTGAATATCGAGCAAGCTTAGCTTCATTTTGACCTAGCTTAGCTCCATATCGAGCGAGCCTACGTCCAAATCGAGAAAACTTATAGCTCCATATCGAGCGAGCCTACCTCCAAATCGAGAGAGCCTACCTCCATATTGAGCGAGCGAGCTTAGCTGCGAGCCTAGCTCTAAGATGTAAGGATAGTTCCGAGCCGAGCTCTAAGATGTAAGGATAGGCCCGAGCCGAGCTCTAAGATGTAAGAATATGCCCGAGCCGAGCTCTAAGATGTAAGGATAGGTCCGAGCCAAACTCTATGATCTAAGGCTATCTCGGAGCCGAGCTTAGTATATATCTCCGAGTGGAGCTTACTATATAACTCCGAGCTAAATATAAGGAAGATAAAGATAAGGAAAATAAAGATAAGGAAGTTAAGGATAAAGAAGATAACGAAGATAAAGATAAGGAAGATAAAGATAAGGAAGATAAGGAAGATAAATCCCACTCCTCCCTCTAACCCGCTCCCTAACTCTAACAATAGTCTAGCTCTAACAATAAGGTTAAGGTTAAGCTCGCTCGCTCGATTTGGTGGTGGGCTCGCTCGAGATGGGGCTGAACAAGCTCGATATGAAGCTAAGCTCGCTCGATATTCACTTATTCAATCTTAGGATTCAATGATTCACTTTTAGGATTCAATGATTCACTCTTGGGATTCAATGATTCATTCTTACGATTCAAAGATTCAATCTTAGGACTCAATTATTCAATCTTAGAATTGAATGATTCAATCTTAAGTTTCAATGATTCACTCTTAGGATTCAATCTTCAAGCTTGGCTGATAGTCATAGTCATAGTCATAGTCATAGTCATAGTCATAGTCATAGTCATAGTCATAGTCATAGTCATAGTCATAGTCATAGTCATAGTCATAGTCATAGTCATAGTCATAGTCATAGTCATAGTCATAGTCATAGTCATAGTCATAGTCATAGTCATAGTCATAGTCATAGTCATAGTCATAGTCATAGTCATAGTCATAGTCATAGTCATAGTCATAGTCATAGTCATAGTCATAGTCATAGTCATAGTCATAGTCATAGTCATAGTCATAGTCATCATAGTCATAGTCATAGTCATAGTCATAGTCATAGTCATAGTCATAGTCATAGTCATAGTCATAGTCATAGTCATAGTCATAGTCATAGTCATAGTCATAGTCATAGTCATAGTCATTTAAATTGGGTTCGTTAACAAGCATATCCGAGATATGCTAGCTCAGTTTGGGTTAAAGAAAGGTAAATTATGGTTAAAAGGTGAAAATGCTACGAGGTTCACTCGGACGTTATATATTCCCAAGCGAGTGATGGAGTTTAAGAATAATACGCTCTTAGAAGTAGACCCAGAGCAAACTTTATTTACTTTGTTAAAAATGATTTAATTGGGTAGACTTTTCAGATTGGAGACCTAAAAATTTAGGAATGATGACGCCAGAGCAACGAGAAGGTTACAAACAAAGACTACTTCAGGAGAGACCAAAATATATTCCTATGAAAGCTGAAGATAGACAAGAATATGAGAACTCTGTAAAGATACAAAAGACACCAAAACGATATGCTCTTAGAAGTAGACCTTATTAACGGTGTTAAAAATTAATCTTGTATGTGCTGTATGTACATCAGTTGCACAATATTTTCCAGTCCTATAATTAATTTTATTAAAATCACCGCTAAAGATTTACAAATGACTTACAAACCTAGGCATAGAATTGTGTTTATATACAATGTTTGTATATGCTTGTAAATCTCGCCATCCTTGCATACATAATAAGTAACGTCATTGCATACTAATTAGTGCGGACCCCTTTCGCCCTCTGCGACCCCCGAAAATCCGGGTCGAACGGTACCTACTAAACTACTTGGGTGTTTAAACTCTAAAAGAAGATCGACTTCTCGTCCAGTCGAAACGATAAAATGCCCAATATAACTCACCAGGCTTGCACACAGCAGCGTTTAAATATCAATAACTTTCAACGTAGTCATACAGCAGCCCGAGCGCATTAATTGTACTGCAACTGATTCATGCTGTTGCACAATAGTGATTTAGTACATTTCCCCCAAATTAGCTGATTTTAAGAGTTGTCGTAATTAGCGGAATAAGCGCGAGTTTTTAAACTTTTAATGGCTTTTATGGCGGTTTCCTACAGGTTCGGTAGAGACTGCTATAGGCGAATTATTCAGACATCATACTCGGATCGTCCAATGCGGGGAATATTCGTGTATTTTTTTACACAAGCCGGAGAAGTGTTTTTAATTATTTATTGAGTTTATATTTTGGTAAGAAAGAAGCCATTCTTTTTTAAATCGTAACCATTAACCTTTAGTATTAGTCTTTAAAATGTCTAAATGTTTTCGACTTTTAAAAACACTAAAACAGCGACATATAAACATTACTAATGCAGCGTTAAAACTTATTGTTATTGTGATATATTATCCTATTGAAGTAATGGAGACATATATATCGCATATCTCTAGGCAACTTAAATCAACTGCCGGTATGTGGTATGATTTTTTAATGAGTTGTTTTTAATACTAATCTACGGCATGAAACTACACTTGTTTTTTATACGAAAGGATAAAGCTTTCTTAATTTTTACCCTGTTGGATATATTTTCCGGCCATTTAGTATTTTCATAGTCAAACAAAAAATATTTATTTCCTCAAACTTAAATTGAAAAAATTTAGAAAAATCGCGTGTTTTTATTGTTGTCCACGAAATGGAAACGGGACTTCGCGCGAGAAGTAGGATTTCCATTCATTTCAAAAAAACTATTGCGAACTGAAAATGGCATTTAGAGGCACCTTTTTCTCATTTTGTTTCATATCTCAAAATTTGACTATGCATTTAAAAGTCAAAATTAGTCAAAATTTTGTCTCCACAAAATGGCGGATTTATAAGGGCAATTGACTCGATTCAATATTATACACGGCGAATTTCACGCGGGTTGCGAGAAGCGCGAATTATTTTTCAAACAAAGTCAAAGTTTTAAAAATGGATTTAATATCGAGACTTAAAATGGGACAAACAATTTTGTAAACATATTCTTGTGGAGTGTTTTTTATGAAAAATATTAGTCCTGAACAGAAGATCTACCGAAATTGTTGTTTAAAAATATAGTTTCGGAGTTGCTGTGAAAACCAAAACAACACTCAAAGAAAAAAGACGAAGTCAAAGACAGAGTCAATACATATTTTTTGAAAAATACTTCAATCGTTAAGAACATATCCGAAGTTCAATAATCTTTTTAAACTCGCACAATTACTTTTCATATCCGTTTTCAGCGTTGTTTGATGCAATGCTTTTGAAACGAGAGCTTTCAACGATTATTTCATCAACAACTATATAGACTATATTTTAGAGTAAAAACCAGCGTATAAGAACCTAGATTTTAAGAACCTGTTAAACTAAGATTGTCCATTTTGACCTCCTTCACATAAGAACCTATTTTAGCTAAAAATTTGAAAAAGGTTCTTATTTTGAGAAACTCGATCAATGAATATATTCTAAAACAGACATGTTTTTGATGCTATGTTGTTTTTGTTCAGTTAATCTTTCATAACTTGATATACAAGTGCATAAAGGGTGTGAATATGTTTAAACTGAAGACATTTTATAGCAATATTATGTATACTATACAAATAAAAAGCTTATGCCCATCAGAAGCAAACATTTTTTTCTTTGAAAAATAAGAACTTGTTTATAAGAACCTATATAGCCTAACTTCCCAGTTAAGTACCATTTAAATAAGAACCTGCAGTTCAGGCTAACTTGGAAAATCTTAGGTTCCTATACACGGGTTATACACGACTTTCTTTGCAATTTAATTTTGTTGTTTTTGTAAAATGCGCTACTGTTATCCAGCATTCAAAGTGTTAATCTGCCTCCGGATATTTAAAAACTACCTTTTAACCATAAATTAGACAGCAAGACAAAACTTTACGACGACGAAAACTCAGTTTCAGCTTTGTTTATACTTTGTAGTTTTCAGTCCCAGTTAAATTCAATATGGCGGATTTATAAGGGCACGCGTGAGAAAAAGTGGAGACATGATTCGTGATCAAGTACGCATTCTATACCTATTATTTCTATGGTATTTCCGCACAGGTATTACTTGTAAGGCAACTGAAAAACCACAATCATCTTCGCGATAAAGTTTGAAGATAAGTCATTTATATTAAATTGCTCGTCGCCCAGACAATAGATAACCACAACAAGTGCGTGATTGAACTATATAATGTTTGCCTTGTATTCTCTCACTTTTAAGAAATAGACATAAAACAGTATAAAACAACACAGAAAAACAAATCCCGAAAGCACATGTAAATAGCGTCCTCTTATTGGCTAACGATAACAATTAATAACCTAACTCAGCTACTTATTATTATTCGCATTAAAGACATTGAATTGTGCTGGTATTGTCAAAATGTGGTCAAAACAAACAATTTTTCAAGTCTTTCACATTAGTTGCAACAATTTCGACTTTCTTCTGGTCATCTTGGTTTGTTCCTAACCCTCGACAATAGTCAAGTCTGTGACGTTTAATAGAGTTTAGAAGAAGAGTGCCACTAGATTGTGACAAATTTTGGAATTGCAAACTATCTGTTCATTTTGGAATTGCAAACTATCTTGTTTCCCGCATGCAACAGGCAGGGTCTGTTTTGACTTAAATTATTGTACATATCGAATTGGGTATAATTAGCTAGTATAATCAATTTAACGTCACTTTCGCCAGGGTTCTGCCGGCCTAAACTGAAAAGGTCCTCTTGGGTCTGTAATATGATGGGCACGAACCTCACGCAAACACTATATAGCACCGTTAAAATTTGGTTATATACATCAGTTAAGGCACTCCTTTGACAAAAAAATAATTTGGTTGGATTCTCAGAAGAAAACGATCCATTACAATCAGGAAAAGCAGTAATTTATTATCACGCAAAAAGTCTGCGATAAGCATATAGATTATAGAAATCTGTGTACTGATTGTTAATACTTTTGGAACATCGCACTTTCTGTTCACATGCTTGAGCCTTCGGAATGATACTTAAACTATTAAAAGCCATACCCGGTTCAAAAATGATTGATGATATCGTAAAATATAAGTGACAATAATGTAATGTATAATCCTTCCAGAGTACTTAATTGAGTTTGGAAGCTCATTTCTTTTAAATATAATCACTTCACGCTCATTTTCAATAAAGGTTGGACTCTTTCCCTCAAAAATCCTACTTTGGCAAGGCAAGAAAACAAAGTTTTTAGGTAAATTCAACGAACTTACTTCGTTTGTTTAACCAGGAACGGCTTTTGGATATACGATCATCCCCACCCAAAACAGTCGCCAAAATAACCATGAGCAAGAGACAAATCTTGAGTGCTTGACCCATTTCAACTAAAAAATAGAGAAACAAAGCACAGGTGTGTCTATATTCAAACTATAAATATATATATGACGTTATGACGTGTTTACAAAATTGAAAAAAGTTAGGTATATATGCTGAAAACAAATTTGATGTAACCATTATAAAAGAAAATAGCGAAGCTTACTTCAATATACAGTATGAATACAATCAAAATAAAAGCACTCTCCAGAAAAACTTCGTTTTCGTGACCTTTTAGGCCCTTGGTGATACAAATCTATATTCGAAGGTTTGATATTTACCGGAAGAGTAATGCTAAAAACGTTCGAGCAAGTAAAGACCGCTGGTGCCTAGTGATATAGTGCAAGTACTTCTCAAAAGACGCAAACACTTTTAGTATCCTGAACAACTGATCCAGCATAGCTAATTTTTCCCTGCATAACTAATTTTTCCTAACTAATACTAGTTGTGTGAGTAAAATATGTTAATTTTATTGCTATACTGTACAATGAAAAACGTTTTCGACCCAAATTCATATTTTAGAGAATGACATCAACAAAATTAATTGTAAATAGTTCCAACGAATTATAAAATACACTTCTGTTGACTAGTCAAAATGCAAGTATTTCTCAAAAGTACAAACACTTCCTATATATCCTGCATAACTAATTTTTCCTCCCTGTAATATCTGACGGTCCTTGAACTCGTGTTTCTACCTATAATCTGGGAAAATATTGCTGATAATGTATTATTTATTTCAATATTATTTATTTAAAGGAGGAAAAACTTTTTCGATCCAAATTGATATTGGACAGATTGACATACGAAGAAGAATAACGGTTAACTCTTTCGACATGTTTAATTACTTTTCCTGTCCGGTCTAATGTCGGATAAGTACAAACACTTCCTATGACCTGTATATACTAATTTTTCCCTCACTGTAATATCTGAAGGACCACGCACTCGCGTTTGTAAAATATTGCTGATAATGTATTATCACTTTAACATTATCTTTTTATAGAAGGAAAATTATTTTCGATCCAAATTGATATTGAACAGAATTATATAGCCTACGAAGAAGAATAAAGGTAAACTCTTTCGACAAGTGGAATAACTTCCGCTGCCTAGATAATGCATAGATAACTAACTATACAATATCTTATCCTAATCAATATTGTGTGGGTATTAATGTAGGGTTTATATAAAAAAAAGGTAATCCAACTTCAGCATGTCTGTGTGCGTTTGATATAGCGCTCGTCGATAATTCTTTTACACCGAGCAACAACAATCAGGCGTTTAACTCTCCAATAATACCGTTTTCGTCTCATTATATGGGTAAATGACCAAGTATGAATCAGATAAATACTGTCGGTCGAAATCGCATTTTTGTACTGTTGGAAATTGGGTGCAAACTATTGAAAATAAATCCCATTTGGATCACAAATTCATGAATCTTAATTCAAAGGCATTACATAAGGAATATAATTAAACGAATTACGCTGATTGTTTAGCAAGACACATTGTTGATTAATTGCTTTTTCTTTTGCTAGGTACTGCTTAAATTATGCACAGAGGTGGAAAAATGTATTTTTGAAAAATGTAACCGGCTTGTATTCGTCATTTCTGCTTGCAATGATAAAAAAATGAAGGTGTCAGTCAAAAGCTAAAACACGAATTTCTGCATGCAATGTTAAAATTGGACTACCTTTTTTAATACACCCTGGATAACTAACCCACTTTGTCTACCATCATATGGGAAAATACGGGAGTACTTTAGAAAAATGTTGATCTGTTTTATCCTTGATGTGCTCAGGACATGTTAAATATCATCTAAAGTGGAATCCGCTTGTTGGCAAACATAAATGTGTACAGCATGTAGAAATAAATACAGGATATATATCTATAACCTCAGTTATTGTTCATGGACTTAACGCAGTTAGTAGGCTTTCAAACTGTATAATTATCATCTGATACCTGATAATTTTGTACACTTTTAAAGGTATTCACTGTATGAATGGAAAAATTCCAACCAGTACTTACCTGAAACCAAGATCTTCTGTAATAATTATTTTTCTTTCGCCTCACAGCTTTGGTTCTTGATCTCTTTAAATTAGCCTTGTACCGAAATGCCAAGCGAATTGCCATCGCGCTCTTTTAAATAGCCAAAATGCAAGGCGTGGCATACACTTGAATCGCGTTTCACCTGCCAAGAGATTGCATGTGAACGGATATATTGAAATACAAGGAACCAATACCATTGACCAAACATAGTGCACGCACTGACTTTCATGATATTGTATTTAGGCAATTAGGAAAAATCAAAGCAAGAATAATGCTGGTCGGTTGCTACCACTGATCTAATAGTAGACTGGATCTAGCTTCTATAGGTGGCAAAAGTGAAGCCACATTATATGTGCGAAAATCACTTCCGGGGACCACGGAGTGATACAAATTTGTATAGAAATATATGGCGGACAACCTGGACGAACGTGAATTTTCGCAAATTTAAGACACTTCGCGATCTTGTACTAATCGCATCGCTCTACCATGGATAAAATATGTTATGTTAATGCTCTTACAACTAAAATGATCTAGATTGCTCTAAAATATCGGCATTTGTGTTCGTTCAAAGTTGTCCTTGAGGGAATTATATTGTGTCGCCACGATCATATGAAAAGACAATTTCTAGTTTGCTTTCCAAATATATGGACGCAGAATAAGATCTACTCTACGCAAAAATACCTTGAAAGGAATGTAAGTAATTTGGCTTGATGAGCCTTTATTTACACAAGGGGCGTGTACGATAATAAGATTACAAAAATATAGTATAGATGGTAATACAGTATAGAATAAGAAAGTTATATAGGTACAAGAATATAAGGTATAGAAAAACGTATAGTGAAACATATCTATTTGTTTAATCTTGATCAACAAGAGGTTTTCAATTCCCCCAAATGATCAAACCTTTATACAAATATACTTTTCAGTCTGTATAGATATTTGTACTAAAAATATATAATACTAGAAATACATGCATGCAGAATCCCCTCGTCCATTCCAACCACACAATTTACTCCTCCTCAAGTTATTGTAAATGAAGTACTGAGTCGATCACTGTAACCATTAGTGATGTGGATACCAAGAATATCGATTCGATTACGATTACGATTACTTTTCGGACCAAGTATCGATAGCCGGTATCGATTACTCAAACGATTACTTATTGCGTAATCTTCTAATATGTTGTTTGTTGCAAAAGCTTCGTCATGCATCATTCTAACAATATCTTTATTATTATTGTTAAGCTACAAATACAACACTACTTGGTTTTTATACGATTAAGAACAATGCACCTTTGGAAATCGAAACACTAAACAATAAAGTGTAAACATTGTAAAGCCTAAAGCGGTTACTTCATTTAAGTACACGGTTGGGTACTGGGAAGCATTGCCTTTCCACCAGGTCATTGGATCGCTGGTTCTGGGGATGTTCTTTTCTTCAAATAATTTTCCTGTCACATTTCCCCCCATTTTCATCTTAAACTGCGCGAATACAAAATAGAGACTGGGACCATTGAACGAGTTTAGTCTTAATTCTGATAAAATGCACAGAACTGATAAATACGAAGCAAACACACATGCAAAATGTGTAGATTTTTATTTTAAATATTGCTGAAAAGTAATCTTTATAATAATAATAGTAAATTCAGCGAGGAATCAAAAATATTTCGATACCACTCTGGTATCGATTACTTCCGGTAGTAGCCTGGTATGGAGCGGTATCGATTACTCAGTAATCGGTAGTCGCCCATCACTAGTACAACTTTAATATGGTTACTAACCATGGTAGCACGCAACACTGTATATTTCTTTTATTTTGTAAAAAATGGTAAAATATTGATAAGACTTGTTAATTTTATCTATAAAATTATCAATTGCCCAACTATATAAAGTAGGTATGTTATTGTGTACTCTTTTAGCTTTGATTTACTGTCAAATTCAACCTTAGAAGTATCACAAAACATTTCGAAATTTTCATAAAACTTCAACTGTTTTTAACAGCATTTTTATACTTCTTTTCGCACTTCTTTTTGAGATTTGATATGTTGTTTTTCATTCTATAACGTATTTGAATTAATACTAAAATACCTTTTAAGATTAATCAGTGTTTCATATATTGACCACAGAGGATGACCTACGCATTTTCAAATCCACAACTATAATATACTGCATGCCAATACGGCAAAAGCAAGTGTACAAAATAGACATTTGTTCAAAACGCTTTAAAACTTGAAAATCTTGTCTTCCTTCGGTCTTTTGACTGTTTTTTTCCTCCTGTAATTTTAACATGTGAAAGTCCTCTAAATATTTTTCATTTATCTCGTTTAAGAGACTTTGTTTGTCTGTTTATGTCCCGACTCCGGAGTACAAAAGAGTTTTCTCTCGGCCTGAACTCGCGCATGCGCATAACTAGAAAATCGTCCATTGCATAATGGCAGTCAACTTTGCATTCCGCTATGTTGTCACATACCCGGGTGTAAATATCCGAGCGGAATTAGTACCCTCGCACGGCGCTTCGCGCTGGCTCGGGGATTAAAAAAAAAGTTTTTTCTGACGACGCGGTAATTGTGGAATTCCTTACCTGCAGATTTGCGTGATTCGGATTCATTGCCAATATTTAAAAGGGGAATAGGTGCTCACAATTTCTCATAATAAATTGTAAATATAATTATTATAGCCATAATATTAGGTTGACTATTGTAAATATGTAAATTGTTTAGCTTTTTTGTGTTTTTTTATTCTGTTATCATTTATATATTAATGCAATGGACACACCCCTCGTGGAAATCAGCGAAAGTTGACGAGGCTAGCGTGTGATTTTTAAATACAGTTTATCATCAAACTGGATGCCAACCTAAATATAGCCTTTTGCGAAGTAAATCTACTTAATATAGCAGTTCCTTTTTGAATAGGAGCCACAAAATTGATTTGAAATGTGGAGTGTATTCGAGGGTGTATTCATCATTAAATATCTATAAATTAAGTAAATATAAGAACAAACATAAATAATAATTGGGAGAAATATATGTAAAGGATGGCCAGAGACAAGATTTGCCATATTAAAGTTGTTGTAAAATTCTTCTTAGGATAAGTTAATATAAAAGTAAAGTTAAGAATACAACTCATAAAAGGACGTGAATGATGGATTGCCATGCCTGTAAGTCAATGGCCCACTCTTGCCCACTCAATAGGAATTGAAATAGGTCAAGTTTGGGATAGAGAATATTCAAAGGAATACTCATAACTATTCAATATTTCTTAAGAAGGATTTAAAGTAAATTTAAAACAATTAGCTTGCCCTCAACACATCAATGCCCAAGCAGTAATTCTTGCATGTAAAATTTTCAGGACATTACCAGGAGAATATAGTATTCTGGCAATAGACAGAGAATGTATGTTCTAGCCACTTATTGGAGAAACAGTCCTTCGAAATTTTTTCCCACCATTTATACGAGCCCGGACTGATTTTCAACCCAAGTTGGAAGACCCCATGGGGCTTATTTTCATTGCATTCACATTAATGCGGGTTGGCTGCAACACTGGGATCTGGATATATGTTTTCAACCCAGGTCAACTTGAACCAAGCCTGGTTGACATTTAATTGAGGTAGTGGTATTTTTTTTATTAACTCTTTCACATGTGTCGAACTTTCTACCATCCACCTTATGTCAGCCTGGTGTCCATGATCAGTTGTGCTGTTTTGACAATGTCAAGAAGGGAGCTGATACAACACGATGTCAATATATCTTTGCAATCAGTAATCTGACTTGCATACATACAACACCCAAACTGGCATAACATACGCAGAAATGTCCAGACTATTTTGCATCAGTGACCATGACTTGGTCATGACAGCTGAATCAAATGGAAACAAGGCTCAAGTGTATAAATGGGGCATTAAACAGTAGTGTTTCTTTTGGAAACCGCAGGCATATGCTGGGAGTTGGTGGAAAAATGTTTAGATAATCAATATCTTTTAAGCAAATTTTTATATTAAAAAGATAATGAACAACACACTTTGCATTTAAGAACAATTTCATGGTTGCAAGTTCAAAATTCAAAAGTAGAATCACTCCACAAAAGGCTATATTTGGACAGGCTTCCAGTACAAATATCTATACAGACTGAATTCTGAAAAGTATGTTTGTAAAGGTTTGGTCATTTGGGGGAATTGAAAACCTCTTGTTGATCAAGATTAAAAATATATGATGAAACAAAATTACTTACTTTCCTTTCAAGGTATTTTTGAGTAGAGTAGATCTTATTCTGCGTCCATATTTGGAAGGCAAACTAGAAATTGCCTTTTCATATGATCGTGGCGACAAAATATTATTCCCGCAAGGACAACTTTGAACGAACACAAATGCCGATATTTTAGAGCAATCTAGATCATTTTAGTTTTAAGAGCATTAACATAACATCTTTTATCCATGGTAGAGCGATGAGGTTAGTACAAGATCGCGAAGTGTCTTAAATTTGTGAAAATTCACGTTCGTTCAGGTTGTCCGCCATATATTTCTATACAAATTTGTATCAGTCCGTGGTCACCGGAGGTGATTTTCGCATAAATAATGTAGCTTCACTTTTGCCACCAAAAGAAGCTATATCCAGTCTACTATTAGATCAGTTGTTACTACTGTAGTTGTTCAGAGTTCTGTAAATAGAATGCTACTTTGATATATCCACGCTTGCAATGAATTCCGCAAATAGTTTGTAGACTATTCTACATAATATTTGAAACTTTAGCTTTAAACTATTGTATATGTATATAATTTAAAATAGAATAAAATATATTTCCCATTTTCACCTACAATAGCCATAATAATAATAATAATAAAAAGGAAAATTTAAGACGGAGATTCATATGACTCTTCATATGTTTCCGAGTCTTAAGTGCATTGCGTGCAAGACTTGTGGCTGTTTAGTGCAAAACCTCTTCCAAACTTTGCAGTATTGTGATGAGATATTGGCCATGTGAAATTGGATAAAAAAGGTTTTCCTTTACATAGCGAAAATATTGAAGGTAATATGACATTCTCAGCCATCTGCGAGGTTGTAGATTCGCAAACGAATGCGAGGTCCTATATGGGCGAAATTATTTACGCAGAGAAAATTTTATTGCTGCACTAAAGTGCATTATACAATTCCGGCTTTGAAAAGTATTTGCATATTGACTAGGCAGCAAAGTTTTCTACCATTATTCTTGTTAGGTAATATAATATCATTCCCACAAGCACATATATTTAGGTCAAAATATTCTTTTATTGTATAGCAATGAAATTGAATTTACCTTCATAGGTAAATTATAGGTACAAATACAAATGCAAGACCCTTCAGATACTAGTTGAGAAAAATTATTAGGCTGAGAGAAATTAAATATGCATAAGGTTACTGGAAGTATTTCGCAATCCTTATTATTGAGAAGTACCTGCATGTCAACTCGGCAGCAGAAGTGTTTCCACATTGTAGGAAGTGCTTACCATTATTCTTTTGGTTGATCTTATTTCTTCAAAACAATTTGGTTCTGTCAAGTTGTACATTGCTTCGGTACCTAGGAAAAGAAACCAAATAAAATATTATTGATTAAAAATATTGTTCAAGGTTTCTCAGATATTAATGGGATATGGCAATAAAAATTTAGTTTGTCTCATTTGAAAGAACTTTTACAATTATATGAAAATCTCCGTTACCGATTTTTCGTATCTTTCTTAGTTCTTGAGATATTTTGACAGAAATAATCAGAAATCAGCGGGCTGTCCGCCATCTTAGATTTTTGTGGATATGCATGTTACGTCACAAGCAGAGTCACGCAAGTATTATACCCAGAAAGCCAATGGTCATTATGAGCCCAAAATTATACTTCGATCACTATTTCAAATAACAAATTGACTGAAAACTTTTTAAACATCTACTAATTGTTATTTGGTCACCTATGAGTAGTTTTATATGGCTAACCCTGCTTGTGACGTCACTAAACCACCGTTAATGAGATCCAAGATGGCGGAAAGCTCATTGTTTTCAGTTATAAAATATCTCAAGAACTAAGCACGATACGAAAAATCGGTAAGGGAGAATTATATATAATTTTAAAAGTTCTTTCAAATGAGATAAACAAAATTTTATTGCCATATCCCTTTAAGTGGGAAAAATTAGTTTTGCCAGGAAAAATTAATTATGCAGGATACTTGAAGTGTTTGCCACTTTTGAGAATTCAAGTTTGCTGTCACTAGACACATGCAAGCCCTCTTTTTGCTTTGTCGAAGTATTCACCATTATTTTGTTTGTTATTATCAAACCTTCAATTTAAAATTTTGACAAAAAAGACTAACTTCATTGCCTAATAGGAGTTTGTCTCAAGAATATATGAATCTTTATTCAACCACATATTGAGGTATGCTGAAATATCACCAGTTATCATGGTAAATAATAAAATTATTTTAGCTTTCATTTCTTTCGAATTTTTCAATTTTGGTAAGGTCGTCGATTACTATTGAAGGTCAACTTCAGTATATGTTCTAAGCTGATCTGTGGAAACGCCCATGTTTTTAGGGTTTCTTGTCATTTGCTTTGTTTAGAAAGATTATTTTAAGTATAGCTTATATATAGACTGTAATTTATTTTATAGCAGTTGCGACTTTCAGTATTTCTATGTTCTTCATAATTTTATGTGTCTATCGTTTACTGTGTGTATTTTGCCGTATTTATACATACTGTAGAAATATTATAAATACTTAAAATCATTAAATTTCCTGCGTGAATATTTATGGTTGAATGCGTGCGATATTCGAATGAAGTTAGTCTCGCGAGACATCTGTGCGCGGCTACACTAGCGGTATACCAACACGGCTATCAAGTTTTTCGCGATAACGTCATCGTCCACATCGTTCACATTAAAACAACTACAATCAGATAGAGGTATACACGAAGTAGGTTCCAAAATATGCAAGCTTTGGGCTAGGAATATGACATAAATTTTAACCCAAGCACTTACTGAAATCATCGCAAATTCTCGCAACCACAACATAGCAAAAGGAAATTTCTATTATGACCATATCATGACATAATATCCTAATTTGAGTTGCATATTGATGATGGCCATGGAATAAAGCCTGAATTCTTCAGTGATTGAAGGATTATCTCAAGACATTTGCAATAATTTTAAGGGTATACCCATATAAGTATAATGCAGTTTTCCAAAAATCTCCTGCCATTGGCTGTACGGGAACAGTGAATTCGGGTTGAATGTCCCAATGGTTGCCTCAATTGGCCAGGGTGATATTTAATCTTTTTACTGCTATCAAAATTAAGCGGATATATTACTCTACCAATTCTGTAACGCATCTACAGGTAGAAATATCAAAAATCACTGACCTTCGGAAGAATACACTTTTGAAATGAATAACTTATGAATGCGTCCGCAAAGATGGGGAGCGCTAGTGATGAGTTCCGGGGTTGTATGTAGCGATCCACAAACTCCTACGACGCACGTTGTGAAAAGATGGAAAGTGAAAATGTTTTATACATACAGCGTATCCCTTAATACAACATATATAATCATTCAAATAACGACATGTCGAAATTGGCAGCAAACTCGACGTTTTCTTATACAAACCATTCGGAATTAAAAAAAAAATTCCAAATAAGACAACGGGATGATGTTTATACGTTTGAAGCTATACAAATCTCGAATAGGCATATGACTTAATGTGGGCTTAATGTATGACCATACATGAAATTAGAACACTTCGCCTGGTCTTCTAAGCTAACATAATGGCCCATTATAATGGTGTTTTATGTTTGTACTGATTAGGAAAATGCATGAATTTCAAAGTGAAAGTTTGTTTGTTCATGGCTATATTCGTGGCAGTTCTTTTTTTGGTGAGGATGGACAGCAGTATACGAAAGACGTAATTATAATATCGCTTTTTCAAAAATGTTTTTGAAATTTGATAGTGGAGCCGTTATTTATATTGTCTATATACATTTTGGGTAGGATGCGCCAATTAACGCGCTTTCAACTAACTTCATATTAGTACAATAAAGATTTATAGAGACTCACATTAGCTGTTCATTTTACGTAAACCAAAAGTAGAATAATATAATTCATACATTAAATATATCCAGTTTCGGAAACCTGTTGGCCAATCTAAATTTGAAAAGTTTGCAGACAGAACTTTATATTATATAGATATATGTATATATATATATATATGGATATATATATATATATATAGCTATATACGTGTAGGTCTACGAAACGCAAAGAGTGCTCGACAATATATAGTTAGAGGAAATTATAGATTTTCGCTTACCTCAGGGATAAAGAATATCCCCTTTAGGGATAAAGAATATCCCTATTGGTTCACAGGACGCTTAAGTGTAATAAAACGTATGAGATGGAAAGCTAATTTCTTTCTTAAAAACAAAAAATGTAAGAACCAAAACAACCATTTCGGCCTTGCGTCCAACAAAACACCCTCTTCTATTCCGGAAATGAAACCTTTCGAAGACGACCTTATAAAACTAATCGAAAATTTACAATTTCGGAACCAATTTCAGAAATCTTTGACTAACGATCTAAAGAAAATCAATTCGTCTCCCAACATTTTCATTTTTGCAGGCAAAACTAGGAATATTTATGAAACCTCGCCCGACACATACAACAAGCTCTTACATCACAACATCACAAAAACATATAAGCGTGGATCCGAGGACACTATAGATGAAATTGATTCAGAACTAAAAAACATTTCGAACAATTTAGGAATCGGCGACAGAATGGAAAAAATGAAAAAACGCGAAGCCTTTATATCTTTAAAAGATCACAAAGAAAATTTCGAAAACATTCCAAAATGCCGATTAATTAATCCGGCTAAAAGCGAATCCGGAAAAATAAGCAAAGTTATTTTGGATAAAATTAGTTCTAATTTGAGACAAAAACTAAATTGAGACAAAAATTAAATCAATGGAGGAATACAAAACAAGTTATTTAGTGGTTTGGCAATATAAAAGATAAGGACAGACACAGTTTTATTTCGTTTGACATTGTCGATTTCTACCCATCCATTTCTGAAAAACTATTGGACCAAGCTTTATCTTGGGCTTCAAATTTGGCTACTATACCTGAATTGAAAACGATATTTCAATAATAAAACACGCTAGAAAATCTCTCCTTTTCAATACCGGAATTTCATGGATAAAAATAGATAGCAAGAGTTTGTTTGACGTTACCATGGGCAGTTTCGACGGCGCGGAAATTTGTGAGTTAATAGGCTAGGCCTTTTCATTTTAAACCACCTGAGTAAGAAATTTGGCAAAGAAAGCATCGGCCTATATAGAGATGACGGTTTTGCTATAATAAAAAGTAAATCAGCACGTTTAGCAGACAAAGCAAGGAAAGATCTCCATAAAATTTTCGAGCAGTTTGACCTAAAAATTACCGCCGAATCAAATTTACGCATAGTAAACTTTTTAGATGTAACTTTCGACCTTAACAATATAAAACATAGGCCATATAGGAAGCCCAATGCACGCATATCTAGGAATAACAGGCCACAGGACAGGGATAATACCAATTGCAGTTGTAGAGAAAACACCATTTGGCCGCTTCAAAAACGATGCATGACTAAGGACATAGTATACAAAGGAACAGTCACAGTAAGCAACACAAACACGATCAAAAATTACATTGGCATGACTGCAACCACATTCAAAGAGCGATTGGCCAACCACACTAAATCTTTTCAGCATAAAAAGCATGCAGATGACACGGAACTTTCGAAATATATTTGGACATTGAAAGAAAACAATAAGGATTTCAGTATTAATTGGCAAATTTTAAAACATTCTATTTCGTACACGGGAGGATCAAAACGATGCAATTTATGTTTAGAAGAAAAATTTTGTATTTTGAAAGAAAAAAACAAGAATTGTTTACTCAACAAAAGAGCTGAAACAATTTCACGGTGTCGTTATCGTAACAAATTTCGCGTAAACAACGCAAAGAAAGCCATGAATGCACACATTGTCTCGGCAGGAAGCATATAAGTGGTCATTTCATTCGATACTTGTCACTGCCTGATGATTCTTTTACAGATGAAACAGCCTGTTGCAGACAAGTTTTGAGGTAAGCGAAAATCTATATATATATATATATAGATATAATGCAAAAGCTCACTTCCCTTGTGGTCGTTTGAGCACTCTGGTCCCAAGACACTTCACGCATGTCTGGATGCGCATGTGTCTGAGTATTGTACCACATGCGCTTGGTGAGGGCAAGAGTATGGTGTATAAATACGAAGTCACTCGCATCTAGACTGCGTTACAAGCTGCACTGACGAGCCGTTGAACGGCGAAGCATGCATGTCTGCATATATATAAGTGTTTAGATTATGTATAGTGCAGATTTGACTATATCTATATATATATATATCAGCCCCAAAATCTCGCGATTCGTGGACTCCACGCATTTTCCACGCGATTTTCTACAGAATACTAATGACGTATAAACGCAATGACGTCATTGGGGTGTGCGCACTAATGGACGTACGCACTTAGTGGGTGTGCGCACTTAGGGTATTTATATCACATCATAGGCCGTGCGCACAAAGGGGTGTGCGCACTAAGGGGTATGCCTCATGACATCATATAGTGTGTGCATAAAGAGTGTGCGCACACTATCTGAGTGATTTTTTATAAAATTTTCATGATGGGAATACGGTCACTGAAGAGATACCTATGCAGGATCAAGGGGTCGATGTGAGGTCGATGTGAGGTCGATGTGAGGTCGATGTGAGGTCGATGTGAGGTCGATGTGGGGTCGACGTGAGGTCGATGTGAGGACGATGTGAGTCGATGTTAGGTCGATGTGAGGTCGATGTGTGGTCGACGTTGGGTCGATGTGAGAACGATGTGGGGCACCGGTTCGAGTCCGGTTCGGTAGATGTAAACATTTCATAAGATGTCATAATGATTATCATATTGTGCAACTGGACTGTAAACAATATTTTGATCCAGGGGAAGCTTTAGATCACAATATTTATTTCGATATGCGGGCTCTTACGGAACAAAAGGCACTTTGTTCAACGTGCGATCCAGTCAGCAAAATCCAATTACTTTCATAGTAAGGTGGCAGATGTTGATAGAGTTAATCCTGTAAAGTGGTGGAAAGAGATTAAAAAACTATCTGGTCAAAATGTCCGACAGGAATGGTATCACCAGTTCCTTGATAACAACATGGATATAGAATCCTTAGCTAATAAATTAACCGACTTCTTTGTAAGTCTTACAGATCACTTCACCCCTCTGAGCCAACCAACTCCACCTATGGAAATCCCAGAATAATTCTTGGTTACGGAAAGTGAGGTGTTTAAAGCATTAGCATCGCTGCAAATTAGTAAGGCGATTGGCCCTGATAATATCCCGAATAGAATCCAGAACGAATTTGCTCCTGAATTGGCCCCAGTCATTCGTAATACTTATAACCAGTCAATGAAAGAAGCGAATGTCCATCTCCACTTGAGTCATCTATTGTAATTCCAGTTCCGAAGATATCACCTCATCAAACAATTGAAAATGATTTCCGCCCAATCTCGCTCACTTCTTCAATGGCGAAAGTTATGGAAGGCTTTATTTGCACTAGACTATTAAAGGACTTGGAAGGTAAAATCTACCCTCGCCAATATGCTCGCAAAGGGCACTCAACAACAAATGCCCTCCTCTGCATGATGCAAACAATTCGTGAGGCATTGGGCAGGGGCGAAGCTGGTGCTCGTATCTTCTTCGCAGACTTTTCAAAAGGTTTTGACCTAATTGATCATTCTATTCTAATACAAGAACTGGATAAGCTGCAGGTTCACCCGGCTTTGCTGTCTTGGATCACAGCGTTTTTATTCAATCGTAGGCAGGCTGTTAGAATTGGAAGTGTCCTTTCGCAATGGCAAACTCTGAAGGGAGGAATACCCCAAGGGACTAAACTCGGCGTAGTACTTTTTACGGTCATGACAAATAGCTTACTGGCTAATTGGCGTCTTCGTACAAAATTTGTGGATGATACTTCAGCCCTCGAGATTATTCCTAGGAACTCTATCAGCCTCCTAAATTTTGCAGTCTCTGATATACATGAATTTGCTAATGAGCACAACATGAAGCTCAATCCTAAGAAGTGTAAGGAAATGCTTGTAAACTTCCTACATAACCCCAATTTCTTACTCTGACCAATCCAAATTGGTAACAATATTATTGACCGTGTGACAACGTATAAATCTTTGGGTGTCATTTTGAGTAGCGACCTAAAATGGAATCCTCATATTGAATACATTGTTAAGAAGTCCAACAAAAATCTATACCCTTTAAGAGTCCTGCGAAGAGCTGGGGTCGACCAAAAGAGTTTACTGAAAGTGTACCTGTGCGCAGTAAGACCGGTACTTGAGTACGCCGTTTCTATTTGGCAAAACATTCCGGATTATCTATCGAAGGAAATTGAGTCGGTGCAAAAACGAGCACTAAAGATAATTTTCTCGGAGAGTGAATCATATGCAGAAGCCCTGAATTTTGCACAACTACCAACTTTAAGCACAAGAAGAGTCCAAATATGTCAGAAATACATGGCCAGAATGAGGCCCCTTATTGCCAATCCCTGTTATTCCTGACAATAATATTAACTTGAGACAGAACACTGATCGATCTTATCTATTTAATAATGTTACTGATTGTAGAACAATTAAAGCTCAATCCTTTTTTACATTTAAATACTCTTAATATGTTAAGATTCTTAATATGTATGATAAATTATAAATAATTATGCATGCACTATTTACTATTTTGTTAAATGTCTAATGATTTTAACTCTTGTAAATAGCCTAGATTCTAAAGCATATTCATGTACTATTTTATAACTTGTTTCTATCCATTGTAAAGTACTCGTTAATTCAGTTTTTTTGTAACTGCAAGAGAGTTCTAATAAACTATTATTATTATTATTATTTGTTGTGGGACATTTTTAGGCGTCCGTGCGTCCGGTAAAAGCCCGCATATCGAAATAAATATTTTCAGAGTGGCGTGATTGGCCTTCGAAAAAAATTTAAAATAAAAACCGAGGGAACCCCAATGGAAACCCGACGGAAACCCCAGGGAACCCCCAGGGAACCACGAGAGAACCCTTAGGGAACCCGAGGGAACCCCGAGAGAACCTCCAGAGAACTTTTAGAGAACCCCCAGAGAACCCCGAGAGAACCCCCGAGAACCCCTACAGAACCCCGAGAGATTATTTTTATATGAAATTTCCTCTTATCAATAGCGGTTTCTAAAGCTTCCCGTGGATCAAAATATTGTTTGCAGTCCAGTTGCACAATATAATAATCATTATGGCATCTTATAAAATGTTTACATCTACCGAACTGGACTGGAACCGGTGCCCCACATCGACCTCACATCAACCCAACATCGACCTCACATCGACATCACATCGACCTTACATCTACCTCACATCGACCTCACATCGACCCTACATCAACTTCACATCGACCCTTCATCGACCCCTTGATCGTGCATAATAGGTATCTCTTCCATGACCGTATTCCCATCATGAAAATTTTATGAAAAGTCACACAGATAGTGTGCGCACGCTCTTTGTGCGCACACCATATGATGTCATGAATACCCATTAACTTAAACGATACGTATGCACACCCCTTTGTGCTCACGCCCTATGATGTCATATAAATACCCTAAGTGCGTACACCCCATAAGTGCGCACATCCTTTAGTGCGCACACCCTAATGACGTCATCGCGTTTATACGCTCATTAGTATTCTGTAAGAAATCGCGTGGAAAATGCGTGGAGTCCACGAATCGCGAGATTTTGGCGTTGATTGTGCGTGTTAACCTACTGCAGCTTAACCTTAAAATATATTCACCGCTGCACAGTGTTTCACGCCTCTTTCAGAGCAATCTTCAGGCGATTCTACTCAAATGATAGTTTCATTGCGTGAACTATAACTAACGGTTTGCTGAAGCGTTTGAACATTTGCACGTGCGTTAAAATTTCAGCACTAAAGGAATTAAGTTGGCGGCATTTCGCAAATAGTCCGATCTTTTGCTCAACGTCCTGTCCTTGTCTGACCTCAGCAAGCAAAGTTTCTCCTCAATGTAAAGATTGCAACTTGTTGCACCGGCTGTGTACACACGGACACGCTTCAAAATTGACCACTTTATAGTATAGGCTCGTTGACGTTGCTTGAGCTTCCATGCGTAGTTAGAAAGTTCCGTTTCTGTCGAATACCGAGAGTGGTTCAAGGATTTCTTGTGGTATACGTATCTCTTCTTAAATCTCCCTGCCGTCATTCCGATGTACTCCTTTGTCTCCCCCTTGTCCGTCGTAATGATTTCCGCTTTATAAACTACGCTTTCCGTCCATCACTTTCCATCAAGAGGGCATTCATCCTTGGTACGGCAGTTACAGTCTTCCGGTGATACATTCCTTTTACCAACAAGTGTCGATTGTTGTTGGATATGGCGCTTTTGATGTTATCCATGCACGAGTAGCTCACTTTCACGGTATTCGTTTTAAACGCACACGCAAATGATCGAACGCGTCAGCAAACCGTTAGTTATAGTTTACGCAATCAAACTATCATTTGACTAGAATCGCCTGAAGATCGCTTTGAAAGAGGCGTGAAACACTGTGTAGCGGTATATACATATATATATATATGTTATTTACCGGTAGCGAGGTCCGGATGCAAAAAACTGTGCCCGAGGTCTTGAAAACGGCCCGAGCCCGGAGGGCGAGGGACGTTTTCAAGACCGAGGGCACAGTTTTTTGCATCCGGACCGAAGCTGCCGGTAAATAACGTGTTTATTTTTTATCATATGTAAAATTTAAGAATTTATTAAAATTGAAAATTCCAGTGTACCGAAATAATTTGAGATCAGTGCAATTGTGAAATCAAAGCGAGGCTGACAAAACTTGAACGTTGAAAGAAAACACGAAGACGAAAACTCAAGAAAACTGGCAAGAAACTCACAAAAAAACATAGTTTCTGTAAAAATGTACACGATATTTTTTTAATTATGGCAGCAGAAAAGCATAGGAATGAAAGGTTTTGCCGGCCTGGTTTTCTGGTGTTCAGTTTTGCTTCGACAAGGATATCTTCGTGTTTACTTGCTTTGCCCATAAAAAACTCATAAAGTGAATCATGCAGTGAATGCATGTGTTTTGACTTCGATCAACGCTTTCTACTAAAACTGGAGAATGAACAAGGTATGCTGTAATATTTTTCTGGTCGTTTCACGATAAAAAACATATAGCCTCAACTTTGTTTGTCAAGGGCGAAGGCTTTAATTTTATTTTGTTTACAATATGTATACGAAAAGTACTTAACAAATGGGCAGAAAAATCATGTTTTCATTACATTTGGTCCATGTTTTTAAGTTTTATGTATGGAGAAAAGTTTTTTCTTCTATGATATCTGTTTAAACTGTACTTTTTCAACTTTAATGTGCCCAAATACTGAAATACATGAGCATTTAAAACAAATGCATTAGTTTTCTCGGCGCATCGTGCTTAGTATGAAGCCTTTAGAGTTGATGCAATTCATTTTTGTACTCTAACTATCGTTAGGCTAGCTTTTTGAACTTTTTGGGTAGATTTTTTAATCTAAAAATTGTTTCACTCCTGTGTTTTGTCGCGTAATCCAGAACGGGCCGGATGAGTTTCAGAGCGGGCCGGATGAGTTTCAGAGCGGGCCGGATGCAAAAATGCGGACCGCTCTGAAACGCTCGCTAGCCAATCAGATTGCTTTATTTTCATAGATAAAAAATAAATAGAGTTATGCATTTTTTATTTACATCCAATTAAAAACGCATGAAAATAAATACATCTTCTTCTAATATAGCATGACATGACATGACATGACGCGATATGACGTGATATGACGTGAGATAACGTGAGATGACGTGACATGACGTGACCTTACACGACATGACGTGACAGGACGTGACACGACATGACGTGAGATGACGTGACGTGAAATAACGTGACTTTACGTGGCATGACGTGACATGACGTGACATGACATTATATGACCTGACATGACGTGCATGACGCGAAATGGCTTGGCATGACGTGTTTTGCTATTTTTAGCATATCATAGTATTTATACTATATATTTGAAAGTAAATTTGCGTATCAGTTCTAAGCTGTTCTCTTCCAGCCTAAGGGCCTTCGCTGATGTTTGAGGTTTCTTATCCATTGGTTAATGTGGTTAAGTTATTCGAAATAGACCGCTGTAAATCATTTTGAATCGATGAATTGGCATGCGACAATGAAATCATTTTCGAGTGAATGAAAAGCTATGTCCCGGTTTCAAAAGTGGTGAAGGCACTTGACAGGAATGTTGAAAGCTTGGGTAGTGATAGTAATTCGAGCGGGGTACAAATTCATCTACTTCAACAAAAGTATCGAGCGAAAATCTGGAATGTCTGTAAGTGTTTTTCTGTTTTTATCAACATATCTTTCATTCATTCATTCATTCACTGATCAAACAATCCAGTCTTTATAAAACCAATATCTATGATTGAATCCACAATTACTATTCACAAATATTTTAAAACGGTAGTCCTTGAGAACATCTAAGATCTGTTAACTAATAATGTTTAAACTAATAACTAGTTAACTAATAATGATTAAACCTAAACTATATTCACAACAGATTATAAATGATCACACTATTAAAAATACTTAAAAATATTACATGCAGATGGTATTTAACTAAATCAAATTAGTGTTGTCGTTTTCTCTGAGAAACGTTTTAAATTGTCTTAACGACAACTCACTTGCCTTAAATTCATTTGGCAAATCATTCCAGCATTTTGCCCCTTAGTAACTAATTCTTTTTTTCAGGAAATTTGTTTTAGCTTTATCAAATTGAAAATTAATGCCGTTGTTTCTGAGTTCATACTTTTCGTTATTAGATAAACTAAACATATTAGCCATATTTTCCGGCGCTTCATTTTTTTTAAACTTGATCGGATCTCATAATTATGACCTACCCGTAATTATTCTTGCTGCTTTATTTTGTATTTTCTTCATTTTATCAGGCAAATAGTTGCTACAATTGTCCTAGACCAGACTACAATGGTCAAAGTAAGGGAGAAACAGAGATTTATAGACTGTGATTAAGATTTCTTTTGGGACAAACTGTTTAAGTCGCCATAGCATACCTAATCTTTTTGACACTTTTGTTATTACATTATTAACATGCTCATTTCATAAAAGCTGGTCATCGACAACGATCCCCTAAGTTTTGATTTGTTTTACCCAATTGTGATATTTGTTTTTCCTAATTTTATTAAACGGGATCGTCATCGATGTTATTCAGCTTTTTTCTTGAAACTATTATCATATACGGTGTTTTGTCTTTGTTACTAGTAAGCCATTGATGTACACATTCCAAATTGTTATAAAGATTACGCTTCAATTCGTCAGTCGACCTGGCTTTGGTAGTTAATTAGCATCATCAGCAAACCGTAGTTAACATAGCGAGAGGGTTTGGAAGGCCGGGTCACGTGTCAAAATATGTTGAAATTTTGGTCTCGTGAAAAATGTAGGGCATTAAACTGCGTTTTGTAATACAATTTACTACAAGCATTTCGAAAATATGCTTTTTTCACGCTACATACGAAGCGGTTCAAAACTTCATCGTTACATCGTAAATTGCGTAAGTAAAAGACGTGTTTTGAGCTAATTTTGAATCGCAAAGGACCTGTTGTTTCAGCTGTGCAGAGATACGCATATCGGATTACCATCATGATATCGTAATGCAACAAACAGAACACACGAGTGCATGTGGGCATTTACACAACTTGCGAATCGAAAAAGGCTTATGGTTTGGCTATTTTATTGCAATGCCCGGAGCAAATTGCTCAATACTTGGTTGCGAAACCAGCAGAAAGCATGTTGGAGTCGGAATCTTTAGAATACCGTCACAAAACAACGAACTTTCGGCGAGACTCGAGAAGCATGGATAAAAGTCATCACGAGGGACCGATTTAATAATAATAATAATAATTACAATATTTAATTAGATATTATGATTTTCAGCGGAGCCCTGAGCAACAAAAAAAACTATATATAATACCATATACTAATATATATATACTACCAATAACAATGATAATATTAATGTTAAAGCTTATAATGTCTTAGTGCGTCCCATTACTGCGGTATAGTGTCTTATAGTGACAAATGATTCTTAAGTTTATTTTCAAATGTTGTAAATTGTTCTGTATCCCGGATGTCAATCGGTAGACTGTTCCAGTCGTTAGCAGCATGGTAGCTGAAAGCCTGCTTCCTCCAATTTCTCTTGACGCGCTCCAAATGTAAGTTTTGTTTGTTTCGGGTGTTGTAGCTGTGGATGTCGGACGAGTACTTGAAGTTAAATTTAAAGTCGACGTTATTGTTTAAACACTTATGCATGATGAGGCAACGGTGAAAGTGTCTGCGCATTGATAACGGCTGCCAGTCTAACGATTTTAGTGATTCCGAGGCTGACGAAAGTGGATGAGCGTCAAGAATGATTTTTGCGGCTTTATTATGGAGGACTTGAAGATGATTCATGAGGACGGAATTGTTTTTATCACCCCATACAAAATCAGCGTAGTCAAATATAGGCATGACAAGGCTATTGACTAAAGTAAGCCGGGATTCGAGTGTTAAGAGGTGTTTAACTCTTCGAATGACACCAAGGCGTTGATAGACTTTGTTACAAAGTGTTTCAACATGATCTGACCACGATAATGTCTGATTTAAGGTTATACCAAGATATTTAAAAGATTGAATACGATTTAGTGGGCGGTCGTAAATTTGTCGATAAAAGACGTTTACGTCGCCAAATTAAAAATGGTGAGCTGTATGTTTGCGAAAAACATTTCAAGACTGAAGAAATTAGATCAGATAGTAAGTGTATTCATATTTCTATTAACATACAGTGCGTTTAAAAAAGCATAAAAGTACTTAGCATGTAATTTACATAATTATTATAAATGTCCTGCTGAATTTCTAAACATGCATAGCAGGGAATGTGTCTATTTTTTTTGCAATGTTTGTGGTTTAACTGTGGCATATTGAAAACCCTTCGTATTTTCTCTGTCAGAGCAACAGCAAGACACAAATTTAATACAGATGGAATAACTATAGAATACGAGGCCATTAACTTTTTGCATGGCTAGAAATCCAATACAGTATGGCGGAAAAGTATGCGTGCAGAGCGCAAAATAAATCAATTCAAAATGGCGACTCTGTATAGCACTAATAGAGGAAAAATGATGTTTCAGATTTTTTGTTTCATACCCTTAGAAATTCTCATACGTGCACGTCTAAAACGTCAGTATATAACACAAATATTAACTAGAACAAATTTCGTGACAAATCGATAAGGCTAAATGAGTTCCCTAGCTCGATAGATTCTTACCTCTTATTCCCCATACAAGTGTCTATTAAATCCCAATAATTGGCCAAAGTAAGCCTTTATTTTGGCAATAATCAGTTCACTCCGTTGGTTTGGCTGAATACACGTCTTGCACGTCTGAATACACTCGACAATATTCATTCGTTGTTTTGCGAAGCTTTTTAGAACGTATCTAGGCCTACGTCTTTAAGTAGGTTCCCAAACGCCATAAAAAAGTACGATTTAAGTGCAGTCGAGTCGTTGTCATTCGATCGGCCAAGCGCCGACATAAACACTGAACACGACATGAAAATCGAAGCAATACGTTGCTTCTTGTCTTCGTTCATGTCGCCATTTTAGAACTGTTGTCCATAGTGTTTACCGCTGTAATGTTTATTTGATCGTGGATGCAGAAATTAAGGCGCAAATTTGAGATTTGGCTTGGTAAATACACACTTTCTGTGGGAATCAACTTTTGCGATTTACGAAATTCATCAATACATAGGCAATTTACATATAAATTGTTTCTTATATATTTTTATAATCTTTACGCTTAGTAGTTGTATTAAAATGTCTGATATTCCGCCATTGGATTGCTATTTGCAAAGGAAATTAGCAATTGCAAGCCCTTCATTAATAGCATATGCTATTTAGGAAATAGAAAACATTTTCCGTGTTTCTATACACTTATAGAAACATGCGTGGGAGTTTGGGGGAACGAGAAATAATCAGTGGGAAAACGAGCCCGTAGGGCGAGTTTTTCCACGTTATTTCGAGTTCTCCCAAACTCCCACAAGTGTTTCTATAAGTGTATAGAAACACAGGAAAAAATGTTTTCTATTTCTTTCATAATATAACTCAAAAGACATTTTTTAAACTCGATTAATTTGCAAATTCTCATTACGTACGCATGACCTTTGCTCGTCAATTTCGCTACAAGAAAACAACTCTGTTTGAAAATTAACAGTCAAAAATGTGTAAAAGCATTAAAATTGTTTTTAAATAGTATTCAAAGTTTTATAATTCGCATTAAAATTTTTTAAATTTAAATTTTGGCGGGAAAATTTCCGTGTTTCTATACAGTTATAGAAACACGCTTCTCGACCAATCAGCACGCGCGTACTATAAATGTTATATTATAAATGCTAATAAAGCTCAACGTACACAGGATATAGTTTTGGCTTTAGATATTCCTTATCCAATGCTGAAAGCTTTGTACGTGCATTGTAGTACTAAGAAACCTCTACATCCAACGTGTGAATATCCTATGGTGTCTGTCTACCTAAGTGAACTAACATTTGTGGACTTGCGTAAATCTACAATTTATGTAATTTGAGCCTGCAGGTCAAACCGCATACTGTATTGGATTTCTAGCCATGGTATTGCTACAGTATGCATTACCTTGTTTCATCAGAAAATGATAAATTTAAACTGATTTGTTGCCTGTATCGCATCTCAACCCTAACCCTAAACATTATAGCATGTGTACAGCCTTTTTTGCTCTGCTGGTCCATAGACTATCCAGAAGACAGGGATTGGAAACGCCATTGTTTTGCGCGTGCTGTCCGTGATACGGCCTGTAGAACAACAATGTCAATGGCGAGATAATACGCATGCATTCAAAGGTGATTTTTGGCTTTGGTAATCCCATTAGAACTTTGAAAGAGCGATAGCTGCATTGACATTTATATTTTTGGTCAATATATATAAATGGAAAACCCTGAAATATATTCAAAGTAAAGTTACAGGGTTTGAAGTAGGTGTGTACAGAAACAAAATAATGGCGAGCGTTTTGTATTTCAAAATAATACGCAATCACTCGCAAGTGATTTTTTGTGTTGTTAGCGATAGCTGCATTCACATTTCTATTTTTGTTCAATATATATATATAGATGAGAAACCCTGAAATATACTTAAAATTATGTTGCAGGGTTTGAAGTAAGTGTGTACAGAAACAACAACGAAGGTGGCTATTTTGTAGTTCAAGATAATACGCATGCATTCAAAGGTGATTTTTTGCTTTATTAAATGAAAGAGAACTTTGAAAAAGCGATAGTTGCATCGTCATTTCTATTCTTGTTTAAAATATGTAAATGAGAAGTCTCAAAATTTATTTGAAGTGAAGTTACAGGGTTTGAAGTAGGTGCATACACTAACCACAACAATGGCGACATTTTTGTAGTCAAAAAGGGAACGCACGCATTCAATGGTGTTTTTTAGCTTTGTTAAACCATAAAAAGTTTGAAAAGTCGATAGTTGCATCGACATTTTTATTCTTGTTTAAAATATGTAAATGTGAAGTCCTGAAATATATATAAAGTGAAGTTACAGGGTTTGAAGTGAGGACAACATTAATTGCGATCCTCTCGTAGTTGCGCAAACAGAAGATTCAAAAAACCTCGTTTGTACAAGATTGGCATATCGCACAAAGTTGTAACTACCCTATTTGCATTAACATTGCATATGAGATGATAAATATATGTTGTAAAAGACAAGTGATGGCCTTCTCGTCAAGTTCCAGGGTTTGAAAGGAAACTACTTATGTACGGATGCTTTTTACGTGCGCCATTTTGATGTACATGCTACGACAAAACTGGATTATGATTAATATTTATAGTCAAAATGGAAAAATAAAAACGCACTTACCTTGGCAATAACTCTGTGCTTAAAGGCACATAAAAAATCAATATTAATGAGATGTACTTGGATTTAAATAGGCCAAATTACCAAAGGATTCATTTTTTTTTTGTTCTGATTAAGGCTGGTTGCCGTGGCAACTGATGATTGCTACGTGATAAAAGCGCATCACGGATGTCGAGTCAGCAACATTAGAGCTTTGCCCAGCGTTTCCAGTCCCTGTCTTCTGTATAGTCTATGGTTGGTCCAAAGAAAAATAGATTTTAATCTATGATATACAAATTGGCCTGGTATTCTATAGTAAAGCCATGATATAACTGGATAGAGATATAATGTATAGTAGAAATATATATTCTAGTAGAAACTGCTAAAAATTAACTCGCTTTAACAAATAGAGATTGGGTCAACTCATGGTCAATCTTTCTTCTAGGCCCTAAATGTAAGAGATTGGAGCCTGGAGCACTGCCATCATTAAATTTGACAACAAGTAGTGCTACTACTCAAGAGCATGATGTGTCTACGCGACAACATCAACACTGCGAGAGCTTGTTCGGCACCAACTAGATAAACCTGTGGTGTACAAGGTCCATGTCAAGACCTAAAGATGAAGGGATGGCTGAAAACAGAAAATGAGGACAGTGCCATTGAGGACAGTGAAAATGAGTGCAGTGACAATTGTGACATAAGTCTGTAACCGTTCATGGAATACCAATTAAATTTGAGTTCTGGATTGTTTCCATACCATAATCACACTTTATATATTAACCCACCTGACAAAGAGAACACTAAAAAGTATATGACCGAGTAAATAACAAAGTATTACAGACCAATAGAACTCCCAGGTGCATTGGGTCATATTAGATGAACTGAAGAAATTTTTGCAAAAGAAGTGTAAATAATGTAAAAATTAAATAACTATTTACAATATCACTTTGAAAACTATTTACATTTGCCAGTTAGTAATAAATTATATATAATAGGTTTATTTCATCAGTTCACTGGATTTCTTTAGATTTGTCCTCAAAGCCTTCTTTCGCTGAACATTTTCCTTAAGTTTATACTTATTTGCAATATCTCTTGCAAACGAGAAACATCTAACAGTGATATATAATCTTACAATATTTTCCAAACACAGAGACTGACATTCCTTAGATATTTCTACATCACAGTTTGTAATTATATTACACCACAAGCTTTTCACAAGAGAAGAAGCTAAAACTTCAATAACAATCTTGTCTACTGGTAAGCAAGTAACATTATCTTTATCTGTGTGCTTCCTAAAAACCAACTCACTAACTTCCATTATGCTTACTAACCATAAATGATTACTAACCACCTCTTGACAAAGATGAAATGTACTCATTATCTTCTGTTGCAGTTCGCATTGAATTCATTAAGGCTTGAATTTCTTTATTCCTCTGTGAGTCACTCCTTGAGCAATTCTTACTTTTATCATACAAATATCGTATGACATAACCAGCCAAATAGATCAATGGCCCATGTTCCTCTGGTGATAGAGCAACTTCCTCCTAGAATGAATTGGTAAAGGACAATCAATAAGAAGCTTAAATACCAATAATATAACACCAAGTGAAATAACTATATCTATTATATGACTATGACGTAATTCCTCCATATAAGAGCACGAGAACAGAACAAATAACAGGCCGTATTGCATGGTAAAATCCGTATTTCTCCCCTTCTATGCCAGTTAAACCGGTTTAAACAGAACAAAAATACAGATTTTTTGTCATATAATAAAAACCTCATTGAATGGTTTGGCATATAATACGGCCGGGTATTTTACTCGTTTCTCGCATTTTCGCTCGCCCGCGGCGGGCTCGGAAAAACACTTACGTAAAATACCCGGCCGTATTATATGCCAAACCATTCAATAAGATATATATACTGTAGAATACCCCATCATCAACCTTTTTATATTTCTGTGCATTGCCTTGACCTCATCAGAAAATGAGAAATTTAAACTGATATTTTGTTGCCTGGCCCACATCCTAACCATAATCCTAAACAATATAGCATGTGTACAGCCTTCTTCCTTCTGTTGGTCCCAAGAAAAATATATTTTAACTTACTGAAAGAGATATACAAAGTGGCAGGGTATTATATAGTTAAGCCCTAATTTTATATAGGTTTGGTATAACATACCATAGCTTATTATTAACCACCATACAAGGGCCTCTAGCTATGCCAGAAAACTCTACCTCAGGATCAGATGGCTCTTTATCTTTCTCAACGAGCTTCATCAGGCGTTCTGAAAGGTGAATCAACATCAAAAAGACCATCTTCTTGTCAGAATAAGGATGGAAATATTCTTGCCAATGCGCATTTGTTTTGCCATAAAACTCTTTGAGAAATTTATCAATACTCTTCGTACGTTTATGCTTTACAAGGAGATCATTCGTTGATGCTTTGTGCGCTCACCCTTTGATTTGCAAATTTTCGCACAGAACTCGCAAGGGAAATTCTTATTTCCTTCAACCTAGAGAAGCAGATTGAAGATAAGTTAGAGGTAAGGTTATTGAAAGATCATGGCTACATTTTTCTTGATTTTAAGCTCACCTCTTCATACGAGTTTTGTATTTCGAACAGCACTTCTTCGACGTTCATATCGAGCAATGCCACAGTTTGTCCAAAATCGTCGTTAAAAGACGAGTCAGCTTTCTTCGCTTTCACCAAACGCCAGAGAACTCTCCTCATCTATATCATTAAGGGGGTCCTCTACCAAAAAAAATATTTTCCTACCTTTCAATAGTATGAAACTCATCTGTTACTATCTTGTTTGGCTCGATAACAAATAACATTGTCTAGGAGCTGAACTAAAACAATCAACATTGAAACATTATCACCAGTTTTATAGGTCAAAAACTGGAAAAGCATTTGACGACTCGCATGGAAACTGTCACCACTTCAAAACTATTCAGCATAACTCAATTATTTTTGGTTCAACTCCTAGAGCTTGATATGATGAGTCCATGCTGAAAATTTCATCAAGATAGCTTCAATGCCTCTTCAGATATCCTGCGCGCAATAATGGAAATTCCTAGTTTTGCTAATTCGAGAAAAATGCATTTAAAGTTCAATGTTCGGTTTATCAACATGGTCGTCACATTAAGGTGGTCTTATACATTGAAAACTATTTTTCCTAATTTAATCATTTCCCCTCATTTTTACTCTAATATTATAGAATATGGGTGGCTGACACAAAATCACTCACTGTTACAATTTGTGGATTAGTGTTACAATTTTTAGTGATAGATAGTTGATTATAGTTTATATATTCGGTATATAAATGTGCCGTATATAAATGTTTCGGTGTATAAATGTTGTATATGCCAGTTTAAATAAACAAAATATTTGCAAGTGTATGCGCCTTATATTGGGAAACCTTTTATTACTTATATTATACGCACAAATGAAAAATTCGACATGGAGCTCCGCTATATTTCATATGGCACAAGCGAAAAATTCCACATGGAGCTCCCCTATATTTTCATATGGCACAAATTAAAAATTGGGCATGAAGCTCCCCTATATTTTCATAAGCTCACAAAATATACTAACACTAATTCGAGGTCGAAATCACATAGGCAAACACATCCTAAACGGGAGAGGTAGGCATATATATCATGAAAATGCCATGCTAGATTTTTTCAAAAATCTTTAACACGTACTATTTCAACACCTAAGTTTGGTTCCCAGCTGTGACCTCCGCCGTTGCCGTCTTTAAAAAGACACCAATGTTTAACCCTTCGGTTCCTTGAAATGTTATGGCAGATCGACTTTCGTCGGACTTTACATGATGTCCTCAATCAGTCATAGCCTTGAAGTGGAACCGTAATTATACAAAATATATAGCGTGAACACAATTTGCTTTCACGCCATTATAACGCCTCTCCCGCCTAAATATAACCGACTTGTACTTGGTGTAATTTGAAATAAAATCGTTTAAAATCACTATATAGCTAGGGAGAGGTAGGTGGGTACTCATTTGGAGAAAAAAACTTTTTCTTAAATGCTCCAATGCTCGCGATTTTCCAATAACATGTCGTTGCTATGGTGGTTGCTACGGGACAAAATTTCAAACAACCTGCTATTTTCCCCTATTTATCCATTTTCCGCAAAACAAATAGAAAAATTAACGCAAGAAAACGAAAAAGGGATCATTAATGATGCATAATATGGCTAATTTCAAAATAGGATTTTCTTTTAAAATTTTGTATAGGACCACCTTAAGGTCTAAAAACCTATACTCCACAGAGTTCGTATGTAGCGATTTTTGATGAAAATCCCTCTATTTTCTATAAGATTCTATTATGAATTTCCGGTTTGATGCACTATAAAATTCACGTGACGTACTTTTGCAACATGATATGCAAATGAGTCGGGTGTCGCTTAGAAGTTTGCCGGCCTTCCAAACCCTCTCGCTATGTTAACTATGAGCAAACATACTTGCTGAAGCACTATCCAAACATTTTGACCAATCGTTAATATAGATTAAAAATAGGTACGCTAAGCGTACATGTATCTGCTCATGGTGATCCCACTGTTGTCATGAAGGAATATTCTACAATTATATTTGGCCCTATATTGCATAAGTTACACATATTTTGTACAAAAAACATACACTTCATTCAACCAGTAACTTTTAAACAAAAAGAGATTGGTATTTAACACATTAACTGGCAGTACCCTACCACTGACAAGTAAAATCATCTGGCATTAGACAGAGTAAAATACTAAAGTAGGGCGCATCTGGGCGCATTGCCAGCTAATGGGGTTTATATATTAATTGTTAAATGGGATTCTAATAAGGTTCTAATAAGGTTTTCATATTAATTGTTAAATGGTGTTCACAATTTACAGTATTACCATGCCAGGCTGTTACTAACATATGACAAATAAAATGGCTGATACAAATTTCACTAGCAGAGACTTTTCCATCACATAGCATAACATAACAAAGATTTTATTTAATTTTATGATGTCATTGCTGAAACATGTTAGGTTCACAATCTTCTCGATAGTCCATACTATACTACAATCAGGTATGCGTTTTGCAGATGGAAGATTATTGAGTGTAAATTATATACATTTATTAGATCTAACCAGGAACAACTGCAAAAAATGCAACTATAGGTCCCTGGCAGGAATAGAACCTGCGGCCCTGCGATTCCGGCGCAGCGCTCTAACCAACTGAGCTACAGAGTCCAAATGTCGAGCTATAATTACAAGTTCATGTATGTATATACTAGGGTACTGCCATGTTAAGTTGTGGGTAAATATAAAGATTTTGTTTGCATCTCACTCGATTGAATAATAATTGAAGGGTTTTGTAGATGGAAGATTCAATCTGGTATGTGAGAATATTGTAGATGCATGGATGTTGTCAGAATACCAGGTGTCGCTAACACACCGTCGCACAGTTTCAAAGGCCTTTTTAAACACATTGATACACGACTTCAACATGTGGTATTCAGGGATGGAGGAACACAAATGAACTATTTATTCCACATGGATGTATTACTGTTAGCAAATAGGTCATATTATTGAAGTGCATTCATCAGTAGCAAATGTTAACAATGTTGAAAATCAGAAGTATAATTTAACAGATGTATATAGTCGAAAGTTTGCAATTTTTCAACATGGCAAATATTTAACGACATTCGAAGAAATTTAAATGTAATATCCCTGGAAAACCATTGAAAAGTTGACATAACAGGTTGCCCGTTTTCTAATATAGAGTGAAATTATTGGAGACAATTATGAACTTTATGTTACGTTAAGCAGTTAAAGAGTATATCTACAACACGAAGTATTCCCAGGTGGTCATCCATCCAAGTTCTAACTTCCACGTCCAGGCTTAACACTGGTGATCAGACGAGAACCGTTGTTTTCCTGGTGGTATGATCGTAGACATTCGAAAGTTTTCAATTTTTCAACATGGAAAATATTTACCGACATTCGAAGAAATTTAAATTACATTTCCCTGGAAAACCATTGAAATCTTGACATAATAGGTTCCCCGTTTTCCAAGATAGTGTGAAAATATTGAAGACAATTAAGAAAATTATATGACGTTAAGGAGTCAAAATGTAAGTCTACAACACGACGTATTCCCAGGTGGTCATCCATCCAAGTTCTAACTTCGCCCGACCAGGCTTAACTTCGGTGATCAGACGAGAACCCGAGTTTTCCTTGTGGTATGGTCGTAAACATTCGAAAGTTTGCAATTTTTCAACATGGCAAATATTTACCGACATTCGAAGAAATTTGAATGTCATTTCCATGGAAAACCATTGAAATCTTGACATAATAGGTTCCCCGTTTTCTAACATAGAGTGAAAATATTGGAGACAATTAGGAAAATTATAAGACGTTAAGCAGTTATAATTACTGACGGTCATAATAACCTATTGTCACAGAATAGACATGAGCAGAAGGTCCACTCCGGGGTAAAAAGTGTGCCAGAATGTCAGCCGACTTCCGGTGTGGCCGTCATGTTGAAAGCAACCAAACCAGATGAAATTTTTTAGGAGTTAGTATGGCGGAATACGAAATAGAGCCACTAAAAGTGCTCTAGCTTTTTATATATCCAAGCGAAACTCAGGATACTTTGAAATGTATAAAGAAAAGGCTGTTCTTTGGTTTAATTGTCAATATGAGGATGAGAAACGAATTTAATCGTGGAATTTGGCCATTGTCATACATATTTGTCATACAAGTTATATAGCTTTTGTGAGCTTAGTCATCGCCGTACGATATGTTTTGAGTGATAAGTTGGTGATATTTCACGGTATATAAAACGAAAAAGGACGTACACGCCATGGGCAATGAAGGAAATAAACTAGTTCATAGAACTTTCTGTGAATCTGTGATCAAGCTTTGACGAATTGACAGTACTCACCAACTACACCAAGAGCAAAGAAATATTAACTTGGCATATTGGCCTGCAATGGTTTTATATAAAAGAATACTGAGATATGAAAGAAATTGCTAGCTACTTCGTCTTCAAAAATAAATTTGGGGATAATATCTTGACTTGAACCTATTGGAAAAATCCTTTGGCTCTGGCTTTACGAATTTGGTATCACAAGGCCTCCTATGACGTTAGGGACCGGACATTAATAATGGGAGGGGGGGTGGGGCGGTGGGTGAGAGAACTATTTTTCTAGAGACCGCCACCAACAGCAAGACATTTATTTTCAAGACATATATAATAGAGACCGCCCCCCTTTTCTCACCCACGTCCCCCTCCCATTATTAATGACCGGTCCCTTATGACTGTTCATTGATATTGGAAAAATAGTTTTAAAGATCAATGCTTGGATCAATCAAGGGACGTAATTTACAAAACAGACAATGAAAGACCTGATTTATTTTTATGACAGTTTTAATTATAAATCTGTGAGAAGATTCTAATATACACTCTAGTTTTTAAGATTGTGTTAACAGTTTACTCTACAATGAAGGGGAAAATAATCTGAAGATGATAATTTTTTCTGTTACTCAAGTTTATGTTACATTTAGCACCAAGTATATTATTGTTGCTATCACCTTAGTTATTAAGACTTGTTGGCAGAGTAATATATCAGGCAATAAAACTGGTTTCAACTTGCAACAAAATCTGAATTTGGTGCATGCAAATTGAAGTGTTTTTTTTACAAAGGAAACCAAGTAAATGAAACTTTGACATCTAGTTTTTTTCTACTGTGTACAAGTTGTACAAGTGCAAAAATGTAAAAAAACATTTTAATTTGATTTTAGTTTGGTATGGTTCAATCTTGTTTCAGACTCTGTGAATTATATGTTTGAAAGTTATTCTATATTCCAGTTCATTTATATTTGTGCAACATACCTATATTATTGTTTGCCTTAAAATATGGCAGTTGATTTTTTAACTGTTTCAAAATGCTGCATTGACTAATCGATTATTTCTCCATAAAATCAGAATCAATTAGAAACTTCCAAACCTCTATTAAGTACTGGACCTACGTTATCAATCCGTAATGACTACAACCAATGTCGTACTCAACGGGAAACTAGGCGTAATGTCATAAATCCAACGAATGATTTAATCATTCAATTATTGTAGAATCAATATCAATGTATTTATAAATATTTTACTCTTTTCATACCTATACTTCTTACTAGCTGATATCTACGCTGATTTTCCATGAGCATTGATTTTTTTTGGGCGAAACGACTTTTTTATTTCTTCGTCCAACTAGTTCCAGAATACCGAGTTGAAAACACCCAAAACAATGAGCAAAGTCCTTGCGGAAACTATCGCTAGAGGAAAACTGGTTTTATATCTTTAAAAACTTTCATCCACAAAAATTCAGTACAACAATACAAAATGTCCAACAATCCAAAAAGTCCAACAATCTCAACACTGACGCTATAGAGAATTTCTTTGGCACCATAAGGCAGCAAGGAGGAAAGAGTGACAACACAACGCCATCCCAATTCACCAGTGCCTTCAGGAAACTTTTTAGCTCCTTCCTTACATTGTCAGAAGGAAATTGCGCCGCTGATTTTGATGAGCTTCTTGCAAATTTTGAAAAGAAGCCAAAAGCAAAGCCACTTGTTACCAAGCCCAACATGCCTCGCACATTAGAAATTGGACCAACTGACTATAGGGATCAATGCAATGTTAAACCTGACATTGTTAAGAACAATGCCACTGCATATGTTGCCAGTTACCTCATCCATAAATCTGTGAAGATCCACACCTGCCCCACATGTACAAATGCCATCCAATGTAATGACCTAGATGATAACAGGAAGCTGTTTTGTTTCTGCAAGGCCTTTGATCAAACAGAAAACACATTTGGAGGTCTTCATACTCGTCCAACAAATTGCTTTCTGGACTAGTACATCATGAAATTGGAAGATGCATTTTTCAAAAACTTTTCAATTTACACAAAGAGCTTGACTGTTGGAAAAGATATTCTCATGCTGCTCAAGATACCCCTACCATTTAAATGCTGTGATGAATTTCCATTGGAATGTGTACAAAAATTGTTTTTGAGGTTGTGCATTTACTACAACTTGAAATTTGCCAATCGTGAACTTTCCATCACTAATTAAAAAGAAGGACAGCAAATATTTGAAGGTAGCACATCTTTAACCATGCACACTGGACAATATGCTGTGTTGCCAAAACATTTTACTTAACAGTAACTTCTACAAGCTATATTGTTTAAAATCTTTTACACCAGAGTACAGAAGGACTGAACTGTAAGATACAAGACTCGTGTTAAATCTAATGTTGATGGTAATGATATACAGGTGAAATTACTAAGATGTTGCTACACTGAGTAAATCTACACCGGGCAAGCTCAAAAAATCAACTTGACCACAGTGAGAATGCAACCCACAACCTCTGGTTTACAAGACCAATGCATTCCAGACTGAGCTACACCGCCAATACAGTTTGAATGTGTAATATTTTTAGCTCCTTCAATATTCTTATCTCTAAGACGGTAAACCTAATGATGCCGATGGTAAATGAAAACAGGTGAAATCATTAAGATGATGCTACACTGTGTAAATGTACATGAGATTAGTGTGTTGCAATTTTGGGTCATGAACTGTAACTTCTAGCAAGTTAGTCTGCTCCACAATTGCTTGATAGATGTGAACAAATATCTTACCGTTATCCAGCAATCAAAGCTAAAAATTATAAGCCAGTTCTGGTGAAAATGGATTCAACTCGCGCAATTAACTGTGTTTAGTTCAAAAACTTGTTTGTTAATGAAGAAAAGAAGCCCCTTTCACTGATCAGGTATATGATTAATGTGTTTAGTAGTACGACTGGTATAACGCTACGATACAGTATAAATATGCGCTTGAAATTTAAAAAGTTCAACCTACTGCCATCTAAAAACAAGACATGACGTATTTTTGTTCAAGTTAAGTCGAATAATAGTTGCAATTCAAGCAAAACTCAGAAAAATAACATATATATCCATCGGGTGACTTTCGCCTTTTCAGGTCCCAAAACAGCACATAGCAATGCGTATTAAAATGACAATTTTAGCATCATTAAATACTCTTTTATTAAAATATAATGGATAATCTACCTTTCTTTAGTACGTCCTGAAAATTTCAATGATATCCACCATAAAATAACGACGATATACTCATTTAAATTTATGAGACATGGCGGCCAAGACGCCGGATGCATTTCAACATGGCGGCCAAGACGCCGGAAGCAACATGTGCTGGCACAAAAACTTCAAAGGTCGGAATGAGAGTGGAGTTTCTGCTCATGTCTATTCTGTGCTATTGTTCTCTCCTTGCATTATACCAGCGAATGCAGAGTGCGCTTGCTGGCACATAGCATTACTAATAATAATACAGCCTACACACAGCAATATTAAAAATATTCCAGCCTGCACACAGCAATATTAAAAATATTGCAGCCTGCACACAGCAATATTGAAAATAAATGCAGCCTGCTCACAGGATTAGAATAATGCTGCCAGCATGGCGCATTAAGGTGGCAGTGCTCTCTTCGAGCAAGCTAAAGACCCCTCACAACCACTACCAGACGTTCGTCAGGAAGAAGTGCTATCATCAGGTGCCTCAAGCTTTGCCACCTGAAGGTGAACTGAATCCCTCATTTCAATCTGTTGAATTTATACAGCAATAGTCTGCCTTGCGCTTGTGGTATTTTATCGAACATCTGCACATGCGCAAAACACATTAAAAAGTTTTTATTCGTGTCTTATTCTGTTTAATTAATTCTGCACTTAGAATTGGTGCATCTCTACATTGCTCTGCTGCTTTTCCGTTTTTGATGAAGATTCAGTCATAACTTTCGTCTGCAATCGCCGCGCAAGGCAAGCGTTTGCTCTAACATGCACATATTCAGCTGTTGTATTTATGCTGCAATTTCTTGGATTGCGCTTGTGGGATTTGAAAGAACAACACGCTTGCTCATTGTGATTCAGTCCACCAAGCAGCACCCTAATCTTAGAATCTAAAACAATTACTTTTGATTCGGTTCGATGCCTAAAATCGCTGCGATCGTAAAGAGAAGGAACAATACGTTTAACCAAGGGACACGTTAAAATGATGTTTGTTTTGTATTTCTTGCCGTTTATTTATTTTGACGTTTATTTATTTTGATGTTTGGGAAAGAACAGTCTTTCCTAATACCGACGGTTTCTCGATTACGCTCCGAAGAATACGCGAAGGCGAAACAAAAAATTAGGCGGGAAAGAAGGGAAAGGAAAAGAGAGGGGAGTGCAACTAGCAAGTTTCTTCCGACAAGTCTTGTAGCAAGTTGCTATGCACAAACCTTGTTGCTATGCACGTTACACAATAATTATGCCGTAATTTGATAATAGTGATGACAATGACAAATGTGAAATCTGATCGTGATATTCATATCAAGATGTAAGTTGATATGCTCTTTTTGAGTCTTCTATTTTCGTATTGTTCATGAATAATTAATATTTGCTTTGTGAGATTTAGTTGAAAACCGTTAATAAATAATTTTATTTTGTTTATTCAGGTCTTGAGGTACTGCATGCAAGTACTCATAATGCACATGGTCAACTAATCCTTTGGTGGATTCAGATGGAAAGGAACAAACATAACATAGTCATCGGGCAGTTAAATGCATGTTTTATATGCCTGTGCAGTATTTAGGCAATACTTGTGCTGAATGCTCAGTATTAACAAAGAACTTAAGTGTTCGGTTGGTGAGATTAAATAAGAATTCTGCAAGTACCTCTGATAATCTAAATAGATCAAGGACAAATAAGAGGTAAATGATGAAAAAAGAAGGCGTATTAATGTTGAAAAGAGAGAACAATACTGGAGATTTAAGGCTGTTCAAGAAAAGCAGATGAGGAATATGACTCAGGAGAGTAATGATGACCTATTGGTCATGTTCAAGTCAGCTGATAAAGGAATTAGGTGGCATCCACTGTATGTATATTGAATGTTGGGTATATTATTGCATGATTATAAGCAATTTAGTAAATTATTATTCATTTTAAAGATCAGACACCATTTTACCATATATTTATATAATTATGTGGAAATAATACATGTATTTCTGCTTTTTGGCCCTGTTGTACCTCGTTTTCGGAGAACAAAATTACTGACTTTAAAATGACCTAATCTTTTTATTGGTGATTACAAGGAACATGTGCCTCAGTTTTATTGCTAGTATTGTTCACACACTGAATGATGATTCTAAAATATTTGGGGGGGGAGCAACCCAGGTAAAGTTTCCTTTGCCCAATGATGATGATCAGTAATATATAAATATATACTCAAAATTAGTAACAAACATGCATATTTTGCATTGTGTGGGAAGGACATTTTTAAAAGGAAACATTATGTAATATTATACTAAATTTGATAAACGTGGTTTTTTAAGAATAAGGATTTTATTTTAGAATCAAAGAGGGCTGTATTACTGACACCTGTAACTTAAAGGAAGTTAGTATTAATAGTTAGAAACAAAATCATATTGTACTGTATGTTCTTCCAGTGTCATCAAGACATGTCTTGCATTGTGGCACCGTTCAAGGGCAAGCTACCAACTACTTAAAGAGTCTGGTTTCATCGAGCTTCCTTCTAAGAGACTACTACAGTACCACAAAGGGAAAATTAAACAGGTAATTCTGAAATTAAGAAAACATATAATTTATCGATTTATGAACACTTAACTTAGTGACGATTTAGAGTTACAGTAAATTAACTAATAATCGCTCACTCTCTAACAAACGTCCACTCTCTATTAAATGCGATAGATGCCCCAGTCAAACCAGGCGCCCTCTTCTATTTAACAACCCCTTACCTAAAAAATACCCCCTCTAGGCAGGGGTTATTATTGGATTTAATTAAACATTATTACAGTAACGTTATTCTTCATACATATAGATAATCAGTTTAATCAAAAGGACTTATTTGAATCGTGTAGTGAGCATTATGAATCTCTATAATTTTTAGACACCTGGTAGGAACATCAACATGCTTAGCTTAAGTACTTAAAGAAACTGGCTGATGATCAACGTATCTCAGCTGTAGGACGTTGTGGTTATGTTACATTTGATGAAATGTCTATTCAAGTAAGGAATTAGATCTAATTATCATGTATTAGTTCAGATGTTAAGATGTTAATAAGCAGGCCTGTTTCTAACGCTGCTCCAAACTTAACAGTAGGTGCGGCAGAAGAGCAACATATGAATTAGTTAGATGTAGCAGAGTTAAGTGGAGTGTTGATAAGTTAAAGTTCACCTGCAGCATTATGATTCATATGATAATAATCTCTAATTTTATCTACACCTGTACTAAATATAGATATATATTATTTATTCCATTTACTTATTTAATTTAATAATTATGTGATCACATTTAATATATTTGTTTTGTCTTAAACAGGATGATATTCAACTTCGTAGAAATGGAGAGTCTTTTGAATTAGTTGGCGTAGTGAACATGGGGAAAATTTACAATGATATACAGCTATTGGAGACAGGTATATACTTGCGAGTGATTATATATAATCAATATATATGATGCAAGCGTATTATGGAAATTACTGCCCAGCGTAACGTACGTATAAAAGCCATAATTATAGTCGTCCTTCTTTAATACTGTATATCACGTCATATGACATTTCTTCAGAGTAAATGAATATAGTATGACTTGAATATAATGAAGACGAATCTATGTTTCTGTCTATATAGCTTTAATGGGCACAGTACGTTATGCTGGGCATTAATTTTTATATTGCAGACAGATACATTTCCAGAATTCTTACCCTTTCACTCCTGTTACATATATAATGAAGCATAATTATTTTTTATGAAATATATGTTTGCAGTACTAAATTCTTTAAAATCTTATGGTTTAAATTAAGGAAAAGATGAGTAAAGATTGCAACCCACCTACTGGAATTCATGTTCATTTGTTCAACTGGTTTTAGAGCTCCAGTATGTTACTATCCCGCAGTTGAAGTTGATCCCATTGCCCTCTACCACAAATTTTGGGATGTTGTATTTGACCTTGGTGAATTTGGATTTAAAGTCCTTATGGCAATTTGTGATGGAGCTCAAGCCAATCGAACGTTTATTCAGTTACACTTTGGTAACGTGGATGATCTTTTGAAACTACATGTCACTACAACTAATATTTACACTGGAGAACCATTGATATTAATGGTAGATCCATCGGTAATTATCATAGATAACCTCTTACTATTCATACAATCACATCTTTCAATAAATATATCATGAATCATGATGTGCGTTCCCAAAGACGTTGACTGCGTGCATGCAGTAACAAATTATACCGATTCTTTATTTAAAGCACAATTTTAAAAAACTCAGAAACAACCTTATGAAGAGCACTAGTGGGAAAAGTCCACGTCACTTCAAGCTTGATGCACACGAAATTCTGTGGCGTCATTTAAAAGAAGCATACATATATGACGTGGAACATAACGCTATCCAAACCTTCAAGTATCTCACGCCACAACACTTTGATCCTAGCAGTGCTGAGAAAATGCGCAACTACTTGGCAGATGATGTTCTTGGAAAACGAATGGTAGAAATAGTTCATGTAAGATTTGGTGTTGAACTTAAATTTATCGGTTTAGCCTTTAGGTGGACCTCCCCTTAAAAGTTAATGTGCCATTCTACTAACGCCGGACGATTTTACTCATCAATGGTCATAAGATCACGCACGTATATGTTGAACATAATAGAAAATTAATCTTCCTTCAAAATTGGAGAACGTAGTTATTTTCATTGTTTTAGAACTACCAGAATCACTTGAAGAGTGAAGGCAAAAACGAAGATCAGCTCAATAAAACAATTGAATTCCTTAAAGTGACAAGTAATTTGTTAAAGAACTTTAAAAGCAATAGGCCATACAGGTATGTATACGACGAAAAGTTGCAGAATGTTTGGCCATATATCGATATATGAGTGATAATAATAGGGTCAACCTAACAGGGTCTAATCGTAATTCCATATCAGGGCCATACTGATATAGCAAGTGGAGTAACACATCATTACATTATTGAACGGGTGCATGTACTAGGTATCCATGCGATGAGTAAAATCATACGTGGTTATCTATGGAATATAATACTTCTGGAATATATAATCCACGAAGCTAAACATGCAAGTTGCGAATTTGATATAGAGACAAATGAAGGATTAAGTCACTGTTATTCCTATTTCCCCAGGAGTATGGATGACCCTCGGTTCATTGAAAACTAATTGTGTATAGAATGGTTCCAAAGATGGGAAACACAAGTAAAAGCAACGGAAGGTTTACAACCTAAGGAAAAGGAACGAATGTTTTTATCCAGGAAGACCAAGTTTGATGTATTTTCAATGGTGATTGGCTTTTACAGGTACTGCAGTACTTTACTCAAAATGTTTCCCGGAGCATCTATCACCGCACGCCTTACCGACCAAGATGGAAAATTGTTTTGGCGAACAGAGAGCCTTGAATGGCCAAGCTGATAACCCAACTCTGATGCAAACAGGTATGTACAGTATATAATAACAACATATACATGCATGTGCTAAATTAATTCAATGTTGAAGGTTTTTGTAGATGGAAATTTCGAGCGAAAATTACATACATATTTTAGACCAAACCAGCTAAGTCTAAAATAGATGTATACAAAGTGCTGCTAAATTTGTATTTTCAAGACATCCAGATTAGTGACCATGCAATAGTAGGTGTATAATTTTCGCTCGAAATTTCAGTCTAATAGTAATATCAGTTCGAGCGAGATGCTCCAAATCTAGAAAGGTAATTTTATTAATTCCAATCTTTTTTGAAAGTTCAATAGTAAATACTCAACTAGATACCTTAATCATGTTATTTGCTAAAAGCGTAGAGCTTAAACGGAGCTGCTATACATGACGGTTTTAAGGGCTTCTAAATTCATTGCAATTCCGTTCTTTGAATTTCAGAACATGCTATTATAGGAATAGTACAGATGCAAGAATATAAAGGTAGCAAAAAGAACTGTACGACAGCAGAAGGCCAATTCGTATTTAGTAGTTTTTAGGTATTGTATAGGATATATTCGCAGACAGTGGAATCCCGCTATCTCAAACTACGGCTGCATGTGACACAGGCTAACTATGTCTCGAAAGATTAACAATCTCGAACACATTGTCCATTGTTAATTGAGTACTGTTTAATGTAATTTAATTTTCTTTAAATTTACTTTAATTTAAATTAAATTTACTTTAATTTAAATTAAATTTACTTTAATTTAAATTAAATTTACTTTAATTTACTTTAATTTACTTTAATTTAAATTAAATTTACTTTAATTTACTTTAATTTACTTTAATTTTCCTGAATTGAATTGGAATTCTGATATTACTTCCAAAAATGCTTCGCAATGCTCTGTAGAATTTCAAGATCTCGTATAAGATTTCTTTCTGCAGCAAGTTAACCCATATCCAACGAGACTTAACAACATCCTTGATCTAATCCTGACCAACACTCCTGAGTGTGTTATCGATGTATCGTGCATATCACCAAAATCAATGGACATTTTCAGCGACCATAATCTTCTGTTCTTTGATTTCAACGTGTTTGTCAAGTTATCTTCCAGTAACACGCGAAATGTCCTAGATTACCGTTCAGCAGACTGGCAGGGTTTATTCAGAACTCTTTCATCAATAAACCTCTCGCCATCACTATCCTCAAATCAATTTAACTTGGACAATCCTGAAAACTATTCCCATAACTTGAGCACAGATATTAATCCTGGAGATATCAACAAGGACTGGAACCGTTGGTGCGACTGTTTTATGGATGCTGTGCATCGTCATATCCCGAGAAAAATTATTAAAAAACGAAAATCTCCTCCCTGTTTTTACAGTGAAATCCACCACCTGTTGAACAAAAAAGAAACTGCCAGAAGAAAATCCAAAAAGAGCTGCAGTAATAACCTCTGTGAAAACTTCCGAAACCTTCGCCGTTCGTGTAAGTCGCTGATATCACGAAAGGGAAAAGAGTTCTTTCAGTCTTTGCCTAGTCTTATGAAAACAAACACAAAAAGATTCTGGTTATTATTCAAATTCACATCTAATTCATCCAGTGTACCAAATAAAATGAGCTAGAAACGTGAGGAGGGAACTGTCACAGCTGAAAATCCTCAAGATATTGCAAACCTCTTAAACAACTTCTTCTTTTCTATGTTTAACCAACCTCTTTCCCAAGAAGAATATGACACTCGTCCAGCTTCCACCACTGCCTTCTGTGACCCCATCAGTGATATCAACATCTCACCTGATGATGTTCAACGCATTCTTCTCTCTCTCGATGAGAACAAAGCTACTGTTCCAGACAGAATTCCGGCAAAGTTGCTTAGATGTTGTGCACCATACATTTCCTCGTCCCTTAGTGATCTCTTCAACAAAAGCTTGACTACTGGCAGTGTTCCAGCTCAATGGAAGGTCTCTAACATAATACCCATCCCCAAAGGTGGTCAAAAGAACGAAGTTTCAAATTATCGACCCATATCTTTATTTCCTATAATATCAAAAGTCCTCGAGCGTTGCATATACAACCAATTGATCAATCATATCTCAAATGAGCTGCATAACCTCCAATTTGGATTTCTCAGGGGTAAATCTACAACATCACAACTCTTACAAGTTCTGCACGAGTTCGGTGAGTCACTCGATAAAAGAATCCAAACTGATGTCCTTTATCTTGATTTTGCAAAAGCTTTCGATAGGGTTGATCATCATCTGCTTCTCAAGAAACTGAGTAATTTTGGAGTTTGTGGAAACTTACTGAGCTGGTTTCAAAACTATTTTACAGACCGCCACCAAAAAGTTACCATTTTGGGCAAAACATCGCCATCCTTACCAGTTATATCCGGTGTTCCTCAGTGTTCAATTCTTGGTCCGTTACTGTTTCTAGTATACGTAAATGACCTGCCTCAAAAGTCCACTACATCGTCTGTTGCATTATTTGCTGATGACACCAAGTGTTATCATGCTATAAGAACAACAAAGGACGTAAACGATCTTCAATGTGACCTTGATGGTATTAGCCAATGGTGTCGGACATGGCGCATGTCTGACAGTGTAACATTAAAAATTGCCAAATTTAACACTTTAACCTTTCAGAACAGTTTTTATAATAGAGCTCCTAGAGTTTTCAACTCTCTACCACCACATATCCGAGAAGCAGGCGTTACTATTGGCCAATTCAAATCCTACCTGTTGACTTACTATCATACTATGACTGAACAAATATATGATATTGATGTTCCACAAACGTTTAAAAGTATATGTGTTAAGTGTCACGCGTGTCGTTCGTTGTCAAGTCTTGTGGTTAAAATGTATTGTAAATAATGTATTATTGTTTGTATTTAGGAACCCTGTAAATGGAGCAATAAGCTCTGTAGGGTTAACCTGCCTAATGGCTAAGTTTGTAAAAAAAAACAAGAAAAAAACAAACAAACATAAAACAGATACATATTAAAGTTATCATTATTTAATATCAGATATACCAAACGCAATCACATATAGCTCTATAGACTATAGTCTCCATGGCCCTGGCCAGTTTTCTCAGCAGATATCGTCAGGACACCCAAAATATTACAATTACCTGTAAACTACTACATCATTATTGAACTTGTCATACTCAAATCTACATACTATCTAGAGCTGAATTCGTGTTGAACATGTGTTCACATTCATGGGTGAGTTGATGTAGTCAGTAATACGTGGGTTGCACTAAACGTCACGGTATCTCACGTGACAGTGAACGTGAAATGCGGACAGTCATGAAGTAAGTACGTGATGCTAATTCTTTATAAGTTTTACTATATAATATGTACCTGGTATTTGATGGCAAATGCCTTTACTCTATAGGCTGTATACAGTGAATGAAATAATTAGCGTCATTTCTTCCGATTTCTGTATATGTATAAGGTTATTGCATAAAATCGATGATACTGTTCGTTATATGTTGTTTTGCAGCTTTTGAGAATTAGAGATCATAAGCCGGATACTTACTGCGATGACGTACATGTAAGTTCAGTTTTCAGCACTTCCTTGATGTAATTCAGCTTGTAAAAGTGAAGGGAAGTGATTTTTCCCTTATAAGATTTTCTGTGACCACTAAGTAGGCAATGGGAACACTTTCGGATATTTCTGACTCTACCTGGTTGTAAAAGAAAAAACACACATTGTTTTTAATACCAGAGCTCTATAAATAATTTGAAAATGAGAACACGATGTATTTAAATGCATATTAGGGGCTCATAATAGCATGGACTAGGAGGGGACAAAGATAATTTAATAAACATTCAGCGACACAGACTATACATTCAGCGAAACAGACTATACAATGCTGTAGCGTAACAGTTAAGTGATAAGTGAAGAAGAGGTAATAAAAATAACTTCCTTTTAATGCATGTACTGGAAGTGAAACATACCAAAATCTACTTGTCTGTACATTTACTAAACTACACACGTAGCAACAGATTGCAGCAAGCTTATCAACAAGTTGCAACAATGTTGTCATTTTATCAATCTGGTACAAGGATGTCACACACGACTTGTTAACAAGTTGTTGAATTACAGGATGATAACAAGTTGTTACTTGTTAGAACAACTTGCAAGTTGTCAACAAGTCGTTGACAACTTGTCAAACTGATATTTCATCAACATGTTTTCGCATTCGTATATGCATATGCTTCACCATGAAGATTCCGACAACATAACAAATTTCCAATTTTCCGACGGGTCTCAACGATAGGGGGGGCCATGGCCCACCTGGCCCCTCGGCCACGGCGCCACTGATGACATGACGTCACCAGACCTTCGTTGCCCGAATGAGAAGACAATTTTTGCCCGAATAGATAAATTCTCAAAAAATTGGGGGGGGCTGCAGCCCCCCCCCCAGCCCCACCCTCCCGTACGCCTATGTTAAGACTTGTCGGGCGAAGTTAGTACTTGGATGGGTGACCACCTGGGAATACTTCGTGTTGTAGACTTACATTTTAATTGCTTAACGTCTTATAATTTTTCTAATTGTCTTCAATATTTTCTCTCTATCTTAGAAAACGGGGAACTTATTATGTCAAGATTTCAATGGTTTTCCAGGGAAATGACATACAAATTTCTTCGAATGTCGGTAAATATTTGCCATGTTGAAAAATTGCAAACTTTCGAATGTCTACGACCATACCACAAGGAAAACACCGGTTCTCGTCTGATCACCGAAGTTAAGACTTGTCGGGCGAAGTTAGTACTTGGATGGGTGACCACCTGGGAATACTTCGTGTTGTAGACTTACATTTTAATTGCTTAACGTCTTATAATTTTTCTAATTGTCTTCAATATTTTCTCTCTATCTTAGAAAACGGGGAACTTATTATGTCAAGATTTCAATGGTTTTCCAGGGAAATGACATACAAATTTCTTCGAATGTCGGTAAATATTTGCCATGTTGAAAAATTGCAAACTTTCGAATGTCTACGACCATACCACAAGGAAAACACCGGTTCTCGTCTGATCACCGAAGTTAAGACTTGTCGGGCGAAGGTAGTACTTGGATGGGTGACCACCTGGGAATACTTCGTGTTGTAGACTTACATTTTAACTGCATAACGTCTTATAATTTTCCTAATTGTCTTCAATATTTTCACTCTATCTTAGAAAACGGGGAATTTATTATGTCAAGATTTCAATGGTTTTCCAGGGAAATGACATCCAAATTTCTTCGAATGTCGGTAAATATTTGCCATGTTGAAAAATTGCAAACTTTCGAATGTCTACGACCATACCACAAGGAAAACACCGGTTCTCGTCTGATCACCGAAGTTAAGACTTGTCGGGCGAAGTTAGTACTTGGATGGGTGACCACCTGGGAATACTTCGTGTTGTAGACTTACATTTTAACTGCTTAACGTCTTATAATTTTCCTAATTGTCTTCAATATTTTCACTCTATCTTAGAAAACTGGGAACTTATTATGTCAAGATTTCAATGGTTTTCCAGGGAAATGACATCCAAATTTCTTCGAATGTCGGTAAATATTTGCCATGTTGAAAAATTGCAAACTTTCGAATGTCTACGACCATACCACAAGGAAAACACCGGTTCTCGTCTGATCACCGAAGTTAAGACTTGTCGGGCGAAGTTAGTACTTGGATGGGTGACCACCTGGGAATACTTCGTGTTGTAGACTTACATTTTAATTGCTTAACGTCTTATAATTTTTCTAATTGTCTTCAATATTTTCTCTATCTTAGAAAACGGGGAACTTATTATGTCAAGATTTCAATGGTTTTCCAGGGAAATGACATACAAATTTCTTCGAATGTCGGTAAATATTTGCCATGTTGAAAAATTGCAAACTTTCGAATGTCTACGACCATACCACAAGGAAAACACCGGTTCTCGTCTGATCACCGAAGTTAAGACTTGTCGGGCGAAGTTAGTACTTGGATGGGTGACCACCTGGGAATACTTCGTGTTGTAGACTTACATTTTAACTGCATAACGTCTTATAATTTTCCTAATTGTCTTCAATATTTTCACTCTATCTTAGAAAACGGGGAACTTATTATGTCAAGATTTCAATGGTTTTCCAGGGAAATGACATCCAAATTTCTTCGAATGTCGGTAAATATTTGCCATGTTGAAAAATTGCAAACTTTCGATTGACTACGACCATACCACAAGGAAAACACCGGTTCTCGTCTGATCACCGAAGTTAAGACTTGTCGGGCGAAGTTAGTACTTGGATGGGTGACCACCTGGGAATACTTCGTGTTGTAGACTTACATTTTAACTGCTTAACGTCTTATAATTTTTCTAATTGTCTTCAATATTTTCTCTCTATCTTAGAAAACGGGGAACTTATTATGTCAAGATTTCAATGGTTTTCCAGGGAAATGACATCCAAATTTCTTCGAATGTCGGTAAATATTTGCCATGTTGAAAAATTGCAAACTTTCGAATGTCTACGACCATACCACAAGGAAAACACCGGTTCTCGTCTGATCACCGAAGTTAAGACTTGTCGGGCGAAGTTAGTACTTGGATGGGTGACCACCTGGGAATACTTCGTGTTGTAGACTTACATTTTAACTGCTTAACGTCTTATAATTTTTCTAATTGTCTTCAATATTTTCTCTCTATCTTAGAAAACGGGGAACTTATTATGTCAAGATTTCAATGGTTTTCCAGGGAAATGACATACAAATTTCTTCGAATGTCGGTAAATATTTGCCATGTTGAAAAATTGCAAACTTTCGATTGACTACGACCATACCACAAGGAAAACACCGGTTCTCGTCTGATCACCGAAGTTAAGACTTGTCGGGCGAAGTTAGTACTTGGATGGGTGACCACCTGGGAATACTTCGTGTTGTAGACTTACATTTTAACTGCTTAACGTCTTATAATTTCCTGATTGTCTTCAATATTTTCACTCTATCTTAGAAAACAGGGAACTTATTATGTCAAGATTTCAATGGTTTTCCAGGGAAATGACATCCAAATTTCTTCGAATGTCGGTAAATATTTGCCATGTTGAAAAATTGCAAACTTTCGATTGTCTACGACCATACCACAAGGAAAACACCGGTTCTCGTCTGATCACCGAAGTTAAGACTTGTCGGGCGAAGTTAGTACTTGGATGGGTGACCACCTGGGAATACTTCGTGTTGTAGACTTACATTTTAACTGCATAACGTCTTATAATTTTCCTAATTGTCTTCAATATTTTCACTCTATCTTAGAAAACGGGAATATAATATGTTAAGATTTCAATGGTTTTCCAGGAAATGACATCCAAATTTCTTCGAATGTCGGTAAATATTTGCCATGTTGAAAAATTGCAAACTTTCGAATGTCTACGACCATACCACAAGGAAAACACCGGTTCTCGTCTGATCACCGAAGTTAAGACTTGTCGGGCGAAGTTAGTACTTGGATGGGTGACCACCTGGGAATACTTCGTGTTGTAGACTTACATTTTAACTGCTTAACGTCTTATAATTTTCCTAATTGTCTTCAATATTTTCACTCTATCTTAGAAAACGGGAACTTATTATGTCAAGATTTCAATGGTTTTCCAGGGAAATGACACTCAAATTTCTTCGAATGTCGGTAAATATTTGCCATGTTGAAAAATTGCAAACTTTCGATTGTCTACGACCATACCACAAGGAAAACACCGGTTCTCGTCTGATCACCGAAGTTAAGACTTGTCGGGCGAAGTTAGTACTTGGATGGGTGACCACCTGGGAATACTTCGTGTTGTAGACTTACATTTTAACTGCTTAACGTCTTATAATTTTCTAATTGTCTTCAATATTTTCTCTCTATCTTAGAAAACGGGGAACTTATTATGTCAAGATTTCAATGGTTTTCCAGGGAAATGACATCCAAATTTCTTCGAATGTCGGTAAATATTTGCCATGTTGAAAAATTGCAAACTTTCGATTGACTACGACCATACCACAAGGAAAACACCGGTTCTCGTCTGATCACCGAAGTTAAGACTTGTCGGGCGAAGTTAGTACTTGGATGGGTGACCACCTGGGAATACTTCGTGTTGTAGACTTACATTTTAATTGCTTAACGTCTTATAATTTTTCTAATTGTCTTCAATATTTTCTCTCTATCTTAGAAAACGGGGAACTTATTATGTCAAGATTTCAATGGTTTTCCAGGGAAATGACATCCAAATTTCTTCGAATGTCGGTAAATATTTGCCATGTTGAAAAATTGCAAACTTTCGAATGTCTACGACCATACCACAAGGAAAACACCGGTTCTCGTCTGATCACCGAAGTTAAGACTTGTCGGGCGAAGTTAGTACTTGGATGGGTGACCACCTGGGAATACTTCGTGTTGTAGACTTACATTTTAACTGCATAACGTCTTATAATTTTCTTCAATATTTTCACTCTATCTTAGAAAACGGGGAACTTATTATGTCAAGATTTCAATGGTTTTCCAGGGAAATGACATCCAAATTTCTTCGAATGTCGGTAAATATTTGCCATGTTGAAAAATTGCAAACTTTCGATTGACTACGACCATACCACAAGGAAAACACCGGTTCTCGTCTGATCACCGAAGTTAAGACTTGTCGGGCGAAGTTAGTACTTGGATGGGTGACCACCTGGGAATACTTCGTGTTGTAGACTTACATTTTAACTGCTTAACGTCTTATAATTTTCCTAATTGTCTTCAATATTTTCACTCTATCTTAGAAAACTGGGAACTTATTATGTCAAGATTTCAATGGTTTTCCAGGGAAATGACATCAAATTTCTTCGAATGTCGGTAAATATTTGCCATGTTGAAAAATTGCAAACTTTCGAATGTCTACGACCATACCACAAGGAAAACACCGGTTCTCGTCTGATCACCGAAGTTAAGACTTGTCGGGCGAAGTTAGTACTTGGATGGGTGACCACCTGGGAATACTTCGTGTTGTAGACTTACATTTTAACTGCTTAACGTCTTATAATTTTCCTAATTGTCTTCAATATTTTCACTCTATCTTAGAAAACGGGGAATTTATTATGTCAAGATTTCAATGGTTTTCCAGGGAAATGACATCCAAATTTCTTCGAATGTCGGTAAATATTTGCCATGTTGAAAAATTGCAAACTTTCGAATGTCTACGACCATACCACAAGGAAAACACCGGTTCTCGTCTGATCACCGAAGTTAAGACTTGTCGGGCGAAGTTAGTACTTGGATGGGTGACCACCTGGGAATACTTCGTGTTGTAGACTTACATTTTAACTGGATAACGTCTTATAATTTTCCTAATTGTCTTCAATATTTTCACTCTATCTTAGAAAACTGGGAACTTATTATGTCAAGATTTCAATGGTTTTCCAGGGAAATGATATCGAATTTCTTCGAATGTCGGTAAATATTTGCCATGTTGAAAAATTGCAAACTTTCGAATGTCTACGACCATACCACAAGGAAAACACCGGTTCTCGTCTGATCACCGAAGTTAAGACTTGTCGGGCGAAGTTAGTACTTGGATGGGTGACCACCTGGGAATACTTCGTGTTGTAGACTTACATTTTAACTGCTTAACGTCTTATAATTTTCCTAATTGTCTTCAATATTTTCACTCTATCTTAGAAAACGGGGAACTTATTATGTCAAGATTTCAATGGTTTTCCAGGAAATGACATCCAAATTTCTTCGAATGTCGGTAAATATTTGCCATGTTGAAAAATTGCAAACTTTCGATTGACTACGACCATACCACAAGGAAAACACCGGTTCTCGTCTGATCACCGAAGTTAAGACTTGTCGGGCGAAGTTAGTACTTGGATGGGTGACCACCTGGGAATACTTCGTGTTGTAGACTTACATTTTAATTGCTTAACGTCTTATAATTTTCCTAATTGTCTTCAATATTTTCACTCTATCTTAGAAAACGGGGAACTTATTATGTCAAGATTTCAATGGTTTTCCAGGGAAATGACATCAAATTTCTTCGAATGTCGGTAAATATTTGCCATGTTGAAAAATTGCAAACTTTCGAATGTCTACGACCATACCACAAGGAAAACACCGGTTCTCGTCTGATCACCGAAGTTAAGACTTGTCGGGCGAAGTTAGTACTTGGATGGGTGACCACCTGGGAATACTTCGTGTTGTAGACTTACATTTTAACTGCATAACGTCTTATAATTTTCCTAATTGTCTTCAATATTTTCACTCTATCTTAGAAAACGGGGAATTTATTATGTCAAGATTTCAATGGTTTTCCAGGGAAATGACATCCAAATTTCTTCGAATGTCGGTAAATATTTGCCATGTTGAAAAATTGCAAACTTTCGAATGTCTACGACCATACCACAAGGAAAACACCGGTTCTCGTCTGATCACCGAAGTTAAGACTTGTCGGGCGAAGTTAGTACTTGGATGGGTGACCACCTGGGAATACTTCGTGTTGTAGACTTACATTTTAACTGCTTAACGTCTTATAATTTTCCTAATTGTCTTCAATATTTTCACTCTATCTTAGAAAACGGGAACTTATTATGTCAAGATTTCAATGGTTTTCATGGGAAATGACATTCAAATTTCTTCGAATGTCGGTAAATATTTGCCATGTTGAAAAATTGCAAACTTTCGAATGTCTACGACCATACCACAAGGAAAACACCGGTTCTCGTCTGATCACCGAAGTTAAGACTTGTCGGGCGAAGTTAGTACTTGGATGGGTGACCACCTGGGAATACTTCGTGTTGTAGACTTACATTTTAACTGCTTAACGTCTTATAATTTCCTGATTGTCTTCAATATTTTCACTCTATCTTAGAAAACAGGGAATTTATTATGTCAAGATTTCAATGGTTTTCCAGTGAAATAACATTCAAATTTCTTCGAATGTCGGTAAATATTTGCCATGTTGAAAAATTGCAAACTTTCGAATGTCTACGACCATACCACAAGGAAAACACCGGTTCTCGTCTGATCACCGAAGTTAAGACTTGTCGGGCGAAGTTAGTACTTGGATGGGTGACCACCTGGGAATACTTCGTGTTGTAGACTTACATTTTAACTGCTTAACGTCTTATAATTTTTCTAATTGTCTTCAATATTTTCACTCTATCTTAGAAAACGGGGAACTTATTATGTCAAGATTTCAATGGTTTTCCAGGAAATGACATACAAATTTCTTCGAATGTCGGTAAATATTTGCCATGTTGAAAAATTGCAAACTTTCGAATTGTCTACGACCATACCACAAGGAAAACACCGGTTCTCGTCTGATCACCGAAGTTAAGACTTGTCGGGCGAAGTTAGTACTTGGATGGGTGACCACCTGGGAATACTTCGTGTTGTAGACTTACATTTTAACTGTATAACGTCTTATAATTTTCCTAATTGTCTTCAATATTTTCACTCTATCTTAGAAAACGGGAACTTATTATGTCAAGATTTCAATGGTTTTCAGGAAATGACATCAAATTTCTTCGAATGTCGGTAAATATTTGCCATGTTGAAAAATTGCAAACTTTCGAATGTCTACGACCATACCACAAGGAAAACACCGGTTCTCGTCTGATCACCGAAGTTAAGACTTGTCGGGCGAAGTTAGTACTTGGATGGGTGACCACCTGGGAATACTTCGTGTTGTAGACTTACATTTTAACTGCTTAACGTCTTATAATTTTCCTAATTGTCTTCAATATTTTCACTCTATCTTAGAAAACTGGGAACTTATTATGTCAAGATTTCAATGGTTTTCAGGAAATGACATTCAAATTTCTTCGAATGTCGGTAAATATTTGCCATGTTGAAAAATTGCAAACTTTCGAATGTCTACGACCATACCACAAGGAAAACACCGGTTCTCGTCTGATCACCGAAGTTAAGACTTGTCGGGCGAAGTTAGTACTTGGATGGGTGACCACCTGGGAATACTTCGTGTTGTAGACTTACATTTTAACTGCTTAACGTCTTATAATTTTCCTAATTGTCTTCAATATTTTCACTCTATCTTAGAAAACGGGGAAACTTATTATGTCAAGATTTCAATGGTTTTCCAGGGAAATGACATCCAAATTTCTTCGAATGTCGGTAAATATTTGCCATGTTGAAAAATTGCAAACTTTCGATTGTCTACGACCATACCACAAGGAAAACACCGGTTCTCGTCTGATCACCGAAGTTAAGACTTGTCGGGCGAAGTTAGTACTTGGATGGGTGACCACCTGGGAATACTTCGTGTTGTAGACTTACATTTTAACTGCTTAACGTCTTATAATTTTCCTAATTGTCTTCAATATTTTCACTCTATCTTAGAAAACGGAGAACTTATTATGTCAAGATTTCAATGGTTTTCCAGGAAAATGACATCCAAATTTCTTCGAATGTCGGTAAATATTTGCCATGTTGAAAAATTGCAAACTTTCGAATGTCTACGACCATACCAAAAGGAAAACACCGGTTCTCGTCTGATCACCGAAGTTAAGACTTGTCGGGCGAAGTTAGTACTTGGATGGGTGACCACCTGGGAATACTTCGTGTTGTAGACTTACATTTTAACTGCTTAACGTCTTATAATTTTCCTAATTGTCTTCAATATTTTCACTCTATCTTAGAAAACGGGAAACTTATTATGTGAAGATTTCATTGGTTTTCAGGAAATGACATCCAAATTTCTTCGAATGTCGGTAAATATTTGCCATGTTGAAAAATTGCAAACTTTCGAATGTCTACGACCATACCACAAGGAAAACACCGGTTCTCGTCTGATCACCGAAGTTAAGACTTGTCGGGCGAAGTTAGTACTTGGATGGGTGACCACCTGGGAATACTTCGTGTTGTAGACTTACATTTTAACTGCTTAACGTCTTATAATTTTCCTAATTGTCTTCAATATTTTCACTCTATCTTAGAAAACGGGAACTTATTATGTCAAGATTTCAATGGTTTTCCAGGAAATGACATTCAAATTTCTTCGAATGTCGGTAAATATTTGCCATGTTGAAAAATTGCAAACTTTCGAATGTCTACGACCATACCACAAGGAAAACACCGGTTCTCGTCTGATCACCGAAGTTAAGACTTGTCGGGCGAAGTTAGTACTTGGATGGGTGACCACCTGGGAATACTTCGTGTTGTAGACTTACATTTTAACTGCTTAACGTCTTATAATTTTCCTAATTGTCTTCAATATTTTCACTCTATCTTAGAAAACGGGGAACTTATTATGTCAAGATTTCAATGGTTTTCCAGAGAAATGACATCCAAATTTCTTCGAATGTCGGTAAATATTTGCCATGTTGAAAAATTGCAAACTTTCGAATGTCTACGACCATACCACAAGGAAAACACCGGTTCTCGTCTGATCACCGAAGTTAAGACTTGTCGGGCGAAGTTAGTACTTGGATGGGTGACCACCTGGGAATACTTCGTGTTGTAGACTTACATTTTAACTGCTTAACGTCTTATAATTTTCCTAATTGTCTTCAATATTTTCACTCTATCTTAGAAAACGGGAAATTATTATGTCAAGATTTCAATGGTTTTCCAGGAAATGACATCCAAATTTCTTCGAATGTCGGTAAATATTTGCCATGTTGAAAAATTGCAAACTTTCGAATGTCTACGACCATACCACAAGGAAAACACCGGTTCTCGTCTGATCACCGAAGTTAAGACTTGTCGGGCGAAGTTAGTACTTGGATGGGTGACCACCTGGGAATACTTCGTGTTGTAGACTTACATTTTAACTGCTTAACGTCTTATAATTTTTGCTAATTGTCTTCAATATTTTCACTCTATCTTAGAAAACGGGAACTTATTATTTCAAGATTTCAATGGCTTTCCAGGAAAATGACATCCAAATTTCTTCGAATGTCGGTAAATATTTGCCATGTTGAAAAATTGCAAACTTTCGAATGTCTACGACCATACCACAAGGAAAACACCGGTTCTCGTCTGATCACCGAAGTTAAGACTTGTCGGGCGAAGTTAGTACTTGGATGGGTGACCACCTGGGAATACTTCGTGTTGTAGACTTACATTTTAACTGCTTAACGTCTTATAATTTTCCTAATTGTCTTCAATATTTTCACTCTATCTTAGAAAACTGGGAACTTATTATGTCAAGATTTCAATGGTTTTCCAGGGAAATGACATTCAAATTTCTTCGAATGTCGGTAAATATTTGCCATGTTGAAAAATTGCAAACTTTCGAATGTCTACGACCATACCACAAGGAAAACACCGGTTCTCGTCTGATCACCGAAGTTAAGACTTGTCGGGCGAAGTTAGTACTTGGATGGGTGACCACCTGGGAATACTTCGTGTTGTAGACTTACATTTTAACTGCTTAACGTCTTATAATTTTCCTAATTGTCTTCAATATTTTCACTCTATCTTAGAAAACGGGAACTTATTATGTCAAGATTTCAATGGTTTTCCAGGAAATGACATCCAAATTTCTTCGAATGTCGGTAAATATTTGCCATGTTGAAAAATTGCAAACTTTCGATTGACTACGACCATACCACAAGGAAAACACCGGTTCTCGTCTGATCACCGAAGTTAAGACTTGTCGGGCGAAGTTAGTACTTGGATGGGTGACCACCTGGGAATACTTCGTGTTGTAGACTTACATTTTAACTGCTTAACGTCTTATAATTTTCCTAATTGTCTTCAATATTTTCACTCTATCTTAGAAAACGGGAACTTATTATGTCAAGATTTCAATGGTTTTCCAGGAAATGACATCCAAATTTCTTCGAATGTCGGTAAATATTTGCCATGTTGAAAAATTGCAAACTTTCGAATGTCTACGACCATACCACAAGGAAAACACCGGTTCTCGTCTGATCACCGAAGTTAAGACTTGTCGGGCGAAGTTAGTACTTGGATGGGTGACCACCTGGGAATACTTCGTGTTGTAGACTTACATTTTAACTGCTTAACGTCTTATAATTTTCCTAATTGTCTTCAATATTTTCACTCTATCTTAGAAAACTGGGAACTTATTATGTCAAGATTTCAATGGTTTTCCAGGAAATGACATCCAAATTTCTTCGAATGTCGTTAAATATTTGCCATGTTGAAAAATTGCAAACTTTCGAATGTCTACGACCATACCACAAGGAAAACACCGGTTCTCGTCTGATCACCGAAGTTAAGACTTGTCGGGCGAAGTTAGTACTTGGATGGTGACCACCTGGGAATACTTCGTGTTGTAGACTTACATTTTGCTTAACGTCTTATAATTTTCCTAATTGTCTTCAATATTTTCACTCCATCTTAGAAAACGTGGAATTTATTATGTCAAGATTTCAATGGTTTTCCAGGAAATGACATCAAATTTCTTCGAATGTCGGTAAATATTTGCCATGTTGAAAAATTGCAAACTTTCGAATGTCTACGACCATACCACAAAGAAAACACCGGTTCTCGTCTGATCACCGAAGTTAAGACTTGTCGGCGTAGTTAGTACTTGGATGGGTGACCACCTGGGAATACTTCGTGACTTACATTTTAACTGCTTAACGTCTTATAATTTTCCTAATTCTCTATCTTAGAAAACGGAACTTATTATTTCAATTTTCCAGGAAATGACATCAAATTTCTTCGAATGTCGGTAAATATTTGCCATGTTGAAAAATTGCAAACTTTCGAATGTCTACGACCATACCACAGGAAAACACCGGTTCTCGTCTGATCACCGAAGTTAAGACTTGTCGGGCGAATTTAGTACTTGGATGGGTGACCACCTGGGAATACTTCGTGTTGTAGACTTACATTTTAACTGTAACGTCTTACAATTTTCCTAATTGTCTTCAATATTTTCCTCTATCTTAGAAAACGGGAACTTATTATGTCAAGATTTCAATGGTTTTCAGGAAATGACATCAAATTTCTTCGAATGTCGGTAAATATTTGCCATGTTGAAAAATTGCAAACTTTCGATTGTCTACGACCATACCACAAGGAAAACACCGGTTCTCGTCTGATCACCGAAGTTAAGACTTGTCGGGCGAAGTTAGTACTTGGATGGGTGACCACCTGGGAATACTTCGTGTTGTAGACTTACATTTTAACTGTAACGTCTTATAATTTTCCTAATTGTCTTCAATATTTTCACTCTATCTTAGAAAACGGGAACTTATTATGTCAAGATTTCAATGGTTTTCCAGGAAATGACATCAAATTTCTTCGAATGTCGGTAAATATTTGCCATGTTGAAAAATTGCAAACTTTCGAATGTCTACGACCATACCACAAGGAAAACACCGGTTCTCGTCTGATCACCGAAGTTAAGACTTGTCGGGCGAAGTTAGTACTTGGATGGGTGACCACCTGGGAATACTTCGTGTTGTAGACTTACATTTTAACTGGATAACGTCTTATAATTTTCCTAATTGTCTTCAATATTTTCACTCTATCTTAGAAAACGGGAACTTATTATGTCAAGATTTCAATGGTTTTCCAGGGAAATGACATCCAAATTTCTTCGAATGTCGGTAAATATTTGCCATGTTGAAAAATTGCAAACTTTCGAATGTCTACGACCATACCACAAGGAAAACACCGGTTCTCGTCTGATCACGAAGTTAAGACTTGTCGGGCGAAGTTAGTACTTGGATGGGTGACCACCTGGGAATACTTCGTGTTGTAGACTTACATTTTAACTGCTTAACGTCTTATAATTTTCCTAATTGTCTTCAATATTTTCACTCTATCTTAGAAAACAGGAAACTTATTATGTCAAGATTTCAATGGTTTTCCAGAAATGACATCAAATTTCTTCGAATGTCGGTAAATATTTGCCATGTTGAAAAATTGCAAACTTTCGAATGTCTACGACCATACCACAAAGGAAAACACCGGTTCTCGTCTGATCACCGAAGTTAAGACTTGTCGGGCGAAGTTAGTACTTGGATGGGTGACCACCTGGGAATACTTCGTGTTGTAGACTTACATTTTAACTGCTTAACGTCTTATAATTTCCTGATTGTCTTCAATATTTTCCTCTATCTTAGAAAACTGGGAACTTATTATGTCAAGATTTCAATGGTTTTCCAGGAAATGACATCAATTTTCTTCGAATGTCGGTAAATATTTGCCATGTTGAAAAATTGCAAACTTTCGATTGCCTACGACCATACCACGATGAAAACACCCGTTCTCGTCCGATCACGGAAGTTAAGCATCGTCGGGCGAAGTTAGTACTTGGATGGGTGACCACCTGGGAATACTTCGTGTTGTAGACTTACATTTTAACTGTAACGTCTTATAATTTTCTAATTGTCTTCAATATTTTCACTCTATCTTAGAAAACGGGAACTTATTATGTCAAGATTTCAATGGTTTTCCAGGAAATGACATCCAAATTTCTTCGAATGTCGGTAAATATTTGCCATGTTGAAAAATTGCAAACTTTCGAATGTCTACGACCATACCACAAGGAAAACACCGGTTCTCGTCTGATCACCGAAGTTAAGACTTGTCGGGCGAAGTTAGTACTTGGATGGGTGACCACCTGGGAATACTTCGTGTTGTAGACTTACATTTTAACTGTTTAATGTCTTATAATTTTCCAAATTGTCTTCAATATTTTCACTCTATCTTAGAAAACGGGAACTTATTATGTCAAGATTTCAATGGTTTCAGGAAATGACATCAAATTTCTTCGAATGTCGGTAAATATTTGCCATGTTGAAAAATTGCAAACTTTCGAATGTCTACGACCATACCACAAGGAAAACACCGGTTCTCGTCTGATCACCGAAGTTAAGACTTGTCGGGCGAAGTTAGTACTTGGATGGGTGACCACCTGGGAATACTTCGTGTTGTAGACTTACATTTTAACTGCTTAACGTCTTATAATTTTCCTAATTGTCTTCAATATTTTCACTCTATCTTAGAAAACGGGGAACTTATTATGTCAAGATTTCAATGGTTTTCCAGGGAAATGACATTCAAATTTCTTCGAATGTCGGTAAATATTTGCCATGTTGAAAAATTGCAAACTTTCGAATGTCTACGACCATACCACAAGTCAAAACACCGGTTCTCGTCTGATCACCGAAGTTAAGACTTGTCGGGCAAAGTTAGTACTTGGATGGGTGACCACCTGGGAATACTTCGTGTTGTAGACTTACATTTTAACTGTATAACGTCTTATAATTTTCCTAATTGTCTTCAATATTTTCACTCTATCTTAGAAAACTGGGAACTTATTATGTCAAGATTTCAATGGTTTTCCAGGGAAATGACATTCAAATTTCTTCGAATGTCGGTAAATATTTGCCATGTTGAAAAATTGCAAACTTTCGAATGTCTACGACCATACCACAAAGGAAAACACCGGTTCTCGTCTGATCACCGAAGTTAAGACTTGTCGGGCGAAGTTAGTACTTGGATGGGTGACCACCTGGGAATACTTCGTGTTGTAGACTTACATTTTAACTGCTTAACGTCTTATAATTTTCCTAATTGTCTTCAATAGTTTTACTCTATCTTAGAAAACAGGAAACTTATTATGTCAAGATTTCAATGGTTTTCCAGGGAAATGACATCCAAATTTCTTCGAATGTCGGTAAATATTTGCCATGTTGAAAAATTGCAAACTTTCGAATGTCTACGACCATACCACAAGGAAAACACCGGTTCTCGTCTGATCACCGAAGTTAAGACTTGTCGGGCGAAGTTAGTACTTGGATGGGTGACCACCTGGGAATACTTCGTGTTGTAGACTTACATTTTAACTGCTTAACGTCTTATAATTTTCCTAATTGTCTTCAATATTTTCACTCTATCTTAGAAAACGGGAACTTATTATGTCAAGATTTCAATGGTTTTCAGGAAATGACATTCAAATTTCTTCGAATGTCGGTAAATATTTGCCATGTTGAAAAATTGCAAACTTTCGAATGTCTACGACCATACCACAAGGAAAACACCGGTTCTCGTCTGATCACCGAAGTTAAGACTTGTCGGGCGAAGTTAGTACTTGGATGGGTGACCACCTGGGAATACTTCGTGTTGTAGACTTACATTTTAACTGCTTAACGTCTTATAATTTTCCTAATTGTCTTCAATATTTTCACTCTATCTTAGAAAACTGGGAACTTATTATGTCAAGATTTCAATGGTTTTCCAGGGAAATGACACTCAAATTTCTTCGAATGTCGGTAAATATTTGCCATGTTGAAAAATTGCAAACTTTCGAATGTCTACGACCATACCACAAGGAAAACACCGGTTCTCGTCTGATCACCGAAGTTAAGACTTGTCGGGCGAAGTTAGTACTTGGATGGGTGACCACCTGGGAATACTTCGTGTTGTAGACTTACATTTTAACTGTAACGTCTTATAATTTTCTAATTGTCTTCAATATTTTCACTCTATCTTAGAAAACGGGAACTTATTATGTCAAGATTTCAATGGTTTTCCAGGGAAATGACATCCAAATTTCTTCGAATGTCGGTAAATATTTGCCATGTTGAAAAATTGCAAACTTTCGAATGTCTACGACCATACCACAAGGAAAACACCGGTTCTCGTCTGATCACCGAAGTTAAGACTTGTCGGGCGAAGTTAGTACTTGGATGGGTGACCACCTGGGAATACTTCGTGTTGTAGACTTACATTTTAACTGCTTAACGTCTTATAATTTTCCTAATTGTCTTCAATATTTTCACTCTATCTTAGAAAACGGGAACTTATTATGTCAAGATTTCAATGGTTTTCAGGAAATGACATTCAAATTTCTTCGAATGTCGGTAAATATTTGCCATGTTGAAAAATTGCAAACTTTCGAATGTCTACGACCATACCACAAGGAAAACACCGGTTCTCGTCTGATCACCGAAGTTAAGACTTGTCGGGCGAAGTTAGTACTTGGATGGGTGACCACCTGGGAATACTTCGTGTTGTAGACTTACATTTTAACTGCTTAACGTCTTATAATTTTCCTAATTGTCTTCAATATTTTCACTCTATCTTAGAAAACGGGAATTTATTATCTCAAGATTTCAATGGTTTTCAGGAAATGACATTCAAATTTCTTCGAATGTCGGTAAATATTTGCCATGTTGAAAAATTGCAAACTTTCGAATGTCTACGACCATACCACAAGGAAAACACCGGTTCTCGTCTGATCACCGAAGTTAAGACTTGTCGGGCGAAGTTAGTACTTGGATGGGTGACCACCTGGGAATACTTCGTGTTGTAGACTTACATTTTAACTGCTTAACGTCTTATAATTTTCCTAATTGTCTTCAATATTTTCACTCTATCTTAGAAAACGGGAACTTATTATGTCAAGATTTCAATGGTTTTCAGGAAATGACATTCAAATTTCTTCGAATGTCGGTAAATATTTGCCATGTTGAAAAATTGCAAACTTTCGAATGTCTACGACCATACCACAAGGAAAACACCGGTTCTCGTCTGATCACCGAAGTTAAGACTTGTCGGGCGAAGTTAGTACTTGGATGGGTGACCACCTGGGAATACTTCGTGTTGTAGACTTACATTTTAACTGCTTAACGTCTTATAATTTTCCTAATTGTCTTCAATATTTTCACTCTATCTTAGAAAACGGGAACTTATTATGTCAAGATTTCAATGGTTTTCAGGAAATGACATCAAATTTCTTCGAATGTCGGTAAATATTTGCCATGTTGAAAAATTGCAAACTTTCGAATGTCTACGACCATACCACAAGGAAAACACCGGTTCTCGTCTGATCACCGAAGTTAAGACTTGTCGGGCGAAGTTAGTACTTGGATGGGTGACCACCTGGGAATACTTCGTGTTGTAGACTTACATTTTAACTGCTTAACGTCTTATAATTTTCCTAATTGTCTTCAATATTTTCACTCTATCTTAGAAAACTGGGAACTTATTATGTCAAGATTTCAATGGTTTTCCAGGAAATGACATTCAAATTTCTTCGAATGTCGGTAAATATTTGCCATGTTGAAAAATTGCAAACTTTCGAATGTCTACGACCATACCACAAGGAAAACACCGGTTCTCGTCTGATCACCGAAGTTAAGACTTGTCGGGCGAAGTTAGTACTTGGATGGGTGACCACCTGGGAATACTTCGTGTTGTAGACTTACATTTTAACTGCTTAACGTCTTATAATTTTCCTAATTGTCTTCAATATTTTCACTCTATCTTAGAAAACGGGAAACTTATTATGTCAAGATTTCAATGTTTTACAGGTAAATGACATCCAAATTTCTTCGAATGTCGGTAAATATTTGCCATGTTGAAAAATTGCAAACTTTCGAATGTCTACGACCATACCACAAGGAAAACACCGGTTCTCGTCTGATCACCGAAGTTAAGACTTGTCGGGCGAAGTTAGTACTTGGATGGGTGACCACCTGGGAATACTTCGTGTTGTAGACTTACATTTTAACTGCTTAACGTCTTATAATTTTCCTAATTGTCTTCAATATTTTCACTCTATCTTAGAAAACGCGGAACTTATTATGTCAAGATTTCAATGGTTTTCCAGGGAAATGACATTCAAATTTCTTCGAATGTCGGTAAATATTTGCCATGTTGAAAAATTGCAAACTTTCGAATGTCTACGACCATACCACAAGGAAAACACCGGTTCTCGTCTGATCACCGAAGTTAAGACTTGTCGGGCGAAGTTAGTACTTGGATGGGTGACCACCTGGGAATACTTCGTGTTGTAGACTTACATTTTAACTGCTTAACGTCTTATAATTTTCCTAATTGTCTTCAATATTTTCACTCTATCTTAGAAAACGGGAATTTATTATGTCAAGATTTCAATGGTTTTCAGGAAATGACATCAAATTTCTTCGAATGTCGGTAAATATTTGCCATGTTGAAAAATTGCAAACTTTCGAATGTCTACGACCATACCACAAGGAAAACACCGGTTCTCGTCTGATCACCGAAGTTAAGACTTGTCGGGCGAAGTTAGTACTTGGATGGGTGACCACCTGGGAATACTTCGTGTTGTAGACTTACATTTTAACTGCTTAACGTCTTATAATTTTCCTAATTGTCTTCAATATTTTCACTCTATCTTAGAAAACTGGGAACTTATTATGTCAAGATTTCAATGGTTTTCCACGGAAATGACATTCAAATTTCTTCGAATGTCGGTAAATATTTGCCATGTTGAAAAATTGCAAACTTTCGAATGTCTACGACCATACCACAAGGAAAACACCGGTTCTCGTCTGATCACCGAAGTTAAGACTTGTCGGGCGAAGTTAGTACTTGGATGGGTGACCACCTGGGAATACTTCGTGTTGTAGACTTACATTTTAACTGTTTAACGTCTTATAATTTTCCTAATTGTCTTCAATATTTTCACTCTATCTTAGAAAACGGAGAACTTATTATGTCAAGATTTCAATGGTTTTCCAGGGAAATGACTTCCAAATTTCTTCGAATGTCGGTAAATATTTGCCATGTTGAAAAATTGCAAACTTTCGAATGTCTACGACCATACCACAAGGAAAACACCGGTTCTCGTCTGATCACCGAAGTTAAGACTTGTCGGGCGAAGTTAGTACTTGGATGGGTGACCACCTGGGAATACTTCGTGTTGTAGACTTACATTTTAACTGCTTAACGTCTTATAATTTTCCTAATTGTCTTCAATATTTTCACTCTATCTTAGAAAACTGGGAACTTATTATGTCAAGATTTCAATGGTTTTCCAGGGAAATGACATTCAAATTTCTTCGAATGTCGGTAAATATTTGCCATGTTGAAAAATTGCAAACTTTCGAATGTCTACGACCATACCACAAGGAAAACACCGGTTCTCGTCTGATCACCGAAGTTAAGACTTGTCGGGCGAAGTTAGTACTTGGATGGGTGACCACCTGGGAATACTTCGTGTTGTAGACTTACATTTTAACTGTAACGTCTTATAATTTTCTAATTGTCTTCAATATTTTCACTCTATCTTAGAAAACGGGAACTTATTATGTCAAAATTTCAATGGTTTTCCAGTAAATGACATCAAATTTCTTCGAATGTCGGTAAATATTTGCCATGTTGAAAAATTGCAAACTTTCGAATGTCTACGACCATACCACAAGGAAAACACCGGTTCTCGTCTGATCACCGAAGTTAAGACTTGTCGGGCGAAGTTAGTACTTGGATGGGTGACCACCTGGGAATACTTCGTGTTGTAGACTTACATTTTAACTGCTTAACGTCTTATAATTTTCCTAATTGTCTTCAATATTTTCACTCTATCTTAGAAAACGGGAACTTATTATGTCAAGATTTCAATGGTTTTCCAGGAAATGACATCCAAATTTCTTCGAATGTCGGTAAATATTTGCCATGTTGAAAAATTGCAAACTTTCGAATGTCTACGACCATACCACAAGGAAAACACCGGTTCTCGTCTGATCACCGAAGTTAAGACTTGTCGGGCGAAGTTAGTACTTGGATGGGTGACCACCTGGGAATACTTCGTGTTGTAGACTTACATTTTAACTGCTTAACGTCTTATAATTTTCCTAATTGTCTTCAATATTTTCACTCTATCTTAGAAAACGCGGAACTTCTGATGTCAAGATTTCAATGGTTTTCAGGAAATGACATCAAATTTCTTCGAATGTCGGTAAATATTTGCCATGTTGAAAAATTGCAAACTTTCGAATGTCTACGACCATACCACAAGGAAAACACCGGTTCTCGTCTGATCACCGAAGTTAAGACTTGTCGGGCGAAGTTAGTACTTGGATGGGTGACCACCTGGGAATACTTCGTGTTGTAGACTTACATTTTAACGTCTTATAATTTTCCTAATTGTCTTCAATATTTTCACTCTATCTTAGAAAACGGGGAACTTATTATGTCAAGATTTCAATGGCTTTCCCTGGAAATGACATCCAAATTTCTTCGAATGTCGGTAAATATTTGCCATGTTGAAAAATTGCAAACTTTCGAATGTCTACGACCATACCACAAGGAAAACACCGGTTCTCGTCTGATCACCGAAGTTAAGACTTGTCGGGCGAAGTTAGTACTTGGATGGGTGACCACCTGGGAATACTTCGTGTTGTAGACTTACATTTTAACTGCTTAACGTCTTATAATTTTCCTAATTGTCTTCAATATTTTCACTCTATCTTAGAAAACGGGAACTTATTATGTCAAGATTTCAATGGTTTTCCAGGAAATGACATCAAATTTCTTCGAATGTCGGTAAATATTTGCCATGTTGAAAAATTGCAAACTTTCGAATGTCTACGACCATACCACAAGGAAAACACCGGTTCTCGTCTGATCACCGAAGTTAAGACTTGTCGGGCGAAGTTAGTACTTGGATGGGTGACCACCTGGGAATACTTCGTGTTGTAGACTTACATTTTAACTGCTTAACGTCTTATAATTTTCCTAATTGTCTTCAATATTTTCACTCTATCTTAGAAAACGGGAATTTATTATCTCAAGATTTCAATGGTTTTCCATGGTAATGACATCCAAATTTCTTCGAATGTCGGTAAATATTTGCCATGTTGAAAAATTGCAAACTTTCGAATGTCTACGACCATACCACAAGGAAAACACCGGTTCTCGTCTGATCACCGAAGTTAAGACTTGTCGGGCGAAGTTAGTACTTGGATGGGTGACCACCTGGGAATACTTCGTGTTGTAGACTTACATTTTAACTGCTTAACGTCTTATAATTTTCCTAATTGTCTTCAATATTTTCACTCTATCTTAGAAAACGGGGAATTTATTATCTCAAGATTTCAATGGTTTTAGGGAAATGACATTCAAATTTCTTCGAATGTCGGTAAATATTTGCCATGTTGAAAAATTGCAAACTTTCGAATGTCTACGACCATACCACAAGGAAAACACCGGTTCTCGTCTGATCACCGAAGTTAAGACTTGTCGGGCGAAGTTAGTACTTGGATGGGTGACCACCTGGGAATACTTCGTGTTGTAGACTTACATTTTAACTGCTTAACGTCTTATAATTTTCCTAATTGTCTTCAATATTTTCACTCTATCTTAGAAAACTGGGAACTTATTATGTCAAGATTTCAATGGTTTTCCAGGGAAATGACATTCAAATTTCTTCGAATGTCGGTAAATATTTGCCATGTTGAAAAATTGCAAACTTTCGAATGTCTACGACCATACCACAAGGAAAACACCGGTTCTCGTCTGATCACCGAAGTTAAGACTTGTCGGGCGAAGTTAGTACTTGGATGGGTGACCACCTGGGAATACTTCGTGTTGTAGACTTACATTTTAACTGCTTAACGTCTTATAATTTTCCTAATTGTCTTCAATATTTTCACTCTATCTTAGAAAACGGGAACTTATTATGTCAAGATTTCAATGGTTTTCCAGGAAATGACATCCAAATTTCTTCGAATGTCGGTAAATATTTGCCATGTTGAAAAATTGCAAACTTTCGAATGTCTACGACCATACCACAAGGAAAACACCGGTTCTCGTCTGATCACCGAAGTTAAGACTTGTCGGGCGAAGTTAGTACTTGGATGGGTGACCACCTGGGAATACTTCGTGTTGTAGACTTACATTTTAACTGCTTAACGTCTTATAATTTTTGCTAATTGTCTTCAATATTTTCACTCTATCTTAGAAAACGGGAACTTATTATGTCAAGATTTCAATGGTTTTCAGGAAATGACATCAAATTTCTTCGAATGTCGGTAAATATTTGCCATGTTGAAAAATTGCAAACTTTCGAATGTCTACGACCATACCACAAGGAAAACACCGGTTCTCGTCTGATCACCGAAGTTAAGACTTGTCGGGCGAAGTTAGTACTTGGATGGGTGACCACCTGGGAATACTTCGTGTTGTAGACTTACATTTTAACTGCTTAACGTCTTATAATTTTCCTAATTGTCTTCAATATTTTCACTCTATCTTAGAAAACGGGAACTTATTATG